>QEPC01010104.1:1239-27433 GCA_003113815.1 Sphenodon punctatus | reverse complement strand
GGGGGGAGACTCCGCTGCTTCCCCCCTCTGCACCGGGCGGGGCCAGCCCCTAGTGTGATTGCTCCCGTGTGCTCCGGGTCAGTGAAAAGTCCCAGAGCTGAGCTCTGGCACGCTCCCCCCCCCACTACACCCCTGGTGTGGGCTGCTTCTATTCAACAGCTGTAGCATAGAGGCCCAGAGTCCTGGAATACAGAACAGCAGCTAATATAGCCAGCATCCCATTGGCTTACTTATAGTGCTCCCCACTCAGGCTGTAATTCTGCTCTGCTAGAGGAAATTTCTGTGACAATTTGACCAAATGCAAAATTCCACAAAAATGGCTGCAATTGCAGCAGTGCAGAATTCACAGAGCTTTGATTATGACTTGATGTGCACTTCTCTGAAGCAACCGAAGGTGGCCACACTTGAAGACAGAATGCTGGTGAGCTGGATGGACCGTTGGTTTGACCCAGTCTGGCGCTTCTTATGCTCCAGTGTCCTCTGACCTGTCAGAGCCTTACCTAGCTGCATTTTCTCTTACCTAGAATCTCTCAAGCCCTGCCCAACCCCAGTGACACAGTCATGGTTACCCAGAATTCTTTGCCTGACTCAAGTGCCATATTATTTGTTACTCAGAATCCCCTTGGGCTTCTGTTCAACCCCCCCACCCTCCCAACACTGCATTTTTAAACCTGAATTCCCCAGGCTGCTGCTCAGCCTAAGTTCCACAGTCTCCATTAATGAATGGTGCTGTGATCCACAAATCACTTTGGAGTAGTTTCACTGAAGGCAGCCTGGACTACAATGGGACTACTCCAGAGTAACTGATTTGTGGATTGTAGCCAGTATCTTTCTTGAGCCCGGGTGTGGTTGTTGTTGCGGTTTTGTTCTATTGCCATTGCTCAGGAAAGATAGACCAAGTAGGCAGATTAGAATGGAGGTAAGAATAATCTACAGTCATGGCATGTGTTAGCCATCCCACATAAACAAACCCATTTTAATCTCTGCTTTCACACACTATAGCCTACAGCATCTAGATCTGGGATTGCTGCATTTCAGGCCTACCAGAATGCTGATGTCTGTTTTTTCCTTTAAGCTACAAATTCTTCCTGAACCATCTACTTGTCACCAGTGAATGAGTGCTGCTGCATGGACGTGGTAGCACTGATCTGTGCTTCTTTAGGAAGAGTGGGCTGTGGTGTGCTTCGGGACCGCACACGGCCAATTTTGTGCTAGGCAGCATTTCAGGGTTTGAGCAGAGGAGGAGGGATTGCTCACATGCTTCTTAATTGCTTTGTCAGATCAGACTGGAGTGCTAAGTACTTTGCAGGATCAAGTCCTTGCCAAGCAAGCAGAGAACCCTTTTCCAGCAGCTGCACAATCACTAGCTCTGACTGTGGGTAGTTTCAGATGTGCCGGCCTCCCTTCTTGACACGGTTCGTGGTCAATTCTTTGTCTCCCTCCGGAATCAGGCCAGCCGGTCAACAGACATGCCAGCCTGATTTCGTTTGGGGATCGGGAAGGGGGCGGGGCTCTGCGGTGCAATATGTGACTGCACAGCCCGGTCCCCCCACGCTCCCCCGGCCGCCCGCCCTCCTGGAGACGGGCAGGCGCAGCGGCCAATCCGGCCACTGCATCCAATCCCGGCTCGTGACCAAGACTACGCTCCGGCCTCAGCGGCGGTAACAGACGTTACCGGCCGCCGATTCCAGGCTGTGGTCCAAGTAACTAGTTAAAGTGGGAGCGCTCGTCTGTAAACACTATTTCTTGCCAGAACCAGGGGTCTGTTCAGTGGCACCAAGAACACAGGTGGGGAACATTTTCTCTCCCACAGGCCAATTAGCATGCTCTCCATGGGCTGGATAAGAGATGGCAGTAAGAGGTTTTAAAGGCGTGCCCAGGATGG
This sequence comes from Sphenodon punctatus, assembly GCA_003113815.1. Lineage (NCBI taxonomy): Eukaryota > Metazoa > Chordata > Lepidosauria > Sphenodontia > Sphenodontidae > Sphenodon > Sphenodon punctatus. The sequence goes on along the minus strand of QEPC01010104.1, from coordinate 25,548 downwards.
GGGAAGGAAAAGAAGGATCCAGATCATGGATCTCTCGCCTTGACTACTGCAACTTCTTCTTTACTGGTCTCCCCTGTTCTGATTTCATCCCCCTCATCTCCGTTCAACACTCCACGGCCGAAATCATCCACCTTACCATTGCTTTGACCACATTCTGCCCCTCCTCCCCACCCTACACTGGCTCCCTCTACATGAATGCATTCAGCACAAGCAGCCTGAGCCCTGCAAGGCTCTTCATGGCCTTGCTCCCCCATATCTCTTCGCTCTTGTATCCTGCCACACTCCTGCCCGGGAGCTTTGCTCTTCCGCTGCCCCGACCCTTGTCTGCTTGTGACCCCCTTGATCTTCTAAACATCTTTGCCCCTTCTCCCTTGCTGCCCCTCATGCCTGGAACTCCCTCCCTGGATACATTCGCTCTGCTCCCTCCCTCCCAACTTTCAAATCTCTCCTGAAAACCCACCTCTTCCCTCAGGCTTTCCCTAGCTTGTCATGAGTGAAACTGTGTCCTCTTCCCCCTCACTCAAGAGTCAAACTCTAGTTCCCTGTAACTAAGTGAAGCACGTGCACCTGCAACTTCTCAACCTCATGAATGTACTCTTGTCTCTCCTGATGTTTGCCTCTCCCTTGTCTCCCCCTTCCCGTCTCTTAGATTGAAAGCACCTTGGGAGTAGGGACTTGTCTATAACTATTGATTGTACAGTGCCAGGAACATTGCTTGTGTGATATAAATAAAATTAAATAATAATAATTCATAATAAATAAATCCCCTGGTAAGGCCTCAGTGAAAAAAGGGGAAGAATGGACCACCAGACCAGCTAGCCCTGTAAAACACAAAAATCAACTCCTGGTTTCCTGCCAGACCCACGAGTGAATTTGAGTGGCATCAACAGCAGCTGTTCACGGGACATATTCCCGGCTCCACAGCCCATCTCTCTCTCTCTCTCTCTCTCTCATATACACACACACACCAGTCTGTGTAATTGCAGCTCCCCGCTGGCTCCCAAGGTCTCCAGTGAGAGCATGACCGAGCGCCAACCCTAGCCGCTTGTTCACAGGAGAAGAAAAGGCTTTCAAAGGACAGAGGGGGAACTGGCAGCCGAGGGTTAATTAGCTCAATCTGTTCTGCGCCTGGGACAATGGAGCAGTAAGCAGTCCTGCCGCTGGCGTTATGCTGCAGCCTGAGCCCTGCCAACCCCACTCACTTCTCTGCACTCCCTTTGTACCTGTAGCGTTGCTGCCGTGACTGTCCTCTCCCCAGATACGATTCCCTTTCCCTGGCTTCTTATCACACATGCTATCCCAGCACCCGGGCCATTATAGAATGTATCTGTGACTGTCTCTTGTAATGCTGCCAGTACCCTCTTTCAGCACAGCCCGCTAGCAGGCAGGCAAGACAGCTCGACTACTAATCTGAGCCCCATCTGGAAGTCACCTGGCAGAATCCCAACCAGGCTACCATTTGTGCTCTACCAGGCTGGCCAGCCCATCACATGCATCCTGCCCTCTGTGCCCCGCAGCCCTCAGCTTGCGCTTCAGTTGCTGTTTCCCTTGAACTATAGCCTGCATCCCATCCCAAAACACTGCCCCTAGTTTCATCTCTTGTACCTGTTGCTGTGAACTTGACCTTCAGTGTCCTCATCCTCTCCCTGTTTTACAGATGGAAACTGAAGCCTGGAGAGATTTAGGGACTCGCCCAGGGTCACAGTGAGAGACTGGGTGCTTTTACACAGACGGCACCCACGGCTCTGCTCCACCTCACACCCAGGCGGCGCATCCATCTAAAGGCAGACTGGCCAGATGTGCAGCTACAACCCCACCAGCAGTGCTCCGGAACATCCCGGAGCACTGCCAGCGGAGCAGGCCATCCAAACCTGGGGCAGTGGCTGAAGGCAGAGCTGCGGTCCGTCTACTCAGCAGTTGGCCACTGCAGCTCCGCCCCCGGCCAGAATTTCCCTGGGCAATGCCACAGAGGTGCAGGTGGTAGTCTAGAGTGTTGGGCAATCTGCCCACAGCTCTATGGTGTGAGGAAGGGGGGCATCACGTGGGCGGATATTGCCCAGGCACAGATGCAAGCAGGCAGACACGGAGGTGCACCCAGGACTCGCATCCGTGTAAATACACCCACTGTGGCAAAGTAGGGATCACCCAAGTCCCAGGCTAATGCTCTAACTACTGAACCATCCCACCTCTCTGCTCCTTCATGCCACCCCTGCACTTAAAACATCTTCCCACCTCCCCAGTTTTCCCATCCTACCTCTAAGTAGGTCCTGTGTCTAATTTTGCATGATGTAGGTTTATGGGCAGAGACTGTCATGTGGATGCTTAAGTGCCAGCATTAGAGATAGGAGCCAGCAGTGGCAGAAGGTTGGGAATCCAGCTGTGAATTTCAAGGCCTCCAGAGCTTAGACTCAGGAGTAGGCCATGAGTGAGGCCCAAATCATCCAGGGGTAACCAAGACAACATCAGGTCTGGGTGTAAAAACATAGGGACCCATCACCCTCTGGAACCCCAGGCCACTGCCTCCTGGGCCATTCCACTTTCTGCAAGCATTTTCATTGCCCAGAAACTGAAAGAAGGAGAAGAGTGGCCTTCATTTTGTTATTATTCACCTGGTGACAGGCACTGACCAACTGGTTTGGAACTGTTCCGAAACACAGACTCACCAAAATGCAGGTAAAGTAACTTCCAGAAGGCACCTTGATCCCTCCCCTTCCTTTGCCTTTGAGATCCCATGCAGTTTTTATCCCTAAGCCAGAAAAACTCTGTTCCAGGCCAGTCTTTCTTGTCACATCCCACTCTGGTAACTGGCGGGGATTCAGACCAAACCCTCATGTTTGGCACCAGGCCTGCCCCTCCCTGAGGCATGCACTCATGTAGCCCAGCCCTGGGGCACAACTCCTTGCCTGCAGGAGCCCCACTCCTCCACTGGAAACCCACTCACCGTGGATTTCGAGTGCTCCATTTCCAGCCAGAGTCTAATGCTCCTCTGCCTCCCACCAGGCTCCAGCCCTGCCTGCCAGAGAAGAATGACTAAGGTGGTGGGTGGAAGCGGAACAAATTAAGACCAATTTAGCAGCTCACAGTGCCAAGTAGAGAGTGTTATGCCAGAGAATGGGGCTGCTTCAGACACAGCTGGGTGGCTTCCGCAGCTAATGAGCTGACAGGGAGAAGGAGTATAGTGCAGCTCGGGTGGGATGTTTGAGACCACATCAGGCTAGAGTGCGTGCAGATCAGTGTGCAACCATGATTGAGAATGGGAGTGTGTGAGCACAGACAGGGGAGCAGAAAGGCCAAGGTGTGAGCATTAACTTCCTGGTTTAAGAGGGCATTTTCACACATACCAATGAATAAACCCCAAATTCTGCATGCGCCATTCACAGCATCAACATTTGGCTCTGCAGTATAAATGCTTTTGCAGCATAGTCCATCTCACCAACAATTTACACTTGTAATTCACTGCAAAAACATTTTTGCACTGCTAATTCACTGCACTACAGGACCACACTCCCCCACAATGCCTCCTTATGCCTGTAAGCCGCCCCGAGCTGCTCTCGAGCAGGCGGGAACGGGGTATAAAACTAGTTAAATAAATAAATAAATAAATAAATAAATTATGCACAAGGTCCCAGTGGTGCATGTGAGGTGGTGTGTGACACTGTGCAGGGTTTTTGTATGCGTAAGAGAGTTCTAAGGGTGTGCGCATGGCCAGAGCTGCGGTAGGATGAGCCTGGCAGGCTCTCCTCTGGCAATTATTTTGAAGCGAGGTATTTAATCAGCACCTGAGTGACGCTCTCAGGAATTCAGATAGCACAGCTTCATTAGGATTTTTGTTCCAGGTTGTGCACTCCGCAGAGATCCCATCTGCTTCTACTCCTACTCACCACATCACTTAGCAGGGAAAGCAGCCTCTGGTTGTATTTGAACAACAGGCATTAACTGCTGGATAAACACGTTCTTGCTCAGAGTGGGATCAGACGCCACTTTCTCTGCCTCAGACAGGTCTTTAGCTACAAAGGCAATGAGTTGTCTGGGCTCAGGCTGGTTAGAGCTAAAACAGTTAACCATTGTAGTAACTGGTAACTGTCAGATTGCAGTAACCGATCCATACAGATAACTATCAATTACCGTGCCAAGTGGTATCTGTGTATCATTTGATGGTTTAACCAAGGCACCAAAATACCAATTAAAGCCATTAAACTGCTCAGCACTGATGACTGTGTTACCACACTCACTGTCGTTTCCCCATCCGTTCCACAGTTATCAACTAGTTCTGTTTGCCCATAATTCCTTTCCTGTTTATCCCCAGATCCTGGTTTCAAGTTTAACTCGGGGCACAATCCTCCGCCATTAAAGCCAGTGGCAAAACTCCCATTGACCTTAATGACAGAGGATTGTCCTGCCTGTTTCCCATTGGATACCTGGTTAAAATCTGCTGGATGCAGCTTTAGTATTGGTCCAGAAGTAAAACGGAGATGACAAATGCAGAAAAAATGGTAAATTGGTTATGTGGTAAATTGGTTGTGTGGTAATGGTAAAGTGGCAGTAATCAGTATTTCGGTTAATGGTTAACTGCTGTGGCATATGGTTACCAATCGGTTAACTGACTAGCTATCCAGAATTTGGCTATTAACTGTGGTTATGAAATTAACTATCTGTTAAGCTCTATTCAGGCTCTTATTTCTTTGTCCAAATATGGAAAAAACCTCATTTTGCCTCATGTGACTGCTGCCTCTGGTGGTGACTGAGCCATGGCTACGCAAGGACTGGGGTGGTGGCAGAATTGAGGGTTAAATTAGCAGGGGGTTCTGTATTCTGGGGCCATGGTTCTGAAGGCAAATGCCATTGTCACATGACAGGGTCAATATCCACGGACAACTCCAGCAGTTACTGTTACAGGAGAAGCTGCACTTCAAGATTGGGGAGTGTCAACAAAGCTGTTTGCATTGAGTCCAGGGAGGGAATAGCAGAGTTAGCAGCTGGTCAAGCGTGAGGGACACTGGCAGAGCTGTGAACAGGGGAAACTTGTACAGAACTTGTCCATGGTATGCGCTGCTCCTCATCCATTGCTTTTCTGAACTGTCCCATTCATCCCATGTATTCCAACATTTAAAAAGGAGTCTCCAAATTCTAACTGGAAGGCAGCAGTAGCACAGCAGTGTCCCTCCTCCCCCCCTTCCCCAACTGCTCTGTCATGGGAACAGTCGGCTCTGAGTGCTGCCCTTGGCTGCAGAAAGGAAAGAGTAAAACACAACCCTGTCTTTCCCATCATTTAAAACTACAGGCACCCACAGCTGGGGTGCAAATGCAGGGGAGCTGCTCCCCCCCTTAGTCAGGCTATCTAACCACAAGAACACACATTCCCTTTCCCTCCCCTTCATCCCTTCATCCCCAGGTACTCTTTACATCCAGGAGGGGGTGATGTGTGCGTCACAGGAGAAAGGACAGGGAGCATGAGGCATGAACTATGTGGCTGACTGGCTGGACAGTTGTCCCACTGCCTCACACTCCCTGTCCCTTCCCCCACAACAAACACTGCCCCAGCACCAGGGATGGAGGTGGTGGAGCGGGGTAGAGCAAAGGGGAGGGTCGTCCGTCTCTCCCCCCCACCCCTTAAGTCTACCCTGGTTGTCTTCTGACCCAGAGACCAACAATAGTCTCTCCCTCACATACATACACACACTTTATGTTCAGTAACACACACATAGCAAGACATCCCAAACATAAACAACCTTAACAGCAAACTCAGATACACAAGAACACAAACATCTAGAAAGGCAACTTTCAGGCTTCCCACAAACCCATCAGCCCCATGGCATATAGCACCCTGCTTCTCTTAGTCAGCTCCTTCCCCCTCTTCATAGAGACACCCACACAGACTCTATCCCCCTGTACTCCTACTCCCACACAGTTATATACAGAGTTCCTATAATGGACAAAGCCACCCTCTTCTGGCATGTTGCACTGAAGTGAGAACAGCAACCTGATGGGTCCTTTCTTTGTATTTCACTAGCTCCCTAGATAGCTGAGGAACTGCCTGCAGAGACAGCCGTAGCAGTAGCACCCATGGGCACTGAATCCCAGGCTTCTGGTGGATTTTTTCCACAGGAAAGTTTCCAAGCATTTAAGAGCGGGTGAAAGGAAGGAGCTGACCCTATGTCTTCAGTCAGTGTGTATGTGCAGTCCATGTGCCCTGCACTGTGGGCATTGCATGTTGTAAGTGAACTGTTAATGGGTGTGCTGAATGTGGACTAGGAGTTTCCTGGGCACCAATGGGTGCTACAGATGAAATGTACCGTAATGTCCTGACCCTGCATGTACCACCCATGCACTGTGAGCTGGGCGAGTTGTGCCTACCGAATGGGCACTGAGGCATGGCATGTTGTGTGTGTGCTCACATGCCATGTGCATGCCATGCTCTGTGTGGGCTGCATTTGTGCTTTGGCTCAGGGACAACCCCAGCCAATGGGAGCCCCCGAGATGTTTTGTGGTCCCTTCAGTCCCTCTCCTTTGCCGTGTGGTGCCAATGCACCGGGGCGCCCCGTGCCAGTTCAGCCTTCAGCTCTGGCTGTGGAGATAGGTTCCCCTCCCTTAGGAGTGCCCCAGATCCCTCTCCTGCGCCACGGGCTCACACATCTCCTCCGTGCGCCAGGAGTCCAATGAGCAGCCCTGTTACGCAGCCCTCACTTGCCTCCCTCTCCTTGTCTGGGGCAAGAGGACCCGCGACCCCCGTCCGCCCGATCGCGCACTACCTTTGGCGTCCCGGGTCCCGACGGCGCACGGCTGCTTCATGGAGGCGCTCAGTGCCTACCGACGCACTCTTCCAGGCGAGCTGGCTCCCGGCCCAGGCTCTGCTCCCTAGCCTGGCGCTGGCAGGAGCCGCTCCATCCCGGCGCGGCGCGGCGGGGCGGGGCGCTGCTCGGCATGCGCAGCGTTCATTGGCTGCCCCCGCCGCTCGCCGGCAGCCCTGCCCAAGGCTTTGTGTCCCGGTGACAGCTGGGCTCCGTGAGCTCCTTCTCTGCCTTCGATCCAGCAACCCTCCCCGTGCGCACGATCCTGCGCGCGGGTCCCTGGGCAAGGGAACCAGCCACCGCTTGGGGAGGGGGAGAGAGAGACCCCCCAAAGCTGATCTCTCATCTCCGCTGGCCCGAGGTCATCTGCCTCGCTGGGAGAGGCAACCGGACTGGACGGGCCCCTCCTCGCCAACTGGGCAGGAGGAGCAGATCCGTCCCAGCCTGCCTGCCTGCCTGCCTGCCCCTGAGCGTTTCCATGTAGGTATGCAGTGCCCTCGGCAGGGTGGTGCTCTAGCGCAGAGCCGGGCTCCTATCCCAACCTCCAGACCAGACCTCCCCTTCAGCCCGAAGGAAAACTTCCTCCAAGGCATTTGAAGCAAAGCAACAGGGATGATCTTTTTTACCTAGGCTCGTTGCTGTGGGGGAGCGGTGGGTGCAAGGAGGGGCAGATTTTTAAGTAGGAATTGGGCCCAGCGCTTAACAGGTAGCTAGATTTACCAAGGCCAAGAGCACTGAGCCTCCTAGCCAGTGTTACCGGATTTTGAATTTCTTATTTCTCTGCCAGGAATACAAAAATTACCTTTCAGACCCGTTTTCCCCTCCACAAATCTATAACAAAAATAATTGCGGTTTTGGGGAAAAATTTTATAATAATAATAATCATAATAATAATCATTAATTTGGAGGTGTGATAGGATTGTCTTGTCCCTGAAACATTTTCTATGGAGCAGTGAGCCTTTGTGGTGCGGCACCTGGATTCCAATGACCTTATAGATGCTCTGCTCCAGAGTAAATTGTAGCCAATAATTCTGGAGTGACAGTGACTGTGTACAAATTGCTCTGGAGCAAGTGACAGTTTGCTAAGAGGCTCCATGTGCCTGTTCCAGAGTAAGAGCAAATTGCTCCAGAAGCCATACTCTGCTCTGGAGCAAGTTGCATCATCATATGCATGGATGGAGCAGCTTGCATAGTATACACCCAGTCACTGAATTGACTCTATTGCTATTTGATGGAATCTCTGCTTCCTCTGCTCACCGCTCCTGCATCCTCCAGATCCAGCTGTCTCCCTCTTCTTCAAGGATATTTATCCCTCATTCATTCAGTTTGGGGAGAAAGAGCCCTTCTCACACCCCCATCCCAAAGTCACAGAGCCCCAGCATGCGGAGCAGCACCCACTCCATTTCCCCATCCTGACAGGAGCCTTCTATCCTGCAGTGCTGGTGGAAGTAAGAGCTCTGAGCATCCAGGATTAAACATGGGTCAATCAGTCAAGCACGCAGAACTTTTTCCTGTTGGCTGGTCCACCCCATGGCCATGGCTCATCACTGCTATAGGCCCACACTCCTCTGAGGCTATCAGAGGAAGCATCTCTGTGGGGACAGGCAGACAAAATCTGGGACGTTTCACAAAACGCAGGACACTTAACATATCCTCACTGACCCCCAAATTTCTCTGAAAGTCATAGGCTTTCCCAGAAATTTCCCTCTTTCTCATTTCATGCAAATATTTCCCTATGCTGAGGGAAATTTCCCTTGACCTGGCAACACTGCCCCTAGCTTCCATGGGAGTCAGGGTTTACAGTAGTTATCTCAACCTTTTTATGGGCAAAATCTACCAAAGCTTTTTTTTAAAAAAAATCCTGGACCTGGAGTGGGTGGGCAGCAGCAGTGGGGACCAAATTCTGGCAGCAGCAGCAATCCCAGCAGCAGCAGGCATGAGGTTGCCAGAGGAGGCAGGAGCCGGAGCAGAGTTGTGAAGAAAGGTGTAAGACGCCACCCCGTCTTCTCCATTTTTCACCCCTAGCTGTTCCGGGCCCTGCTTGGGACCCACCAGTGGATCCCAGTCCACTGGTTGAGAACCACTCCCTTAGCACACATTCTGTGCCTCTCCCCTCTCCTCCAGGTGCTGTTTCCATCCCAGAGGGGTGCTGTTCACCATGGGGGAGGGGACAGGCCATGTGAAATGAAGTTTGAGCTGGACATTTGTGTTACTCTTCCTCTGCAACACACACACAGCACCTATCCTGGATGGAAACAGCACCTATCCTGGATGGAAACAGCACCTATCCTGGAGGGGCTGGGTGAAAGAATGGGGGAGATGGGACAGGAGATGTATGCTGTTGGGGGCTGGAGGGCACAACTAATTGAGGCTTCGGTCCTCAGCCACCACTCCATGGCTGACTAGGTAAATCTAACTGTTAAGTAAGACAGAGGTTCTCAAACCATGGGTCAGGACCCCAAATGGAGTCTTGCTCTTTACGGGCGAGGTCATCCTTTCCATTGATACTTGATATGCTTTGTCTGTCTTTGTTGCTGTCTGAGACTGCAGGAATATATTCACGTCTCAAAATGGGGTCACACAGATAAATGGCTTAGGAACCATTGCCTTAAGAGGCCAAGCCCCACTGATTTGCAATGTGAACGATGCTCCTATATGGCTAAGAGGCTTTTGAAAATGCCACTTAGGCTCCATTAGCTGCTCTTTAAAACTTTATCTGAACTAGCCACAGATTCTTCTGTAGAAGAAGCAAGTGGAGCCCCTGTCCATAGGTGTGCCATTTAGATCAGCTAGCCCCGAGAGGCAGGTGTCAAATTTACCATTAAAGCCTACAGACTGAAAAAAACCTTTAGAAATAATAAAATTCCATAGAAAATCCCACAGAGCTTTGTCATAAGGGAGAGCCAGTCAGTCTGTAATAACCTAGGTGATGAATTCCATCTTTTTCTGTCCTTAGGAAAGATCTACCTGTTTATTAAATTCTAAAGCATTTTGGAGCCATTGGCCTTCATCCATGCCCCACTTACTCCAGAGTACTCCTATTGATGCCCACAGGCACAGAGACTTCTCTGGAGGAAGAAGTTTGCAATTGGCTTCAATGGGTTCATGATCATACTTATTATTTAAATCACAGCACACAGCTGGTAGTTTAACCCTGCCTGACAGCCCTTTGGGCCAAGTCAAGGATAGCAGCTGCAAAGCAAGGAGCTTTTGCATTAACTTTTTGTATCATATCAATGAACTTCCCCTTACTCTCCAGGGTTTCAAGGCCTTTCAGAGCGGTTATGGGTATTATTAGTCCATTTGCAGACTTGGCACCAGGGAGACCCCATTTAGACACCAGACCACCTCTATCTTGCTTGCTCGGTGCTGGTAATTTCATAATTAATTTCTCTGCTCTGATCTGCAAATTGTCATCTGACACAGGACCATAGCATCAACCAATAGCACATCTATGCACCGAGGCAGCTGGAATCTGAAATTTTCATTCTCAGACCCTGGTATGGCTTCAACCATGAAACGAGTTTAGTTTTATACCTGACAGTATGACATATGTGTCCTACTTGGCTACTTGTTAATGCTGCCGCTGTTGTTATTACAATACTGCCTGCAGACCCCCACCAGGACCGGTGTCCCATTGTGCTTATGGCTTTATGAACACTCAATAAGTGACAGCCCCTGCCCCTCAAAGCTTGCAAACTAAGCATATATTTGACAGACCCCATTGGTTTCCTGCCCGTGGGCAGGGACCCTGTTCACTGTTTTCCCTATTGCTGCCAATGGGAAAAATTGGTCCCTGCCTGTAGGAATTTCTTCTTCTTTGAACCTTATTGCATTGAGCCATGAGGACAGAAGAGTGCATGGACAGGCTTTCTAGTGGCATCTCAGTGCTTCTGCTGTCAACCAGGATCCAACAGTCTGGGAAATAGAAAATGAAAAATATGAGTTCAAACAGGTTTTCAAACACAGGCTTAATAGCCATCTGTTGGGAATAATAATAGTAATCATTTTATTTATATAGTGCCCCCCACTGAATGGTGCTCAGGGTGCTTCACAAAATAAATACAAGGGTGTAGCTACAACAGGAACTGGTGGTACAGTTGCACTGGGGCCCACAAGCCTAGAGGTGGGCACATTCACTGGTGCCGCTGCATCCCCTGCTGCTTGGAGGGAGTGGTGGGGGCATTCCTTCTTCTGAACCAGAGTCCCTTCCAGCCTAACTATGCCCCTGCCTGCACCAGTATTTAGCACAGTACCAACTTCCCTGGATCCAGCACAGGGGTTGTGACTCCAAGTAGTCACCCCATGCCAGTTCCCAGTGGGGCCATGATACTGACTGGTATTTGATATACTCTGCATGACTTTGTTGTTGCCTGGGGTCATAAGATTATATTTAAGGGGGAAAGGTTGGGAGTTGTTGTCCTAGAGAATTCACCAATCACTCAAGGAGCCAAAAAGGGGCAATTTCAAGGTTGCTACAAAAATAACTAAAAAACGGTTGGTCTTGCCACTCGCCCACACTAATCCTGCTCTGGCACTGGACAGGGGTTCCCAACCACACTGTCACACCTCTAGACCACACTGGCGTAAAGTGACTTCCCTGAGAGTGGGGAACAGGCCCATGGACTTGAGTGAAGAAGGGAGACTTGCTGTAAGCGAATTCTCTGGCAGAGACCGTAGATGAATCCCTTGTGATCCGCTGTTGATGGAGGCTCAGGGTGGTTCAATAAGAATGGGGTATATTCTCATTTTCCCTGGGACTTTACCTGCAAGGAAAGCCATTCTCTGCCTTAGTCATCCATTCCCTAATCTCTGAGCAAGGTTGCTCCTCACTCCCTCCTCTCTCTTTGTGTTCTTCACCCCAGAGAGAGCAGGCCTGTTTGTGACTGATAAGCTAACTTAGCTCTTTGGAATGCGCTGGCTTGCAGAAGAGATGCAGTAGAGCTGGGTGCCCCCAGCATGTCGAAGTCTGTCTGCCTCTAGGCCCAGGTGTACAGAAGGAGCAGTTTTCCTGTCTGCAGTGAACACCTGCACCCAGGTAGGAGCAGGCCCAACTCACTCCTGCTGGCCCTGGGGCATTTTGGAGGTACGCCAAACTGTCTGCATCTGCTAGAGTTTTAAAAACACTGTTGATTGAGCTTTGCCTGTGATCCTGCTCTGGGGCACCTGTGGGACAGGAGGTGGCTCAGCACAACTCAGCAGCAGAGGTGAGGAATAGGGAAGCTAATGTAGCTCCATGAGCGAGCCTGATACTATTTAAAGCCATTGCTTCCCAGAAGGAGTCTTGGTCTCAGACACACTAGCTAGGCTAGGGCAGTGTTTCTCAACCTTATTGTGGTCAAGGCACACCAATATATATATCTATATATATATATTTAAAACCAGGACCCACCTTCAAAAAAATCCAAGAGTGGTGGGGTGGCAACAGCAGAAGGCAGGGGTGCAGTACTGACAGTGGCAACAGTGTGGGACCGGTGGAGGCAGCTGAGAGCATCAGGAGTCAGAAAAACTGCAGGAAGCTATGTCCTTCATCTTCTTATCGTGGCCCTATGTGGCACTGATGACCAGAACAAGCACAGGAGGGGACATGGCAGGGGACATGATGTGTCTCTGCAGCAGCAGCACTTGTGGCTTCCCTAGGCCCCACCTTCATGCTGTTCTGGACCCCTCCTGGGACCTAGCTAAGACCCTCTCGGGGCCCACTGGTGGATCCCAACCCACTGGTTGAGAACCACTAGTCTAGGAGACCTTACTGCAGGACAAGGTAGACTCAGACCACACACACACACACAGCACTGGCAATGCAGTGTGGGAACATGGAGGTGAGGTCGCTAATGCAACACAACTAGTTCTGGAAATGCAAGAAAGACAAGTCCTAGTGCCAGAGATTAATGAAACCTCACCCAGGGCTTCCCAGAGATAACACAATGCACCACATCAACTCAACAGCTTGTTGTAACCTTGTTCCCCATAGAGCTGTAACATATGAGGAGGGGGGAGGTATTGCCTCAGGACAGGATGTTGTGAGACCCCTGGCATATTGCATCCTGGGCTGGGGTCCACCAAGGTGAAACTGCCCCACAACTATGGAACTCCCTTCCCCTTGAAGTGTGTCAGTGGGTATTTTCAGACGTTACGAGATCACAGCCAACCACAGTGAACCACAGTCAATCCCGTGGTGGGGCCAAAGAGCCCTGAACATCTGTTTGGCATTCGCCAGATGTTCACCACAGACAATCCCCAACAGGGGACAAAGCCAACCACCCTTTTGGAGGTCCGGACCAGACCATCTCCGGAAGGGTGGTCAAAGCAATTCCCAGCGGGAAACAGCAAAACCGAATGACTGAACGGCAATCACCAGCCAGAAACAAACAAAACGATCCCCAGCCGGGGCCAAAGCACGCAGCGTCGCTGCCAGGCAACGAGCAACAACACAGACCAGGGAGGGAGATTTAAAGGGCACACAGAAGGAGGGGAACATGGCAGGATGGAGCAAGAGGGAAGGGCGAGGAGAGTGGAGGGTGAGTGAGCAAGGAATGAGGAGGAGGTGGTGCTGCAGATGGAGGCGGTGGAGGAGGAGTAGCAGCAACCGGAGCAGGCCGCCCCAGAGGGAACACCCGGCCAGGGGGAGGAGGCACCCCAGAAATGGATAAGGAGAGCGGGGGCCCACCCAGCAGCACAGGGGCACCAAAGGGGTGGTGGTGGCTGGAGGGGGGAAGGGAGGACGGTCACGGAGCCAAGGCACCCAGGCAAGCAACTCCCCCCGTTACGACCCTCAGGCCCGGGAGTCGGAGTCCCCGGAGGAGACGGGCGGAGGGTAAGTGCAGGAGCAGGAGGGCCCACACAGGAGATAGCCATACCACAGAGGGGGGCAATGGGGGCACAAGGAAACCCAGGATTTCATCAGGATCTCGGGGTCCCTGGAGCACCAGCTGGAACTCGCAGTAAACCAAAGGAACGAGCACGTCTACAATGAGATCGTGCAGGCCATGGAGGCGGCGGGGCACCACAGGACAGTGTCCCAATGCTGCTCCAAGGTCAAGGAACTCAAGAGGGAGTACAAGGCAATAAAGGACAACAACCGGTGGTCTGGGCATGAAGCCCGGACTGCCCCTTACTATGATGCCCTGGACCACATCCTCCACATGAAGGGATCTATAGTCACCCCACGGCTCGTGGGGAGCGCAGTGGTCCAAGGCAGGGAACGGGCCGATGTACCCCCTCCCCTCACTGCCCCGCTAGAAGGCACCAGCTCCGGGGGGCCACCCCCCTGAGGAACATCCCAGGACCTCAGGGTGCAGTAGGCCCCCCTTGCACACCAGCCCTGGGAGCCCACACCCTGTGTACAACCTGGGAGGATCCGGGGCTGGCACACTGGGCACCCTCAGCCAGTGGACCCAGGGCGACCACAGCAACACCGAGGGGCCAGCCTCGGAGGGCTCCGAGACCGACATCAAGGGTAGGCAAGCGGATGGGAGGGGGAATGGGCCGATGGGGGGGGAACACCACAGGGCATGGGCCCACCCCCAGAAACCCCAGACCCTGGAAAGGGGGCAGGGGGGCACTGGGACCTGCAAAGGCACAGACCAGGGGTGCAGGGGCTGCAGGCCACCCACCTGTGGCTGTGTGTGTGTGTGTGGGGACATCATGCATAACACAACTCACCCCCACCCATGTTTGTACAGGTAATGGTGCGCCCCGGCACACGGGACCGGCAGGCGAGGGGGATGGTGGGCAGCATCCCCAGGAGCAGTTGGAGGTTCCCAGTGAGGCTACATGGCAAGGGAGCAGAGGTGGGGCAGGAAGGGGAGTAGGGCATGGAACTCGGGGTGGGGTGGGGTGGGGTGCCAGGGCACAGTGGGCCGCCGGGGGAGGGCACCGGCTGCCTACCCACCAGGGGGTCACCCAAGCACCCGCAGCGGTGGTAGGGGATGGGAGACGGGTGGCAGGGATGCTTGGCTAACTCCTACTGGGCAACCAGCTGAGACCCTGCCAACCAGCCCCGTGCCCCCAGCACAGCGGATTCAGGAGCACAGGCCATGGGTACAGCGCCAGAGGGAGTAGCAGGTAGAGGACATAGTCCGGACCACCACCGAGCAGGGGGAACGGATTATTGTGGCCATTGACTGGATGGAGGTGGCCACGGACAAGACCCTGCAGCAGGCGGAGGCCAGGGACCAGAGGCGGGAGCGCCGGGAGAACAGCAGGCTGGTGGAGGTGTTCGGGCAACTAGAACAGGCCATAGAGCGCATGGTGGCAGAGCACTCGCTGAAGATGGATCAGTCCCACAACATTGGAACATCGCTGCTGCTGCACGTAGGGACCATGAGTGCTTATGTGATGGCCGCTGCCCCGCTGGGCACCCTGCCAGCCCCAGCATCCCCACTGCCCCAGGCACTGGCATGCCCGCAGGGCCCGTGAATCTGCTTCCTGGTCTCCTCAGGCCTACAGAGGTAGCAGCCACCCGGGGGGGCCCTCTGGCACTGCCCCCTCCCAACACCGCCTGCCCCTCAGGACACCGAGGCCTCCCAGGACACAGTTGGGGAAATGGACAGTGGGGGTGAGGGGAGCTCGCAGAGCTTCATGGTGCCCACAGGGTGGCCAAGGGGAAGGCCCAGGAGATCCCAGGGAGAGGGGGATGGGGGAGTGGGGTATGGGGGGGCATGGTGCTGGGAGGCGGGTGGTGGTTGTGGTGGGGATGAATGTACAGTAAAGGCCAATAAAGGCACGGGCATGGCAACAGCAGCCACTACTGCGCATCTTGGCCCTGGGGTAGGGGGTGGGTGGATGCCCCTGAGCATGGCCTGGGTACCGGTGGCAGTCTGGGGGGGGAGAGGCCTCAGACTGCAGCATCCCGGGTGATCTGCCTGGCCAGGGTGGCTTGGATGCACTTGGCGTATCGGTACTCCCTTGGGTTAGCAGCGTTAACGTAGAGTGGCATGGGGCCAGGCGGGCACAGGGGCACGGGGAACTCAAGGGCAGCCCCATCGGTCTCACACAGGTTGTGCAGCACACAGCAGGCTCCGATCACCAGGGTCGAGGTCTCCACTGTGTAGTCCAGCCGGCCCGCAAGGCACCTCTAGCACTGCTTGAGGGCCCTGAAGGCTCTTTTGACCACGGTCCTGCTTGCACACAGGTGGGCACTGTAGAATGCCTCCACGGGGTTCCTGGCGACCGGGTATGGCTTCATCAGCCACCGGGTGAGGGGATAGGCCGGGTCCCCCAGGATGCAGGGGGGCATCAGCACCCCTTCGATCCAGGACATCCCCATGTTTGCGAAGTCTCCGCGGTATATCCGGGCGTAGAGGGGTGAGATGGTCAGGATCCTGGCATCGTGGCTGCATCTGGAGTGGCCGGAGTAGATGTTGATGAACCGGCCCCAGTGGTTCACGACCGCCTGCAGCTGCAGGGAGTGGTACCCATGTTGGTTGACATATTCTGAGGCCTCCCCATCAGATGGGCCAAGGATCTCTATGTGTGTGCCATCCACGGCGCCCAGGCAGTTGGGGACGCCTCCAGCTGCAAAGCCGGCCATCATGGCCTCCTGGTCCACGAGCTGGATCACGCAGTCCAGCAGCATGCCTTCCACTGCCTCGCAGATGTCTCTCAGGATCCCGATGACCATGCTCACCCCAACACCGAAGTGCTGAGAGATGGACCAGCAGGAGTCGGGTGTTGCCAGGGCCCAGACAGCTATGGCTACACAGTATACCATGGGAATGGGGGCCTGCATGGGGGTGCGCAGCCACTCCAGCCAGGGCATCAGCAGCTCAGCGAGCCACAGGACGCAACGCCTATCCATCCTGAAGTGCGATCTCCATGTGGTCTCGTCCCAGTGAGCTAGGGCCCTGGCCCACCACCCCTGTGCCCACTCTGTGACCCATATCTGCTGGTCAATGGGCATAGCGAGCAGTGCTGCCCGCCCCATGGTCTCCCTCTGCCAGTGATGTCAGCTGGCTGCCTCGTGTAGCACCGCTGACCGCTTACGGACATGGCGGAGGATCTGTTGGGCCGCCCTGGATACCCGCTGGGCTCTGAGCTGAGCCAGGGAGCACCTGCACCCGTGGTGGGTGCGCCGGACTGTAGCAGCACTTCTGGCCATGCACATCCAAAGCTGGTCAGCCAGGTGCACCTCCTCCGTCTGTATGCGCATGAGGTCTGTGTGCGACCGGAGCCACTCAGCGCATATGGCTAGGTGCATCCTGCAGGTGCCCATTCTTCCCAAATCCATGGTGGTGTGTGCCCCTGGTGCAATCATGCTCCCACCTTTATAGTCTGGCAGCTGGGCGGCCAGGGCACGGCGGTTGGGAGCACCCCCCTGGAGCGCACCTGCTTTCCCGGCATGGGGGCTCGTGCATGGGTCTGCTTGCGCCTGGGCGTGCGGTCCGCAGCTGCATGCCTATTGTCATCACCTCCCTACTATCTTTTTTGCTGCCTGTTGTCCTTATCGCCCAGATATCTGTGTTGGCTGTATGGTTTGTGTGCTTGGTTCCAGCAGCTGTGCTGGGTCCACACCCCACACCTCGCTCATTAGCCGTGCCATGTTGTGGCCTGTGGCCTTATTGCATGGCCTTGGAGCTCCCCCACTTCCCTTCCCATCCCACCTGGGACTGGGGCCCTGCTTTCACTGCAGTTCATACCCACGTCTTGCTAGACCATGGCTGGCAGAGCTTCCCCTGGGCTCCCGCGCCCCGCCATGCCCGGTGCCCCCCATAAATGGACCTTTCTTGAGACAATGGCCCTGTGTGACCTGTGGTATTCCCCAGCCATGCAAGTGCTTCTGAGCTTCCCGGACATCCTCTCTGGTGCCTACGTGAGTCTGAGCTCTGGCCTGCGCCACTTTGGCTATGAGGCAAGCGCCCGCAAGTGCCGGCTGCATGCGGAGGTGCTGGGCCTCCGTCCCTTTCCTGATGGGTGCATCCCGGAGATGAGGTGCTCGCATGTGGGTGGTCCACTGCAGAGCCCATGTCTGCCCTCTCTGTGTGCCGCCTGGCCACCTACACGAGCTGTCTGGCGGAGGGGGGCCCTGCCCTGGCTGTTTGCTTCTTTGGCTGCGTCCAGGGGGCCCGTGGGTACCAGCAGTTGCGTGGGGTGGCTTATCAGTGCCTGTTGGAGTCCGGGCACCTTCTGTGGCCCCTAGCTGCCGACTATGGCTTGTCAAGGCCCACCAGAGCGGAACTGGTGGCGTTGGCTGATGTGTGGTCCCGAGCCAATGTCCAGGTGGGACTCGCCATGCAGGATCCATTCGAGGCATACTACCTCATCACCTACCACATGTCTATGCTGGGCTACCATCGGGGCACGCTTCAGTGGCCCCACTACGTGCACCTGGTGGGCCACCCTGCCCCAGGCCCCTTCGTGACCCCGCAGCTGGCTGTGAGGCCCCCTGTATCTTTGGTGCCCTGGATGCCAGCCATGCTGTGTGCTCCCGCCCCCGCCCGGCCGCCGTGGGTTGCTGCCCGCTCCCTCCATGCTGTACTGGGCTTGCTGCTGTGCAGGCTGATTCCATGGGTTCCGCTGGCCCTGGATGTGCCTCCAGGCCCCCTCCATGCCCCCCCCATCCTTCGCTGCAACTGGTGGTCCCCTCGTGGCTGGCCTCTCTCGTGACTATGTCCTGCTCTCAGAGCCGGCTCCCAGCTCCCCAGGTGCTGTTGTCCTCCCTTGTCTGGCCGGCCTCTCACCTGTGCCCGTGCCCCCCCTTGGGTGACTCTGTGACCGTGGGGGTCTGGGGCCCCCAGACTGTGCCTCCCGGCTTCCTCTGGAGTGTGTGTGTGTGTGTTTGGATTGCCTGTTCAGCGCTTCGGCTTCGGATCACCTCCATCCCAGTCAGCGTGCCACCACCGGTGCGGGGGGTCCCTGCCTGCCTCCTGAACCATTCCCGGACAGCTCCGGGGCCATTCCCTTTCCATGTGCCCTCCCCCTGTGCCTGTTCTCAGCTCCTGTGGGGGGCCCCCTGTGCCTGGGATGCCTGTGTGGCTGTTGGGTGGTCCTTGCTGCCTGTGATGTTGGTGGGGTTCTGGGTGCTGTTCCCCGTGTCCTGCTCTGTCCCCGGGCTGGTCCCCTCCGCTTCCCTGACCCTGGGCTCCCCCCCCTTTGTCCATTGTGCAGTGTGTGTTGGCCATCGCACTGTGTTCCCCCCCTCCCTTCCTTTCCCATACGGGCGTGTATGCGCCCGGGCGTGTGTATGTGCTGTGTGTTCCACTGTGACCTCGGTTTCCCTTTGCCTGCTGTGTGTGCCGCCTCGGCCACTCTCCTCCCTCCTCCCCCTCCCTTCCTGTTTCCCCTGTGTGGGCATTGCTTTTTGGTGCTTGTGGCTTCGTTTGCCCTCAGCTGGCCATGTCTGCCTCCCACCCCTCCCTGGTGTCTTCTGGGTGTTCTGACCACGGCCCGGAATCAGCGTCACGTCTGTTGTGCTGCCTCGGGCCGTGGTCTGTCAGTTGGTTTCCCTGCCGTGGCCCTGATCCCATCACATCTGTTCTGGGCTTTCCTAGACCACGGGAGGGGGTTGGCCAGCTCGCCATGGTTGGGAATCCACTGTGGTGATCCGGGAGCGAGTAACGTCTCAAATCACCCTATGTCCAAGGCTGCTCATCTTGAGGCAATATAAGACTTTTCTGTTTACCAGGCATTGGGCAGGCAGGGACAGAGTCTGGGGAGGTTTGGGATAGGGGATTTTAATTGTTTTTACCTATGTTCACTTTTAATATATGACAGCATGGAAGGTGAGAGGGAAGCCGGGAAATGTGTGCTTTTGGAGGCTAGAGGGTACACAGCCACATAGCACTGTCTCCTCCTTGAGTCTCACACTCCCTGTCCTTTCCCCTGTGACACACCACCCCTGCTAGGAAGCAGACAGTATCTGATAATGGGGAGGGGAGGGACGGGGAGCCTGTGCTGTGGGTGTGGCCAAAAGGGAGGGGTCAGGGCTGTCCCGCTCCTCTTTACGCCTATGCTGGCTGCCCTCCTGAATTCTGCCCATGACTTCGGCACCTCCCTGTCACATCTCAGTGCTTTGATCTAAGGTGCTGGCACTAGCCTGACTGGGCACCCCCAGTGTTCTGCTGCAATCCCTTTCTTGCAGCTCAGTTAGCTTCTCCATGGATTTGTGCACCACTCCCACAATGCCGTAGGCTGCCGGGCTGCTTTGAAAGCAGTCAGCTGGAATTGGCTATTTTGGGACCTAAAACTGAACAGAACAAAATGCCATGAGAGGGCAAATGGGATTCTACTCCGGGGGAAGGAGGAAGGGGGGGAGAGAGATGTTCTTCTAATTCTTTGCAGTCAAGTGGAAGTTAATATCTTCCCCACGCTAAGTGAACTGAGCAGATCCCAAGGCCCCAGATCAGGAGCGCCAGACAGAACAGGAGCTGAATCACGAGCCTTTACAGCAAGTTCATTCCAGACCGGAGTGTTACCAGGAAAGTCTTAAGAGCAGGGCATGCCTCTCCCACTCCTTGATGGCCATGCTGCAGCCCATCCCCCCACACGTAGCATACACTCCCTGTTCTACCCTGCTCCTCTCTCATATCTGCTTGCTTTCCAGAGGAGGTGGTGAGCGCCGTGGGGGAAGGAACAGGGTGTGCGAGGCTTCAGAAGGAGGCAGTGCTCCCACAGTTCCTCTTGTGCTGACCATCCCCCCATAACGGAGAAGTGTGTGTTGGGGAGAGAGGTGAGATGGGAAATGTCCACTCTTGGGAGTTGACTCCTGGCCGTCCCTTCCTATTGCACCCCGTGACTCCTGATATCCAGGGCTGCAAGCGGAATTTACTTAAGAGGGGTGGGACATCACCTTCCTTCTGCCCCTTTCCAAGTGTCATGACATCACAGTGCTTGGAAATGGGTGAATTACATCAGAAGGGAGTGGGAAAGCCCCTTTGTCCATGCCATTCCAACATGGCCATGCCTTTCTCCTGAGAGCTGTGACATCATGGTGCTTTGAAAGTGGGTGTGGCCATTGCCCCAGCCAATTTCCTATGTGGTCCTGCCTCCATAGGGCTCAGAACAGGTGGGGCCAGGGTGTGTGTGTGTGTGTGTGTGTGAAACTGCATCCTTTTGCATCTTTCTCCTGGCACCCATGTCATTTAATCAGTTCTGGTCTTATTGGCTGGAAAAGCTCAGAGAACAATGATGGGCAGATATTATTTTTTTTCCTAATAGCTCTTTCAGTGTTCAAAGTGCTTTACAATTCATACCTAGTTCACCCTCACAACAACCCTGCAAGGTAGGTCATTATTATTCTCATTTACAAATGAGGAACTGAGGCTCAGAGAATGACTTGCCCAAAGTCACACAATGAGTTCATGGCTCACATAGGGAAGAGGCAAATCTGTCTTTCAGCTACTTCCCTTTGTGCCACCCCCAGTCTGACAGAGGCACAAGGTAGAGCAACCTCAGGGCTGCCCTAAATTGCACTCTAGCCATTTTGAAATTAACACGGCTGGGGGTGGGTGGTTGGGTCCATGTGCACTGAGTGGAGCATTGACGCATGTCCAATGAGGGGGGGATTTAAATGGGCTGGGCTGGGCGTGTGCTAGGTGTGCACACCTACCCATGCACCGCCCACTCCTGTCCCCGCATGGAGCATCCTGGATTTTTCCCTGATGCTCTGTACATGAATGGGTGGTGTGTCGGTCAGGTGTGTCGCTCACACATGTATCCTTCAGATGGACACTCGGGTGGGTAGGGGATGGGTGGACCTCTGTGGGCACATCCTGTTTAAAAATGGCCTAAGTTTGCAACTTCCCTCCCCGCCATCCCAAGTCATCAAAAGAGGCAAAACACAGCCAAATCTCTACGTATGGTCCATAAGTAAAGGTGTGGTGCTTAGTCAGTCCCATGACCATATCATGATCATGAACATCCTATAAGGCAGGGCCTGGCTGCTGTTACCCCCAATGCACAGATGAGGACCTAAGGCCCAGGGAGACATAAGGTGTTTTTAGACAAGGCCCTGGCAGCCACCAGGGTGTGTGTGTGTGTGTGTGTGTTTTGGTGCGCTCCCCTCTAAAGAATGGGGTAAGGAGGGGTGTAACGGCTGTGCCTCGCGGCTGCAGCATACTGCAGCAGTGAGCATTGTCAGGGATGCAGCCGGAACAGGGCTCAGAGCACGTTCCTGCCGATGTTGCCCCAGCAACTGGGGCACCGCCAATCAGGGGAGCACAGGTTCAGAACCCCCAGCCCACTTGGGGATGGGGTTTGTTCCTCACCCAGAGTCCCCTTTGCCTCTGACCACCATTTGCAGCATGGGAGCAATTGGAGCAAGCTGGCGGCTCAGGACTTTCCAGCTCCACGTGGCTGCTGGGGCAGCCTATTAGCAGCCTGTTGCGTGGCGTGTAAGAGGAGCAAGCTGACTACAGCCACAGGGATGGTCGCACCGTCTGGTGCAAGCGGAGCAAGCACTGCACACCCCCGCAAGCTGCTGTTTCACCGGTCCCGCTGCACACAAGTGGACCAAGCTACCACCATCCCCCCATCCCACCGCGGCCTGCCCATTGCACCGGTCACGCTGCTTGCTCCAGGGCTGGTCACATTGCCGGATTAAGGCCCCATCCCACTGTGGCCTGCCCATTGTGCCAGTTGCGCTGCTCACTCCAGGGTCGGTCGCATTGCCGGACTAAGGCCTCCAACTGAGATGGGGAAAGCTAAGGCAAAGGCAAAAGCATGAAAAGGTAAGGTGCCTGATGGGGCCGAGGGGAGGGGGGGGGGCTGATGCTGGGATGGGGCAGATAGAGGGGCCTGCGAGCGGGCATGGGTCCAGGGTGCATGTGTTGGCAGGAGGGGCAGAGGTGGTACTGGGGGCCCTCCAGGATCGACTCACTGGGTGTGTGGCCGATGGGCCACATGGTTTCAGCACGCAGTCACCGCACATACCAGGCCTAGCAGGGTCTTGGTGACCCCTTTTTCCCTGCAGCTCCGCTGGGGCAGGCCAATGTGCCCCCTGGCTTCCCCTCTTTCCCAGAGTCACCAGCAACAGGACTCAACCACGTGGGGAGCATGGGACTTGCGGGGGTGGGGGTCCCACTTTCCATGGATGGGGGAGACTTGCCGGTCAATCAGGGGGTGGGGTACCACACAGGATAGATGATTTCTGCCCCTGGGGGTCTCGCATTGCAGGGACAAGGGAGTGCCGGCCCAGTGCGCAATGCACCTGAGCCTAGGAGAGGTGGTAGACTGGTGGTCCCCCCAGCTAGGTACAGGGCCACCGGTAGCGGGGTGGGCAGTCCACAGCCGGCTAGGAGGGCCAGGATGCAGTCGTGGGCCCGTACCACAGTGTCCTCCCAGGGACTGAGAGTCGGGGAGGATACCCCAGGCCAGCCCCTTCCTCCCCTGGATGGGGGGGGGGGTAGTGGAGGCATGGCCAGTTTTGTTCCCCCTAGGGACATGGAAGGTCAAGAGGACCAGCTACAAGGGATGAAGAAGAACTGGCACTGGGAGTGGCAGAGGCCCTTCAGAGAATTGCAGTGCTGGAACAGGGATTACAGTGGATGGCACAAGACTACCAACCACAAGGGCCCAGGGCGGTTACAACNGGCTGGCACACTGGGCACCCTCAGCCAGTGGACCCAGGGCGACCACAGCAACACCGAGGGGCCAGCCTCGGAGGGCTCCGAGACCGACATCAAGGGTAGGCAAGCGGATGGGAGGGGGAATGGGCCGATGGGGGAGGAACACCACAGGGCATGGGCCCACCCCCAGAAACCCCAGACCCTGGAAAGGGGGCAGGGGGGCACTGGGACCTGCAAAGGCACAGACCAGGGGTGCAGGGGCTGCAGGCCACCCACCTGTGGCTGTGTGTGTGTGTGTGGGGACATCATGCATAACACAACTCACCCCCACCCATGTTTGTACAGGTAATGGTGCGCCCCGGCACACGGGACCGGCAGGCGAGGGGGATGGTGGGCAGCATCCCCAGGAGCAGTTGGAGGTTCCCAGTGAGGCTACATGGCAAGGGAGCAGAGGTGGGGCAGGAAGGGGAGTAGGGCATGGAACTCGGGGTGGGGTGGGGTGCCAGGGCACAGTGGGCCGCCGGGGGAGGGCACTGGCTGCCTACCCACCAGGGGGTCACCCAAGCACCCGCAGCGGCGGTAGGGGATAGGAGACTAACTCCTACTGGCAACCAGCTGAGGCCCTGCCAACTAGCCCCATGCCCCCAGCACAGCGGATTCAGGAGCACAGGCCATGGGTACAGCGCCAGAGGGAGGAGCAGGTAGAGGACATAGTCCGGACCACCACCGAGCAGGGGGAACGGATTATTGTGGCCATTGACTGGATGGAGGTGGCCACGGACAAGACCCTGCAGCAGGCGGAGGCCAGGGACCAGAGGCGGGAGCGCCGGGAGAACAGCAGGCTGGTGGAGGTGTTCGGGCAACTAGAACAGGCCATAGAGCGCATGGTGGCAGAGCACTCGCTGAAGATGGATCAGTCCCACAACATTGGAACATCGCTGCTGCTGCACGTAGGGACCATGAGTGCTTATGTGATGGCCGCTGCCCCGCTGGGCACCCTGCCAGCCCCAGCATCC
>QEPC01010089.1:2527280-2542505 GCA_003113815.1 Sphenodon punctatus | reverse complement strand
AGTGCTGGAGGAGGGAAGCCTCTTCCTCTTAGGCAGCTTACTCTGTCTGGCACAGGGACACCGGAGGTAAGGCCACCAGTGGCCTTTTCCTCCAGCACACCAGCTTCAAGTGCACCCAAGATGAAGGTCTTTGGACGTATCTTGAAGCCACCGCAGAGGCTGGGATGGAAGGAGGGTGCTTCTTCCTCCCGGTTGCTACCTAGCAATAAGAAGGGGGCTTCTTCTTCCTCTGTTAGTGCAGTGGACCGTCTGCTGGCTACCTCCTCTGCTGCTGCTCCTGCTCCTAGTGCGCAGCTCTCCTCTGCGCATGCCCGTACCCTCATCCAGTCGCCAGCTTCCCCAGCCCCGTCTACTTCCAACACGCACTCTAGCACGCCTGCATCCCCGCCCTCTCCCATTGCCGACACTCAGCCTAGCACGCCCGCGCCTCCTCAGGCTCCACACCCACACACGCTATGCCAGCTACCACTGCCCCTTCTGCAAGTGTGACGCCGAGCACTACCTCCGAGAGGCCGACCCACCCCTTGTGCTGCTTCTGCCCTCCCAGGAACATGCACGAAGATCACATTCTGGGTGTGGTCTCATTTTGACATCTGTGAGGAAGACCACTCAGACGTAGTGTGCACGCACTGCCATAGCAAGGTCAGTCGCGGTGGCTCCGATCCCATGAGATGGGGCACCTCTGGCCTTCGAAGTCACTTGCAACAGCACCACGGGCATATCCGTGATCCTACGGAGTGCTGTTCCAAGCGACCACGTGGGGAGGTTGCAGTTGTAGAGGCTGTGGGTGATAGATCCCCGGAGGAGGAGCCCTCTTCCACTCCTGCTGCAACTGCTACCATCGGGCTCTCGTGACGGTGCCAAAACCACCACACACAAACACCCCGGCCCCAGAAGGGGCAGAGGAAGAGCGCTAGCCACTCAACCGAGCCCACCACTTCCCAGTCATCGTCCTCCCAGCATACTGTAACTGCACTCTGGGAAAGGAAGCAGTCATTTGCATCAAGACACCCCCGGGCTGTGGCCAGCACCAAGGCAATTGGGGAAGTGATTGCCCTGGATGAGGCCGTTCAACCTTGTTGAGGGTGTCAGTTTCAAACAGCTGATGAATTTGCTAGAGCCACGTTACAGTGTCCCTTGCTGCAAAACCTTCCGCTTGAAGGTTATCCCATCTCCTTAGGGGAGGGTGAAGTCCCAGCTCCTTGCAGAGTTCTCACGTGCAGAGGGGGCTGTGGTACATTTTACCTCGGACCTGTGGACTAGCCAGAGTGGTGCAGTCCACGCCTATTTGTTGTTGACTGCACACTGGTGGCAGACGTCACCAGTTACTGTCACCAGCGCAGCGAGGAGGAGCAGCAGCAGCATCACTGGAGGAGAGGTGCCCTCTGGAAAGCATCGCTGGGCATTGCTACATGCCCAGGTGTTTGACAGTGAGCAGACATCGGACAAAATCCTCGAGATGGTAGAAAGCATGCTGGATAGGTGGATGCACGGCAAGGGTTCTACCTTCGAGGTCTGTTACTTTGTAACCAATAACACCGCTAATATGGCTGGAGCCATCGGTTGCGGTGGCTACACCTACATTCACTGCAGCATGCACGTTCTGAATCTGGTGGTTCAGAATGTTGTCACTAGGACTAAGGCCTTCAAAGACATCCTTGGAACTGCCAGGAAGATTGCTGGTTTCTTCCACCGGTCAGTTTCAGCCAGCCGGGCACTGCGAGAGAAGCAGGAGTTGGGATCCCCTCTTCACCCGCTGATTCAGGATGTTGCCACAAGGTGGAACTCCACCTTTTTTATGCTGCAACGACTCCTGGAGCAGAAGGAGGTGCTGCATGCCCTATGCTTGTCACGGAGCATTGGGGCAACACCACTGTCAGGGGAGAAGTGGACAGCGGTGGAGCAGCTTACGCAGGTTCTGGAGCAGTTTCATGTTGGCACGGTGGAGCTCAGCTCAGAGGTTTCCAGTCTGTGCCAGGTGTTACCGCTTTTCATGATCCTGCAGTGATGAATGCAAGTCTTTCTTTCTTGCTCGGACCTTTGTGAGTCTATGAGGGCGCTGACACAAGCATTGGTCGATGGACTTAAGACGTTTTGGTAGAAAGTCAGCCACATTTCCTTGCAGCACTACTCCACCCACGGGTCAAGAGGAAAATTGCTGCACTTGTTCCCTTCACGAGCAACAGGGTCGAGCTCATCAATGAGGTGCGGCAGTATTGCCAAGTGCAGCAGCCCCTGCTGCATGCGGTAAGTGCTACTGCTCCTACAGGGGTTGCAAGTGGGGGCTGGGCCTCCATGACTCTTTCTGGGCTGGGGGAATGGGTGGAGGAGGATGCAGGTCCTGCATGTGAGCCAGAGCAACAAGATATTGCAAACACCTATGTATCTCAATATCTTGTCGAGCCCCTATGCCCTGTAACCATCGAACCCATGGCCTACTGGTCACAGAAGATGCACGCGTGGCCCCTGCTTGCGAAGGTAGCAGTACGATACATCTCAGGTCCTCCCACAAGTGTATCATCGGAGCAGTTGTTCAGTGTGGCAGGAGACATCGTGACCCCACATTGTGCCAAAATGGACCCAAGGACAGTGGAAGAGTTGGTCTCTCTCAAGACTAACCTTCCCCTTCTTGGGTTCCTGGAGAGCGATACCTTTGACTGGGGGACCTGATGTGATTACCCAGCCCCAGGGCATATCCTCTCCTGCTACCTTCACTCGCCTGCACATCCTGGCAAGATTCAGGCAATTACATCAGCCTGCCGTTTGGTCAGCAGTGTCATTGACGAGCTCAGAGCAGCAGGCGGCCTCGGTTTGCACAGCCAGCATGGCGATGTCCCACTCCAACCAACTCCACCAGGGAAAAGTAGTAGAAAAACTACTACTTAATCTTTCAGGGCCAACAATTGCCAGCTCTTGCTGGAGCTGTTTTGCCCCACTGGGGTTCCTCTTTGGGAACCTCATCATCACACACACACACACACACAAGTGCCCCAACAGAGCTAATCCATTGCACTCCTCCTCGGTGCCGGGAATGGAACGCCCCAGCAGGGCCCTTCACTCTGACCAGCGCACATGCCACGCAGTCGCACACACAATCGGCCATACATGCGTGGGGTGGCCTCCCCCAGGAAGACGTGCAGAGGGCTTTGGGAGGGCGAAACGTCTTCCAGAGGATGGAGGTCGCTCCCCAAAGAACATAGCCATTGGCCCAGGCCCATCACCTCACTCTGCCTCTCCCACCTAAGCTCCAGCCTGGTCCCTCCAGCCATCTGATGTGTCCCCACCACCATCACTGCACCTCAAGACGCAGTAGGACTCCAGTCTTGTGGGTTTAAAATAAAAATTCCATAGCCTGGAGTCCTTTGTGTCTAGCGGCTCCAGCACCCCAGTTATGGGACCTCATCTGCAACAGACTGGACCACAAAGGCAAAAGAAGAATGCTACTGCCAGCCACCCAGCCAGTGCACTGCACAACGCATTGGGGCCTTTTTTCCTCAGTGGGCGTTTCTGCTGAGCCTCTGAAGTCAAAAGGTCCCTCTGTGTCTGTAGACTAGACCATGGAAAACTGGCAGTCCAGAGGGATCATTAAACAAAAAGAGTCCTCCTTTCAAATAACATTAGGAAAGTGATGGCATGGGAGTTGGAAGGTCTGGAACTTCCTCTTTCAAAAATCTCAGCAGCATTAAAACTAACTTGCAGTTTTTCTTCTTTCCCCTCCACACAAGAGAGCATGAGAGCTGCAGAAGAGAGCCAAATCTGTCTCTTATACACATCTAGATGTGTATAAGAGACAGAGAGAAAGCTGTAGAAGCGAGGGAGCTGCAGAAGAGAGCTCCAGCAGAGTCCCCTTTCCCCCACTGAACCCATCTTTTTGCCTTCCTCTTCTCGTGAACCACAACAAAAGAGCCTTTCCCCTCCTATTTCTCCTCTGTCCTACCCTTCTCTTGCCTTTCATCTCTTCTAATTCGGCTTGTCGCAGAACTGGGAGCTAACTCAGTCCTCCCAGTTCTCAAAGCCTGAAGGAAGGCTTGTGCCTTGAAGCCTACACCTTCAGAAGACTACAAGTGGCCAAGGAGGGCACAAAGTTCGAGGATTTGGAGGTTCAGGACAAAGGTAGGCGATGGCAACGTGATCTACTTTTGTTTGTTTATTTATTACATTTATTTGCCACCCCCTCATGCCCATGGCATCTCGAGGCTTACAACACCAATAAAACAATTTTAAAACATCAACACAATTTAAACACATCCATCTGATGAGTCCCCTCCCCAGTACCTCCAGACTGGGTTTGGTTTGACTTCAGGCCTGTGGATTTGAAATAAAAATCATTCCACACCCTGGAGTCTGACTGTCTTGTCTAGAGGCCTCCAGCAATGACCCTGGACTCAGCAATGGCAAAAGAATTCATGTTACACTGCCAAGCAGTGCACTGCATGACGCATTGCTGCCTTTTGACATCAGTGGGTGTTCTGCTAAGCCTAATGAAGTCAATATGTCACTGTCTGTAGCCTTACCTAAACTGGCATTCTAGAGGAGATACTACTCCAGTCATATAACATTAGGTAAGTGATGACATGGGGTTTGGGATGGGGTTACTCTTGGGTCTTGCTGTGATTTTGGGTTATTATTGAATTGTTGTGGATTTAGATTATTGCTGCATTATTGTGTGTGTGCACGCATGGAGGATTATGGATTGTCTTGCTGTGATTTTGGATTATTGGATAAATTATTATTGGATTAGAGTGCTGCTGTCACTGTTCTATGTTGAACCAAAAACAAGCAGCACATTTAGAAAAACTATGGGGGGGGGATTTACTGGGGATAAGCGAGTCTGTGCTGAATACAGAATAAAATGTTACTTAACTGTTTAAAAGAGAAATGTTGGTCTTTTTTAGAGGTATTTTTGGTTTTTCTGCCATTGATTTCAATGGGGAAAATTCCTCATTGAATTCAGTGGAAAAGAACCTGGTACCAGTATACCGGATTTAATCCAATAAACCAGTATTCGGAGATCCGGTAGCCAGTTTTTTCAACCAAGTCCCACCCCTACTGAGAAGTGCTATAGTGCGCCCCTGCCGTGGCATGTTAAGGAGTACTACAATAAGACTTGTTCATAACACTTTATTTCTAGATAACCTTCAAGGTTGAACTGTACATGCAGAGTTGCAGAAGTCACAATATAGATTTACAGTGGATTCTATTATATAGTAGAGTGCAATTCAGAATCCTTTTACAGTATAAAACAGATTTGAACATCAAGACCTTGAAACTGTTAAGAGTAGTAAGGAGGTTGACATTCCCCTTATTTTAGCTCTTCTGAATACCTAGTTGCTAGGTACTAGACACTGGATGTTTGATGAGTGAAGAGCTGTATATTTTACAACTTTTAAACACCCAGATGACATACTATAAATGAAGTTACTGCCTTTCCCACATTTTTGGCAACTGAAACGAAGCCAAAAACCTTACCACTTGTAAACCAGTTAGACAAAGTAACTATTCCCTACTTGTCTGTCTTGGATTGTACAGTGTTAATACACCAACAAAAAGTGGACACTCCCTCACTGGCATTTAGTACATTAGCTAAAAAAGCAATGTAACAAAAATAAAGGTATAACATCTTTGAAAATAAATATAAGAGGGAATGCAGACAGTGTCAGATTCATTTGGCAGGTAACATAACATACAAAATATAAAACTTATTCAAGGCCAAGGAAAGACATTCACACTTCTGTAAATAAAGTGTTTTAATCCACTTCCTCCATACGCGATGTGTCCTCATCTCCTTCAAGTGGTGGCATCTCTTCAGTAGCAGCTGGACTGATTTCTTCTGTAGCAGCATCATCTTCATCAATGCCTGTACAAAGCAAATACAGTTACTGTTAACACAAGTAGTTCCTTAGTTCTAGCCAGAGATGTGGGGTGGAAAATTTGAGGGCTTCCATTCATGTAACAAATGAATGTACTGCTAAGCTTGCTTCTATTTCTCAAAATCTCTTCTTGCTGACAGATCACTTGCAGGCACGACCATCCTTTCATGAAAGAATATGAGTCAAACAGTTCTGATTCTTAATGAAATTTGCCTCAAATCGGAACTGGAACTAGGTAGTGTGAGCACTCCCACAAACAGTGACAGTGAAACTGAAGAGTGCCCTCAGTGAAAGTTAACTGTTGGACAATACTGACAACGTATGTTTGGGCATGCTAAAAACCCAGTGTATGCTAATATTTTTAATATCTGCCACCGCCCGTTCCCCCCTCATTGTTTAAAAATGTTCTGTTGGGTTAGGTTTGAAGATATTTACAGGTCAAGTCAAATATAAATGATTTCCAACTTTGAATTTGTTTCAATGTAACAGTTAAACCACATTAAGTGTGTTTATTGATTTACTGAGTACAGCATGTAAGAATAGTATGGCGGGTTGTTTACTAAAGATATAGGTCAAACATGCCAAATCACGCTACAATCTAAGGGATTGGAAAAAGTTGCATAGAAAAATGTTGACCCAAAAAATTATGCGAAATTAGGAAAAAATTAGCATGGGAAACTTTTCCGATTCAAAATTTTCTGGAAAACCCACATCATTGGTTTTATCCTTTGGACAGCTCAATCTAGGTGCCTTCCCTAAATTGGCAAGTATACATACAACTCTTGTCTCATCTGGTCAGACTGTCATGCTCCAAAGGTTTAGTCAGCACCAAATGTTTAAAATCTCTAGGTACACACATTCCTAGCAGGATTCCATCGGAAAGGGTCTTGCTTACCAAGACCAAGCTTAATCATTCTATAGATGCGGTTGGCATGTGTCTGAGGATCCTCCAGACTGAAGCCGGAGGACAGGAGCGCAGTCTCATACAGCAAGATGACCAGGTCCTTCACAGATTTATCGTTCTTGTCAGCTTCTGCTTTCTGTCTCAGTGTTTCAACGATGGAATGGTCAGGGTTTATCTCAAGGTGTTTCTTTGCTGCCATGTAGCCCATTGTTGAGTTATCTCTCAGCGCCTGAGCTTTCATGATCCTCTCCATGTTTGCAGTCCAGCCATATGTACTTGTCACAATACAACAAGGGGAAGTCACTAATCGGTTTGAGACAACAACCTGAAAAATTAAGTTAAGCTGTAGATTTTTTTTTGATTTTTTTTTTTAAAAATGGAATGCATATTGCACTGCAGTGCTGTTCTATAGGAGCCCTGCAAATTCAGCTAAGCATCTTCAGGTTCTTGCATTAATTTTAGTCAACAGCACTTTTTTCATTTATGCACAGCAATAATTTGTAGTAGTCCCATATTAGTATGTGACCATTAGGTCACAGATCCACTTAACACTAAGGTTTTGGACTAATCAGGAAACCCCAACCATGAAATAATGAATGCAAGAGCATGATCGAAGCCAAATATGTTACTGCTATTACTAATACTGAAACCTACCATACTCCTCTTCGATATGGAGATTGGATTACTGAAATATAGCAGCCAGAGTCACAGCAGCTGTTAGTTTTATTATGTGATGTTATACTACAGTGATTTGGCAAAAAAAGCAACCCACACCACACTGACACTGTGCACACTGGATGCAACTTGAGTTACAAATTGCAATACTTGCTTATTTTAGTTTATAACAAGTACATTTTAGCAGCAATGACAATTTAACCTTTTTAATTACTGTTGACTAGTCTGCCTATTGCCCTTAGAGCCCTGCAAAAACAAAGTATACTACTTCTCATCTCCTTGAATTTGTGAAAAGCAGTTTGTCCAACACACCTCACCACATACTAATATTCATACCTTCTCTACTTTCTTCTCAAGAATGTCTTTCATTATCTTGCAGAGGCTTTCAAATGTAGCTTTCTTCTCCTCCTGCTTCTTTTTCTCTTCTTCATCTTCTGGAAGCTCCAAGCCCTCCTTTGTAACAGAAACCAAGGTCTTGCCCTCAAATTCCTTTAGCTGCTGCACACAGTACTCATCAATAGGCTCAATCATGTAGATTACCTCCAAACCATGCTTACGAAGGCGCTCCACAAAAGCGGAGTTCGCTACCTGATCTTTGGTTTCACCTAGAAAATGGAAACAAGGACATCTTAATCTCAGCCACCTAACCACACAAATGTACTAAGTCCTTAAAAAGGATTCTAGTGGAGAATTCTCATGCGTAACAATGTCAGTTTTCACAAGCTGAAGAACCTTTAGTGTCTGTTAAGACAGCAGCCTGCTGCTTGAGCTTAAACTGCTAATAGTGCAATACCGCTAAGACCACCGACAGCCAATTTATGCAATGGGATATTCATGGCCTTGATATGAGACTGTAACCAATGAGCATACCAAGACACAGGGAAAGAACAGCAGCCCCTGCAGCCACATCTTCTAAAGCAGCCAACGTTTGCCTGTGTTCCTGGACTTTGGGATATTTAATTAAATATATTCAAACAATGTTGTGATGCCAGCAACAAAAGCACACAGCATATCATCAGGATCTCACCTGCAGATTGTGGGTTGGGACCAAGTGGGATCACACTGATTGGGAACCTCTGTCTACAGGCAGGTAATTTGAAGCAATACATAATTGTAGCGATATAGAATTAGCTTTAAACTTCAAAAGCTCAGATCTGTGACTTGTAGGCCTGAAGTGGCAGATTTGTACGCCTCTCAAGAATAGAAGATGCCAATGAATTTAGACCCAAGCACGTCGCCTCTGACTAATAGGCCTACCATACTCGGGGGTTAAGTGTCTGAAGACTTTAGATTTAACATGTAGTAAGAAGAGAAAGTTAATCAGTAGCCTACATTAAAGCAGCATACGTGAGTTACACTACAACTACTCTGCATGTGATGTGTTTCTACTTAAGTATTTGTGTGAGCTAGCTATGTACAGCATTACCTGTAATGTAATACACATGTTTCTGGTTTTCCTTCATTCGAGTACAGTAGTCTTTCAGAGACACCATCTCATCCCCAGATGCAGAAGTGTAGTATCTCAACAATTCTGACAATTTCTTGCGGTTCTGAGAGTCTTCATGTATACCAAGCTGGAAAAAACCACCATTTAATTCTCCTGTTAAAATGTTATTATAGCCAGAACTGCAGCAGAGGCTAGAAGCCATAAAAAACAGTGCAATTATCGTAAGAGACAGCAACTAACCTTAATGTTTTTGGAGAACTGCTCATATAATTTCTTGTAATTTTCTTTGTCCTCTGCCAGTTCAGTGAAGAGCTCCAAGCACTTCTTGACCAAGTTCTTTCGGATCACCTTAAGAATCTTGCTCTGCTGCAGCATTTCACGAGAAATATTTAGAGGCAGATCTTCTGAATCGACCACGCCTCTCATGAAGTCTGTGAAAAGGAGCTCACGTTATCATATTGACACTTCCCATAAAAGCCAAGATTTGCTTCAATTTTATTTTATTTTTTAAAGTCAGACAACTCCCAGTGATTAAAGCAGCAGATAGAATCCTAAAGAGGTTTGCTTGCATCTTCCTTAGTCAGAACTTGAAAAGCACTATTTACTAGCACACAGTAACATTCAGGTTTCCCCCCTCCTTGGTCAACACCATCAAAGACTGGAAAAAGGCTACTATAAAGGTCAATTAAGGCATGTATGTTTAGCACCATTGCTTTTAAGCCAGCTACTTACTCAGATATTCAGGTATGAGCTCCTCACAATTGTCCATGATAAACACTCTGCGTACATACAGCTTGATGTTATTCTTCTTTTTCCTGTTTTCAAAGAGGTCAAAAGGCGCACGTCTTGGGACAAAGAGGAGTGCTCTAAACTCTAGCTGCCCTTCCACAGAGAAGTGCTGCAAAAGAAGTGATGTCTTAATCTTCTAGCTAAGATTATTTTTAAAGTATTAAGCTCCCTCTTCAGGAAACATTACACCTCCAATCATACTTAGCATGTATAACTTGGTCTTAATAAGAAGTCATTCCTGTTAAAAAAACAAACAAAAAAACAGACTAGCAACGCTGTAAAACCAAATTAAAGGTTTATGTTTTGTAGTTTGTGCATCTTAAACCTGGCCAGATCACAAGCTTGATAGGACAGTGTTTCTCAAAATCGTTCAATCAATTCCTACAAAGCAGCTAGGATAGGAATGCCTACAGCTTTAATATTTGGGTTTTATCACTTAATCCAATACACCACTCAATATACTCAACTGAATTGATAGCCAGTAGTCTTGCTAGTTGAGGCTGCAATCCTCAAACCCCTTAACTTTGGAGTGGTTTAAAGTCAATGCGACTACCCTAGAACAGGGCCCTGTGGGTTCTGCATTTCCACCATTGCTGCAATGGGGGAAAAATGCAGAATCCAGGGGCCCCTGCTCCTAAGTAGGTGGTCTCAGCATGGCAGCCACTGTTTTTAGACTCAAGTTCTAGCTGAGTCACTACTAATGAAGTCTTACTTTCACTGCCAAATGGTCTTCCCAGTCATTGGTCAGACTCTTATAGAATTCTCCATATTCATCATTGGTAATGTCATCTGGGTTCCTGGTCCAAATTGGTTTGGTCTTGTTGAGCTCTTCCTGGTCAATGTACTTCTCCTTGATCTTCTTTTTCTTTTTTTTGTCACCATCTTTTTTCTCTTCCTCTTCATCAGAGCCAACATCCTCAATCTCTGGCTTGTCTTCAGGTTTCTCTTCCTTCTCCTCTTTCTCCTCTTCCGCTTCATCATCACTCACCTCTTTATCCCGTTCTTTCTCCACCTGACAAAATACAAGTTGAAGCCATTGTCACTTGGAACTTCACTCTAGTGATATGCATTAACTAACTGCTTCTATTGTCACCTTACCTACCCAACACAACAGAACATTAAGGTTTTGGTCGATTTGGCTTCCTTCAAATCTCCAGACATAAAGGGAAAATAATGCTAATTACAATCTGGTTCAATCACAACACTTCAAGTTGGTCCATGAGAAAGGTCTTGCACGCTTGGGGCAGCATTTGCATTCACTCCACTTGGGGACCATTCCTTGAAGGGGAGGATGCCAGTGTGTGGCTAGTAAGTAGCCAAAAGAACTTTTTAAGATTGACTGTTTCCTAGAGACACACTAGAAATGTGATTTTACAGGCAGAGAAGTGGGTGTAGTCAGGTAGACCCTGCCTTTATTGCCCCACTTTAGGCACCAAACTGCTCTCTGATGGGGCTGTTCGAAGACTGTACTGCTTAGACACACAATTAATCAGCTCTGCACATATTACAGAGGCACTTTAAAGTTAGTGTGCGCTGCAAGCAAAGAGCAGAAGCAGCAAGATGCACCAATATTAGAAACCCCCAGTGAGGTACACCCATTCGACTCAAGCTAGTCACACCCCATGCTGCAACAGAAGGCAAAAAACGGTAGGGTCAACCACCAGTTTGATATAGGTGAGGAAGAGGAGGGAAATTCCTTCTTGGCCAATAAACTGGCATTTCTTTCGCTAAGGGCTTCACCAAAAAGATCTTGGGAATTAAGAGTTTGGAAGTCACTTCATTCAGTAGGTGAGCTATCAAGAAACCTAGCTGGACTAATGTTTAAATAGCTAGTTTCCCTTTGACAATGTCAGTTTAGATTACAGGCTTTTACTGTTGGGCAACTATGTCCACCAATAGTAGCACACTATACGTTATCTCCCTTGGGATATTAACTTACTAAAAAGGAGTTTCTAATTTTAGTAATTTACAATTACCAACATTTCTAATACATATCTTGGATGAGACAAAGTAGTCCAGATGATTTTTTACTGGACCAACTTCTGTTGGTGAAAATACTCGAGTTATAGAAGTTGGTCCAACAAAAGATCTCCTCAGCTACTGTGTCTCCATCTATTAATATTGGAACCGACACAGGAACTATATGTAAAGTATACTTACAAAGAGGGTAATTGGATAGCCAATAAACTGAGAATGCTTCTTCACAATTTCCTTGACACGTCTTTCCTCCAAGTATTCTGTCTGGTCATCTTTCAGATGCAGAATAACCTTAGTTCCACGGCCCAGAGGCTCACCTAGAACAGAACAGTTTTATTGTCATTACTGTTGAGAAGTGGGCTTGGTACTTAAGTCTCTCTAGAAGAGAACACTTGGGATAGTTATCTGGTTGAAATGCAACATATAAAAAGTTATCTATTCTACTCAAGTTCATATTGGAATAATTTCCATATACTTTGCTAGCTATTCATTTCAATTCAATGGTAGCTTTTGCTAGCTAGATCATTTCAATTCAATGCATGGTTCATACGCTGCAGGGACATGCGCAGTTTCAATCTTTCAAGTTACGTACTCTGAAGTAAGAGTTTTACTTGTTCAAACTAATCAAACTCTTATCAACCAACAATACACATTAAGCTGTTCAGCTTTGCCATAAATCCATTTGCAAGAAAGGAAACAAGAGACTCAAAAAGTGGTTCCAAGTCTACAAAGCCACGAAAGCAAACAAGTATGATGCTACCACAAGGCTGGCTATAATGTTTTTAGCACGGATGGTAGTTTTGCAAGATACATGTGCAATAAGACAGGCACCACTTACCATTATCAAGTCTGACAGTGAATGACCCTCCAGCTGAAGATTCCCAAGCATACTGCTCATCATCATTGTGCTTGGTGATCACTGTTACTTTCTCAGCAACCAAGTATGCAGAGTAGAAGCCAACACCAAACTGACCAATCATGGAGATATCTGCACCAGCCTGCAAAGCCTCCATGAAGGCCTTGGTGCCAGACTTGGCAATAGTGCCCAGGTTGTTAATCAGGTCAGCTTTGGTCATCCCTATGCCAGTATCCACAATGGTCAGGGAGCGATCCTCCTTGTTGGGAATAACGTTGATTTTCAGATCTTTTCCAGAATCCATTTTGCTTGGATCAGTCAAGCTCTCGTATCTGATTTTATCCAAAGCCTAACAACAAAAAAAGAAAGACCAAGGAGGCAGATATTAGGCTCTTTTCTTACAGTGACAGAAGCGGACACTGACTTACAAGTCACTGTTGCTGTAATTTACTTACATCAGATGAATTGGAGATCAGCTCCCTGAGAAAGATTTCCTTGTTGGAATAGAAAGTGTTGATGATCAGAGACATCAACTGTGCTATTTCAGCCTGGAAGGCAAATGTCTCCACTTCTTCCTCCATTGGCTGGTCATGAGTCTGCACTTCTTCTGGCATCTACAGAAATAAGTGGAATAGTCTTCAGATACAAGCTCTATTTAAGATTAAGTGTATTTTCAAAATCCAGCTTTTTCTACTGCATAATTTAAGCTTTCAACTATATTGGAGGAACAAAAGGAAAATGGGTCTTGGTTACCTCTTAGCATAATAAGTCTAGCTGGGGAAATCACCAAGTGTGATTCCCTTATCAGGAGGGCACATCAGATCTAGTTTTATTAGTTGATCCATAAACGTGACAGCCTGGGTCCCGACTATGTGAGGGACTGCCTTACTTCCCACGCTCCAGGACAGCCTCTGCGGTCCTTGGGGGGGGGGGGGGGGGGGGACGCTCTCGGGGAGGTTTCCTGCTTTAGATTGGTGGGGACAGACTGGCAGGCGGTTGTAGCGGCCACACCTGTGTTCTGGAACTTGCTCCTGCTCCCGGTGAGCGTCTCAGCCCCAATCTTCTCATCTTCCGGCACAATGCAAGGCATGGCTCTTCCGGCAGGCTTTTGGTGATGAGGAGGGATTACATGTGGGTGGGTTTTTGAAACCTTTTCTTTCTTTTTGCACATCAGAAGGGGTTTTATTGTTCTTACTGGGTTTTTTTACTAGTTTTATATTGTGGAATTTTAGTATTTTTGTAAGCCACCTAGAGCTACGTGAGGCAGATTAGACGGGATAGAAGTTGATAAAATTATAAGTAATAATAATAATGATAAATTGCTCAAGGATCTTTATTACCTCTTCATGCAGATGGGAAAGGATGGAGATTTCTTGGCAACAATTCCTCTCATTGACTAAGAAGCAGTCTTAATACGCTCAGATTCCCACCTGATTTTACCTGGCACATTTTACCTCTGTGGTAGGATTCCTCAGGGATGTACAATTCATTTGGCAATTTTGTTCTGTTAAATATGGGCGGGGTGTGTGTGTGAGAACACGATCGATCTTGCTAGTTATTAGCAGCTGCAAGCCCAGATGAAGTTGCAACATTTGAAAGGCAAGCAGATTGGAAAAAATATTAGTTGATAAGTTGTTTCTTCCAACAGTTATGAGATCGGTTATTACAGAAATAGGCAAATTGGTGGCTCAGGAGCCACGAGCAGCTCTTTGACATCTACAAGAAGCGGCTGCCATGCAATTCCCTCAGGAACAAGAGAAGCTGAGCTGCCATTTCCGCTGTTGCCAGAGCCTCTCAGGGGCCATGGGAGCTGGGGAAGTGTGTTGCTAGCCACTATTGCTGCCGCACAAACCCACCAGATGTTCTGGGAGTCTGAGCTTTGATATGTTGGGGAAACCATGTTGTCCTTTCCCAGATGTTGCGGAAGCTGTGATCAATGTTACAATATGTGGTGCTTGGGAACTTTGCTCACCCCACCCATCTTATTACATCTCTCCCAACTTCAAAATCCTACACACAAAGAGGGGACTTTGTATTGGCATATCTACTATGACCTGAAAGGACACCACACACTAGTATATTTACACAGAACAAGTTTCCTTCAGTACAGACTTTGTGGAAGAAACACTACATGCTAGTCTGAGCATGCCATAATTTTGGTATTGTCTGTTATTCACTATGAGAAACCCAAAGGAAGAGGTTTGAGTTTTGGGGACGTTAGTTTCACACCTAAATAGTTGCCTATTGAACTCCAAGCATAAAGAATTAGCCAACCTTAAGTAGAATCGAGGACAAGCTTCCCTTCCTGGGAACAGTATTCAAAGACAGCTTTTAACACAAGCTCCCTGGCCAGGCTAGTCTTTTTGGCCAGGACCCACAAGCTACTTACTCTAGAGTAACCAAGTTGCTAGGCCTACTCCAGAGTAAGTGGTTTGTGGATCGCAGCTGGGACATAAGCATCTCGGGTAGGAAAGTAGGATACAGAGCCAGCTCAAGCAGCGCTTCTCGCTCTAAAGATGGTTTAGGCTCCGCGCCCCCTGCTGGCTTTCATCAGAAACAGGCGGGTTCTAGAAACTGCCAGAGCTTTCTCTCCCCCCCCAGCCTTCCCTCCGCCTACACTCTAAACGCAGCGGCTTCCTACCCTGAACTCCCCCAACACGCGCTCCCCTCACCCACTGCCCCCCCATCCCGTCCGCGCTGTCACAGC
>QEPC01010089.1:2503904-2520888 GCA_003113815.1 Sphenodon punctatus | reverse complement strand
TCACTTACTGCCTTCAATCTGGTGTCGAAGTCACTCTGGATCTGAGCAAACTTGTCTGCGAAGTAGGTGACAAATTGCTCACAGTGGACCTGGGACAAGTCCCCATCCAGGCGGGGGGAGGCTGGACTAACCAGCCCCCAAACCACACGAAATAGCTCCACCGGGCGTGACTTCCCAGACGCTAGAGGGCAGCAAAGAATTCCTTCTTTGCTGTCCTCACAGCCTCAACATAGGACCTCAAATGGGCCCTATGGAGAAGACGGTCAGATTCAGAGCGAGTCCGACGCCAGCGTCACTCTAGTCTCCTACCTACCTGCTTCATACCCCACAGCCCCATGGTAAACCTGTCCTTCTGTTGAAATTTAATAGTTTTGTTAATGCATAAGCTGGCCCTAGACACAAGAACACTACAGGTGCACACAGGTGCTCACCCATCCCCACACATCCCCCACGTGGAGCAACCTGTTTTTTCGCAGGTTTCTCTGTGCAGGGGTGATGGGTGGAGGTGCATGTTACACAGGAGTGCACAAGCGACTCTTTCATACAAGACGCACCCACCCATGCAACTGTGTGGGTGCATCTCTTGTAAAAGAGGTCACACACTCATTCACACACATGCTCTCGCCTCTCTCACACACACACACTCTAACTGATCATTCAGACACAGTACACACATGCTCTCATCTCACACATTCATTCAAATTGATCACACACATACTCATCCATACACACTACACGCATGCTCTCACCTCACACACTCATTCATATTGTTCAGTCAAGGACACTAGACCAGGGGCATAGCTAGGGTACAATGGACCCCTGGCCAAGAGGTCAAGATGGGCCCACCTCTTTGTGTCCTGCCAGCGGGCCTAGGGGCACCACCTGGCTTGGCAGGCCTGGGGGTGCTGCTATCAAACAAAAGATACCCAAAACGCAGCCAGCCTTATGCCATGAAAAGATATGTAATGTTAACAGGAGAAACATTGCAGCTGATGTTCTCTAAATTTGCCCTGTTCAAGGGGAAGATGGAATCAATAGAGGACCTCCTTCAAGGGAAGGTGGGTGTTGGCTCCCAGGGTGTGGAATTGGGCGCCCATAGGCGCCCAGCCCCCGGCGCACACCGCTGGCACCGCCAGCGGCTGCAGGCAGGTTTAAATAGCCCATCCTGGAGGTTCAGAGGTGGCTGATTTCCCTCCGGTGCTGCAACAGGGTTCCTTGCGCCTCGTCGCTCCCACACGCTCACTGCTGCTCTGGTCTGTCCCACCACCATATTTAATAATAGCAATGGTGGGTCATGTGACAAAAACACGATTAAACTGTTGTCATAATATTTTTTTAATTAATGAATGAGGAAAGAAAAATGTAAATCTTCGTCTGATATTTAGTAAAGTTACCTTAGCATCAATCAATCAATCAATTTTATTTTGTTTAGACAAAGCCCTTTAACAAATTCACATAATACAATAAAAGTGGCATCCTTAAATACATACATAAAGGAAAACCAACAGCATATAAAACCAAACAATAAAACTAAGATATATAAATCAGCCAACCCCCGCGCAACCTTTCCTAAATTTGGATCCGCAAAAGCATAATGAATTGAGCTGTACTATATATAAGTAAATCCCACTGCTCCACTCATCCAGACTTACTCAGCCATGGTGAGTTGGAGCCCTAAAAACCCAGGCACCGGCACCAGGGCCGATAAGAAAGCATTTTAATAATTATGTAGTCTCTGAGGAGCAAAAAAAAGGGCGAAGAATACCTTGAACAGCTAGCCCAAATTTTGCTACTGTCCTAGATTGTGCTGAGTCAGTTGGCCTAAGTAAGCTCTGCAGGTCTTGGGATACAAGAGCTTGTCCCATATATGTCCTCCCTAGATATTTAGTCCTTGGGCCCACTAAAGCAGGACATTGGTAAAACACATGCTCCAAAGTGTCCACTGACCCCAACTGGCATAAGGGACATAGCCAGAGAGCCCACGGAATCCTCTTATGGTGGCCTTCCAATATCGCCGAGGGAAGCATGTTTGTTCTCAATTTAAAGAAGACCGTGCGCTCGCCGGCATTCTCCCAGGCAAAAAGGTAATATGAGCCAGGGAGCTGGGGGCTAAAGGGGGCATATAGTGGGGCCACCTTTTGGGCTGATAGCAGTGCCCCCTCCAGTTGGAGAGACTGACCTTGCATGCATCTTTTGATCAGGCTTCTAGCAGCCACCTGACCTAAGTTAGCAAGACTCCCAGGGGAGAATCCTAAATGGCAAACTTCTGCTCCGCCACTCGCAGCCATGGGTCCCCCAACCCACTCCCCAAAAGTAAAGTTAGAAGCGAGCCCTCCTGGGGAGAAGATAGGGCTACCTTGGCCCAATAAAGGGCCACAGCTTGAAAGGCATGTGCTCTGAGCGGAAGATAACATGCCTCTGCCCTCAGAATAGCTTGTGGAGTACCCTTAGGGGCTCCCGTGACTAGCCGCAAGAACCCATTTTGAATGGGTTCTAATGAAGATAGAAAAGAAAGGCCCCAAATGGGGAATGCATATAGTAACTGTCCTATAACCTTCGCTCTGAAGAGTCGTATAGCTGGCAAGACCAATAGCTCCCCCCTCTGCCCAGAAAAATTTTCATAATTGCCGTGATAGATTTCTTGGCTAACCCCTGCACAGCTACTAACTGGTCTCTCCAGCCCCCGTTGGAGGCAAAGATCACCCCCAAGTATTTGTAACTCTGGACCTGTTCGATATTGTTTGAACCAATGGCCCAGCGGTGGAGTTTCTGAGTTCCTCTGCCCCAAACGGCAAGAACTTTGGTCTTAGAGAAGTTGATAGTTAGTAGTTCAGCCTGACAGTAATCCCCAAAGACTTAGCATACAATTTAGTCATGTTAACGTTTGAGTATAATTTGTAATGCTGCCTTAACGAGCTTCTTAAACCAAAGTTTTTTGTCTAGGTAATCATTAATTAGACAGAGGTCCCTATCCCGAGGGACTTACAATCTAGGAGAGACAAGGAAGAGGGGAACATATGGAAAAACAGTGATGCGTTCACAAACTTGAGAAGTCACAGGTTGTATGTGTTTGGCTTAGTTAAGGGAGACGGAGACTCTGAATGAAAAGGACAATAGTGGGAGCATCAGAGAGCAGTCTATGGGAATCAGGAGCTAGGAAAAGCCTGACAGAAAAAGGTAGGTTTCCAGGAAGGATTTGAAAGTTACAAAGACGGGAGTTCTAAGCATAGAGGGAAGCATGAGAGAAGGGGCAAAGATTCTTTAGGGAACAGGAGACTCTGTGACAGCTGAGGGTTGTGGCAGAAGAGAAGTGAAGTTCCCAAGTGTGAATGTAACAGGAAATTTAAAGCAGGAGCAAGGCCATGAAGAGTCTTGAAGGTCAAGACAAGGAGTTTGTGCTGGATACAAAAGGGGAGAGGGAGGAGAGGCTGAATATGATGAAAGCAGCAGATGAAGTGGATGACTTTGCCAGCAGAATGTTCAATAGAAATGAGAGAGTCAAGGTGAGAACAAGGAAGGCCAGTGAGAAGGAGGTTGCAGTAGTCAGGGCAAGATGACAAGAGCATAGACTAGAGTTTTGGAGAGCAGGTCAATTTTTAGTAATGCTCTGCAGAGGCAAGTAACAGGCCTTAGCAACACGCTAAATGTAAGAACTGAAGACTTGCACATTTCCAACAACAACAGTTGGTCCGATAAAAAAATTATAATTTGAGCAACTTTGTCTCCATTTCTGACTGCTACTAAAGAGAAACAAAGATATAGTCCAGGGATTCTCAACCTGGTGCTTGGGAGCACCAGAGTGCTCAGTCAATGTGTGAAAGTGCTGCCCAAGCCAGCTGTCAGTACTGCTCGGCAGCATTTTGAAACAGTCCTTCATCCCTTAGAGTCAATGTGAGCTGGGATTATCTCTAATTGAATTGTAGAGGGGAAACTTAATCTATGTATATTTATGAGAATCATTCATACAAATTATGCAGTGCTCCCAAATAGTAATTTATGTCACTAGTGCTCATGACTGGGAAAAGGTTGAGAACCCCTGATTTAGCCATTTGTGGAATATTAAAACAAAAAGGTCTAATACATAACTTGTAATTATTACTGAAAATAATGGATGTCACAAACAGTAGGAATCTCAGTCTTTGTTTTCTTCTTTCTGGGTCAAATCAAAATTTCAGCTGTGATCACCACCAGTTTTGGGAAAACTCTAGCCTAGATGAATTTGTGATTCCAGCCCAAATCTTTCTTTCATTGGAAGCCAGCATGTAGCATTTCCTACTCTGTTACATCAGATGTGTTTATACTAATATACAGGCCAATTAAATCTGCTTAGACAGACCTTTAATTCTACTTAGTCCCATATTCATCCTCTGTGTGCACATTATAGTGCAGCCATATAACTAAAGTCCAGACTGTCTATTTCTTAGGGTTCTTCTCGACATCCTGATCCCCAAAGTACACCACCAGCAAAAACAAACAAAAACAACTCAATTGAAGTGAATGGGACTTGTAACCAGAGAGTGGTTCGAGGATTTGGGATTCTGGTGGCCAGAAAAGGGGACATTGTTAACACATGTCCCTTTTCCACACGTGTACACTGGGCCTCCCCGAGAAGTGAGTCCCACTGGTCAGGCGTGGGCTCAAAAATGCCCAATTTGGGGAATTAAGCTTGCCTTTTTGAATAGGACACATGAGTGTTCGGGATCTTTTGATTGTAAATTGGTGGCATCACACAGGGAATTAAAAAGATGGGAGAGAGACCTTAGGGTGCAACATAGAGTTTTCAGTTTATTGTGGGAATGAAATGAAGATACATACAAGCAAAAGAGGCATTAGATGGCAATAAT
This sequence comes from Sphenodon punctatus, assembly GCA_003113815.1. Classification (NCBI taxonomy): domain Eukaryota; kingdom Metazoa; phylum Chordata; class Lepidosauria; order Sphenodontia; family Sphenodontidae; genus Sphenodon; species Sphenodon punctatus. The sequence goes on along the minus strand of QEPC01010089.1, from coordinate 2,516,044 downwards.
CAAACAACGAGACAGTCAAATCAGTTAGATAGTTACACAGGGATGCAGCATAGGTTGATTTCTAAAGGAAGTTCCTAATTTAGAAGGGGGGGGGCGGTCTGTCTGTGCCAGGGCACAAACAGTGGGAGATTCAAAGGAAGGGGAAGAGAAGCTGGACAATGCTTCATCTTACCAAAATGTACTGTTCTGAGGGAGGAAAAAGAAATGGATCCTTTATAGCCCCTTTTCCAAGTCAGACAGTACAGCAGCACCAGGGCAGCCTCCCTGGCAACAAGCCTTCTTGGGGAGGGGCAGGGACTGGAGAAGTAGCAATCCGAGGGGGGAGGAAGTCTGTGGGCTTAACCTACCGAGTCGCTCAAGCACTCAAGCTCAGCACACACACACACACTCGGGGATGCCTTGACTAGGGTTGCAAGGGAGCCTAACCATGGGTATTTTCAGACGTGACGGGGCCAGTATTGGCCCCGTCACGGAATCACCTATTGATCCCCCGCCAGGATCAAATCGGCACGGCCAACAGACGTGCCGGCTGATCCCATCGGGGGAGGGGGTGGGGCTGCGTGGCTCAACGTGCGGCTGCACAGCCCCACACTCTCTAGGCTGCCCGCCCCCTGGGAGACGGGCAGGCGCTGTGGCCAATGCAGCTGCAGCATCCACCCGCCCCCTGGGGCATTGGCCACGGCCTGGAATCAGCGGCAGACACAGCCGCTGATTCCGGGCCATGGTCAGGGGACAGACGTGACGTTCCCACGCTCAACCACAGTGAATTCCCCGTGGTTGAGCGTGGGAACGTCACGTCTGTTGGCCCGAATGCGAGCTTCCCGCCGGGTGTTCACCCCCGTGAATCACGGGCGGGAATCTCTTTGACCATGCAAACAGCGATGGTCCGGGCAGGACAGCCATGGTCAAAGAGATTCCCGCCTGTGATTCACGGGGGTGAACATCTGGCGGGAATTTCTTGTTGGGCCAACAGACGTTACGGTCCCTTGCTCACCATGTGGGAATTCACCGTGGTTGAGCGTGGGATCGTAATGTCTGAAAATACCCCATGTCTCCATGAAGCGGACAGGTGGGAGTTCCGCCTACTCAGTGGTCAGGCGATAGGATTTCTCAGCCCGGATCCCCACCATTCAGTCAGGATGGTTGGACAGTGGGCCAGACAGCACTGGGTTCGCTGAATGTACCAACAGGGAGATAGGCAATCAGAGCGCTTGTTAGGCAAGGCCCCTTGGTCTATCTGGACAGCAAAATGGACAGAAGGACTCGCAACCAGGTGTCCTTCTGAATTCTATCTGGACAAGCAAGACAGCATGGCAGTGATTTCAGCAGCAGTGATATTAGCATCAGTGATTTCAGTAGCAGCTGTGAGAACAGCCAGTGTGAGTAGGATTAGACCGACTGAACTGACTGGGGTTCTGAAGGGACTGTATTTAAGCCAAGATTCTGCCCCTTGGGCATGGTGGGTGAGTGAGGACCAAGAACAAAGTTTGATTAAATTTAGGAAGCTTTCTGAAAAGGAGCTCCAGTATCTCACAAAAGGACATTGCAGTTGCTTTTGTTTCACAAAAAACAGTAAGCAAAGAAAAATGCACTACTAAGAGGTGCCTCCTATATGCTTCACCCAGGCCAGACCTGCCAAGATAAAGTTCCTGAGGAGCATTCCTTCTTGCTCCCATCCATGATTGATTTAGACTCAGGCTGTGCAGTCAGCCTTTGTCTTGGATACAGATCACAGCTCGATTAGACCACCCTTTTCCAGGTGCAGTGGGACACATCTTTCCTGACACTGCTCCACACTCAACAATACAGGGTGGGTTGCTCAAGCCAGGTTGATGCTAAGTATCATTCTGATGAAGTGGGCCTGTATTGTATAGCAATCCCCCCTCAATCAGCCCAGGACTTTTGTGTCCAGAGTCTGCTGGGTTCACACTGAGGTCAAAGCACAATCTAACACGGCAGGTTTTGAGGGAAGGTCACCAAGTACAGAAAAATCATAAGAAATAAGGCAAAAATCATATAACAAAAACACAGGGAACACTGGTTGTGACACATAAGAACATAAGTAGTGCCGTACTGGGCCAGACCAATGGTCCATCAAGCCCAGCCCAGCATCCTATCTCTAACAGTGGCCAATCTCGGTCTCTTGGGAGAGATACCCAACAGGTCACAATGGGCAATTCATTCCCTGTTGTTCTGTGATGTTGGGTGTCACAAGAATTAGTCAGAGGGGAAACAGGATCTCATATTCACCATGGGACCACTGTAAGTAGGAAGACTTGAAATGCAAGGTTGATTTTTATTCATATTTCTGTGAAGACAAAAATCATAAGTACGGTCAAAATATGCACCCCCTTCTAAGGGCCGTTCTATATACAACAGTCCCTGGCCTAGCTCCCAATACCAGTGCACAGCCCACTTCCTTCCCATTACCCTGGTCATGACACCCATAACATGGAGAGATTACCTCACCCCTGATGCTCGTTGGGTGAGGGGAAAAACAGCCAGCATCCAAGTTCATAGGTGGAAGACTGAGCAGGACTGGATTATAGGCTGTACTGATAGGACTGTATGAGGCTCTACCACCTCTCTGACTGAGCTGTACTGGAACAGCAGCCACAGTGCAATCTCAAGTTCCACAGAAACAGTATCTAGTCTAGACAGATAAACCAATGTGCATGCACTCTGACCTGGAGTATGGTGCTCCCCCACGACATTGTGGTGATTAATCCAGCTTTGGGTATTCCTAAAAAAAGAGAGCCAAAGGGCACTTGATGCCTGTACTGATCAGAAAAGTGACAATTAGGGGGTGCGCATGCGCAAGACACAGGGATAGACATGGAGAGACGGCACTTCCTGGGATTGGCTCAGTTTTCCAACAAATAACTCCCCACCGATGCCCAAACTGAGGCATAAGGTAAAAAAATTAATAAACCTAAAATGACAGAGCCTAATAAACGACTTAAGAGAGGCACAATGAAAGAGTTCTGTGAGGTCCTTAGTGCACCCGCCTCTCAGGCCTCTCCAGCCCCTGAGGAGACAGGAATGGGTAACATGGCGGCCAGGGTGGAACCCGCCAGAAGACCTGACCCTGAAGATCTACAGGAGGTATTAAATGTTATAAAAACAGAGCTCCTGAAAAGGAAAGACAGAGAAAAAATAATTCAGGACATAAGTGAAATAAAAGTCACTCTGAACTTGCATTCTAAAAAAATGGAAGAACGAGACTCTCACATGATAGATGCAGAACAAAGGATCTGCACTACAGAGGAGCACACCCTTAATACTGAAGCACTAGTATTTGAAGTGGAAAACAGGATGGATCTTTTTAAAAGTCGTGAAGATTTGGAAAACTGCCTAAGGCGATCTAATTTAAGATTCATCGGTATCCATGAAGGGATAGAGCTCCCAGAGACCTGAAAATTTATAGAAGAACTTTTACTAAAGTTATTTCCTAACATTGAGGAGCTGCAAGACACTGTAATAGAAAGGGCCCATCGTACTTTGAAACCAAAGCCCAAAGAGGGAGAGAAACCAAGGGCAATCATATTGAAATTTCTTAACTTCTGTGTCAAGGAACAGATCCTGTCAGTAGCTAGGAAGACAGGAAATAATCTAGAATGGAAGGGGAATAAACTCCATATCTACCCAGATTTTGCACCAGAGACCATGGAACAGAGGCGTGCATGGGGGAAATATTTTGGTGATCTGAGAGATCGAGGTCTCCAGCCACAGGTCAAATACCCAGCCCGCCTTACAATTATGCATTGTGGAAGGAGACTGTTCTTCTCGACTACCACAGAGGAATTGGAAGATTTCCTAAAAAAAAAAAAAAAATTACCAGAAGGAGCCCACAAGGAAGATCCTCTCGACAGCAGGAATGACAAGCATAAGGAATAAATCCCTCAGGCTAGTTTTTACTTACTCTCACAAATGACTATGAAAATATAGGTGGGAAAAGAAACATTCAAGTGAGTTAATCCTGGGGAGGAGAAAGCAGTCACCAACAGATACACAAAATGCTATGCATGCCCCCCCATAAGCATTATAGTTTTGTTTATTATTTAAAGTTGCTAATTTTCATGTCTGAACAGAGTTGGCAGTTTGTACAAGTAGGTGGAAATACACCACTTAAAAGAATAGTATTGGTCACACCAGAGGTTTTGGGGTTGTTAAACAAGTTTAGGCACACAAAGATGAATAACTGTCTTAAATAGACTTGAGGAAAAAGAGCTGTCACCTCTTGATATAAGGTGGAATTTATTGGAGATCCCTCATACGATAAATACAACCTGGGTAGCAACAACAACAAAAATACGTCGTCAGACAAGCCTCCTGAGGGCGCTGAAAGCAAGTTGATAACATATATTTTATTTTCTAAAGTAAAATAGAAGGAAAGTAAACAGCCTAACAAGGCAGAGACACTCCTGGGGAGTGCGGGACACAAGTTGACAATAACCTTTCTAGGGGTTACAACAACAACAAGAAATTGGGGGATTTATAAATAAAACAATACTCCTGCATGGTGCTGAAAGCAAGTTGACTGTATATATATCATTCTTTAAAATAAAATTGAATAAATGTAAACCCCCTGACAGGGAATGACATTCCTGGGCGACACTGGAAGTAAAGTGAAGACAACTCTTGTAGGAGTTAAAACAAGATTCAATAACTGGAAAATGCTGAATAAGAGAGCAATCCTCCTGGCAAGTTGATAGCCTCTCCTTTGGTCTGGAAACCAAAATGGAGCAAATATAAAATCCTTAGGAAAAAACAGGACAGTATTAGATGATGGGCACTCAGGGTATTAGATGATGGGCACAGGGGAAAAGCAAGGTAGATTTGATCCTGGTTCAGGCAGAGGCCTTGGGGAATTACAAGGGAGTTGAGCTGCTTATATGACCGGAGAGTGATCATGTGGCCTTGATAGGGCAAATGATAGCCCAGGGATTTAGGGACCCTTTGGAGGACCCCAGGGATGGTCCTTGTGTGCTTAAAAAGCTTCCCCCAGTGGTATTGATGCAGAAGATGCATGACTTAAGCAACATGGACAGGGCTGTTTTCCTTACTGATAGATTATCTCAATCAAAGGACCCGAATGTTTTACTCCCGGTTTACGATGAATTTTAGGGATTCTTACAGGAATCCTTGCCAGCTGTCAATAGAAAGGATAGGAGTAAGCATACTATTCACAATCAGTGGTATAGCCCACAATGTAGGGATATTAAGTGGCAGCTGGTACGGTTGAAAAAGAAATGGGTCCTTGAGCCTACGGAGTTAGCACAAGCTGAATTTACCCAAATGAGGACCTGCTATGCGAAGCTGATTAAATCCACTTGGGCGGCGTATTATAGTCTCCAGTGGGCTGAGATGGCGGCAGATGTATCTGGGGGTAATTTGAGCCGTTTTGGGGCCTCTCTAAATAGGATTCTCAAACCAAGGCGGAGTATGGGGGGTTTGGCCCCCACAAATACCCAATGGGAGACCTTTTTCGGGGACCTATATTCAGAGCATGAAGTGGGGATTGAAGACCTTCCTATGGGAGTTATAGTGGTTTCCCCCCCCAGAGGAGAGACCGGATGATATCACAGAGTTTAAATTTTTTGAGTTGATCATGGGCCTAAAATCCAACAAGGCCCTGGGGCCTGATCAGCTTACTGCGGAAATGCTGCAGGCAGCTCCGAATTGGTGGGCTCATATTCTTTTCAATTTGTTCCAAATGTTTAGTAAGGGAGGTGGGGTGCCCCAATCTTGGCAGCAGAGTATTATTGTCCCCATATTTAAAAAGGGGAATGTTTGGGATCCAGCCTGTTATAGGCCAATTAGTCTTTTATCAACGGTAGGAAAGCTTTTTGCCAAGGTGCTGAGGGGACGGCTGGAGAACTGGGTGGAGGACAGGGCGATTATCCCTAACAAACAGTTTGGGTTTCGGCCTGGTAGGTCTACGACGGACTGTTGTTATGTTCTTCAGCGTGTTATTTATAAGTTTCATAAAATCAGGAAGGGGAAGATATTTTTGGCCTTTGTCGATTTTACCAAGGCCTTCGACATGGTACCGAGGGCCCGTCTATGGGCCAAGTTGAAGGCCCTGGGTATAGACCACAATATCTGTCCTCTGTGATAATAATGTTGCAAGGGTGGGGGCTCAGACCCTGAGCGAGCCCATACAAATTAGGAGAGGGGTACGTCAGGGCTGCGTCCTCGCTCCCCTGCTCTTTAACCTTTACCTCTCCGACCTCCCAGGGTTTATCTCGGGAGTGGATACCCACGCCCCCAAAGTGGGGGATGTTCAGTTACCCCTCTTACAGTTTGCGGACAATGCAGCTTTTTTTATCCCAAACCCCTTTATTACCAGAGGGATGGTCTTTCAATCAGAAGGAAGTCCATAGGTATTTCCTTACCTTGTCCCAAAAGGAAGCTGTGGTGGCCTTAGCTTCCTTTACGTATTTAGCAATCAAGAAAAGGTCTATCATACAAGGGAAGTTGGCCACCAGGGTAAAGGGAGTCGAGGCTTTGCCCCCTCTGGGACTAATTTGAGGACTATGGTCTATGGAATGGTTCCTTTGTGGTTGACAGTTGTCTATCCTTTTTCATTTAAGGCTGTATCACAAGTTATGCTTATTTTATGCATTTTTATTAATTTTTAATCCTTATTTGATTGGTGGTGTTTTGGTTGTACCTGTATTTGTTGTTGTCTTTGTTTGTGTGATGTTTGTATGGCCAGGGCGGAAGCCAGTGCTAATAAACTCAAATCAATCAATCATATTAGATGATGCTGAAAGCAAGCTGACAATTTTCTTTTTAATTTTGAAAATATATTGGAATAAAAGCAAAGCCCCAGATAAGGGAACGACACTCCCAGAAGGTACCAAAATTAAAGCTGATAATGCTGTATCTAATTTTGAAAAACCTTTGGGTGACGTTGGAATGAGGAAGAAAGCTAAATTTGTTCCCTTCCTCCCAGGGGACAAGCTTAGCCGCAGTTATCCCCGCGGAAGAGCAAGGCATCCTTAGCCAGACATTTGCCCTATATTAGGGAAGGTACTATACCTTGGATTGGTATTAAAACGATACTTGGCCTTGCTATTTGTTGCGTGGCATGTTGACCAAGTAATTTTATCTCAGTAAGATACCCTGAGGGTGTATTTTTGCCTGTATTTTATTTTTATTATTTTTATCTTTATCTTATTTTTATATTGTATAACCCATGGCAGTATGTGGTGGTTATCTTTGTTTCTTTGTTTGTTTGTTTGTATGTCATTTGGGCCATGGCGAGAGTTGAACTGAACTGAACTGAATTTTGAAAAACAAAAAGGAGTAAACACAGATCCCTGGTTTAAGAAGTAATATTTCTGGATGATGCTAAAGGCAAGCTGATGACTTTATTCATAACCCTGATAAGAAAGGGAAACCAAGGCCTTTTTTACATGGATGGCGCAGCAGCGCCGATGGGTGGAGATGGGTGTGGATGGGTGGGTGAGCACACCTGGTGGCGCCGAGCAGGGAGACATTTACATGGACAGCGCTGTGGCGGGAAGGAAAGGGGAGGGGCCCTCAAACACCCAACAGCCAAACACCCATCCCAGGGAACACCTGGCAAACACCCGTGCAAGTACACAGACGGCCAGGACCGGCGTGGAAGTCCCGCCCCGCACAGCGACGGCACAACATGGCCGACCATGGTAGCAGTGGGGCCCGCTCCGGTGAAGCAACAGGCAGGAGACGGAGGGCTGCCACAACTGGGACGAGCACAGACTGAGCAGATACCCTCGCCCACAGACGGCCTTGCATGCCAGAGATAGGCAGGTGCGCTGTGAACAGGGCNTAACTCCTGCTGATACCCTCCATCCAGTACAATTTGTTACCTAAGGTCTGTGTACTCATATCCTCACCACAAGGACCAACCAGCCATCATTCTCGATGTAACCAAGCCAAGTACGTGCACCTGGGACCTCGCATCCTCGAACGTTACACTCCTTGTCTCTCCCTCTGTTCCCCTTCCTTTGTATCTCCCACCCCTGTCTCTAAAATTGTACGCCCTAGGGCAGGGACCGTGTCTATTCAATTACTTTTTAAAGTGCCAGGTACATTGCTGGTGCTATATAAACGTTTGCTAATAATAATAATTACTATGAAAAAGGGAACAAGCCAGATAAAATCTTGGCATGGATGGTCAAGAAACAGAGAGCAAGGGCCACAATACCCAGAATACTTAATGAAGCAGGAACTCAACTAACCAAACTAAAAGATATCCAACAAGAATTTGTATTCTATTAGGAGAAACTATACACCTCAGATGAATCAGACCCCATAGAAATCACCAGTTTTTTTAAAATAAGTTAAAAATATCAAAATTTAACAAACAGCAAGCAGCATACTTAGGGGATTCTTTTATGTCAGAGGTGATTGAAGCAACAATAAAAATCATGGCCAAAAATAAAACACCAGGGCAAGATGGCTTTACGGTGGAATTCTGTCAAGCATTTGGCCCCATACTAGCCCATAGTTTGGCTGACCTATTTAATTCCTTTCTACTGCAAGGAAACATGCTCCCCTCATTCTCGAACACCACAATCATGTTGTGCCCCAAACCAGGCAGAGATCAAGAAAAATGTGAAAACTACAGACCTATCTCCCTATTAAATGTTGATTTTAAAATATTTTCCAAAACTTTAGCCACCAGATTCTTACATGTGATACAAGTAGTAGTACACCCAGATCAAACAGGCTTTATTCCAGGGAGATATGGAGCAGATATCAGATGGGCAGTAAACATACTTTATTATATTAAATAAACCAAAAAGCCAGCAGCTGTCATATCGATGGATGCCATGAAGGTATTTGACAGAATTGAATTTGCCTGCGTACAAAATATCTTAAAGTAGGTATGGGACCCAAATTTAGATCCTGGGTCAAAATTATATATAAATCTCCCAAGGCACAAGTACTGGTGAACGGCTGTCTCAGCCTTTGGAACTGAAGAGAGGCACAAGACAGGGATGCCCTTTATCGCCATTACTTTTTCATTCAGTTATAGAGGCGTTGGCAATAGCCATTAGACAAGACAGAGAAATACAGGGAATCCAAATAGGCAAACAAGAAAGTAAAGTTGCACTATTTGCAGATGATTTATTAGTATCTATAGCAGAACCAAAACAAACATTAAAACTATTACTTACCCTAATACAGAAATTCAGCAAAATTAGTGGTTACAAAATAAACTTGGAAAAATCATCTGTAATGTATTTCTTACCAGATTTGGAATATGAAAGTAGTATCGCAAAAATTGCCCCTTTTAAAAATGAGAAAAATAAAATTAAATATTTTTATTTAATTTATTTATTTAAAATGAATATCCCATCCCTCCTGCCCATAGGGCAGCCCGGGGTGACAAACAATTATAAAACAATTTTTAAAATTTTAAAAACAATTTAAAAATACCATATGTGGGGAACTCCCCCCCNGTTCCGTCCCCATGGGTGTGGGTGTTTCGGCTGTTACAGGGATGGTCAGGTGTTGGACACCCATCTCCACCCACGGAGGGTGCCGGTTCCCTCCTGGCTGCTCCGTGGGTGTTGGCGGGTGGGTCGGGCACGCACCCCCACCCACTCGTGGACGCTCTCCCACCCATCTGATGGGTCTTTCCAGGTGTTTGTGGGTGGGTGGCGTCCGTGTAAAAGTGGCCCAAGACAGACCTACTGAAACAAAACCGGTACCCCTGAGAAGTAAGAAAAGGAAGCTAACCTCATTCTTTAAAGTAAAAAGGGAAATATATAGACCCTTGGTCAGAGAACTATCCCTCCCTGATAAAAGCTGAAAATAAAAAGAAGCCCAAACACAGAAATACAAATAAGAATGACATCTAGTGGGGGAGGAAAACCTATTGTACATAAGAAAACGGAGGCTTACATTTTATAAAACTGCCCCAAAACAAAGTGAGATACATGGCTGACCTTGCTATTATCTCCCATAATGTCAGAGGACTAAACCAATCAAAAGGAATAGAACAATGCATATAATCCAATCTAATAACCCATATTTTTTTTCCTCCAGGAGACACATTTACTGCAAGCTGATGCACACAGACTTAGGGGCAAAAAAGTTGAAGTAATGTACCACTCTTGTGCACACACACAAAAAAAAGCAAGCCAGAGTAGCAATTGCTGTGTTAAAAGGAACCAAATTTGACGTAGAAAAAACAATCAAAGACACAGAGGGTAGATATTTATTGCTGAGGGGTAAAGTGGAACAGAATGTGATCACATTACTCAATATATATGCCCCTAATGAAAATGTAGTGGAATTCTTTAGCAAGATGCTCAAATAGATTGCAAATAGAAATTAGCAGAATTGTGATAGTGGTGGGAGATTTTAATTCTGAACTATCAGAATGGGATAGGCCACCAAAGGGAACCAAAGATAAAACTGTCAAGAAACTCAGTGTGATGTTCACAAAATTAGAATTGATAGATACCTGGAGATATCTTAACAATAACACCCAGGAATATACTTGTGATTCAACACATTCTCATAAATTGACCACATGTTAATAGATAAAAATAACCAAATGCAGAGCATCAACAATAACAATATATACCTTATCAGACCACTACCCTATACAATTAACATTTTCCATAGACCCCCCACAAACAAACCAAAGCCCAATGGAGATTTAATAATAATTTATTGAAAAATACAGATTTCAAAAAACAAACAAGAAGAAATAGTAGACTATTTCAAAATAATACAACACGAGACATTTCCCCACTTATCCTGTGGGATGCAGCAAAGGCAGTGGTGAGAGGAAAAATAATCTCACATGTGGCATATCTGAAACGAGAAAAACAAAAATGTAATGAAATCTTATCTCAAGAAATTAGTAAATTAGAAATAAGAAATCAACAACACCCAAACAAATTAGCAAGAAAAATCATTTCCTTTAAAAAAGAAATCAAAGCGACAAATACAGCAAAAACAGTTAACAACTTATGAAATATCAGATGCTATTGCTATAGCAGGGTTGCAGTTCATCTGCATACTCTCCCAGCTGCCTCAGCTGTCAACACCTGAGGATGCTACGACCCTCCTGGAGCTTGGCTTTTCTGCCGCCTGAGTTCCAGTGACCAGCGAGCCAGGAACTGGTGAGGTTGAAGTTCATCTGCATACTCTCCCAGCTGCCTCGGCTGTCAACACCTGAGGACGCCCTGACCCTTCTGGATCTTGGCTTTTCTGCCGCCCGAGTTCCAGCAAGCCAAAAGATCACTCACCAGCAGAATACTACAACAGCAGCAGCTAAGGGTAAGCTTAATGGTACTTCTACCACTGACCTGGTGGCTCCTCAGTGGCCAGTAGATCAGCCACTCTCCACTTTGTTCTTCTCTGTCTCTTCTCTATTACCTATCCTCCCCACCATCATGCCTGCCCTAGTCTCTTGCCTTCCCTCTCCCTCCTTTTCCCCTCTTCCCCCATCTCTTCCTTCCTCTACTTCTTTCCCTCCTGCTCCTTCCTCCCTCCCAGTCCATCACTTCTCTCCAGCCTCCTCACACTTCCTCCTCCACCTTGGCTACCTTCCTCTCCTGCTCCTCCCCCACCCTCCCTCTCACCTGCCCTGCCTCCCCCTTACTCCCAATCTTATCCCTATTCCCTGCCTTCCCCCTGATCAGCTCCCATTCTCCTGCTCCCTTTGGAACTGTCGCTCCTCTGCCAATAAAGCACACTCCATCCATGATCTGTTCCTCTCCCACTTCCTCCAGCTCCTTGCCCTTACTGAAACTTGGATCTCCCCCTTCGATTCTGTCACCCCAGCTACCCTCTCCTTTGGGGGGGTCTCCTTTTCTCACCAGTCATGCCCTGAAGGCCAGGGTGGTGGCGTGGGCCTCCTCCTCACTAACTCCTGTCAATTCCAACCACTTTCTCCTCCCCCACCCTTCCCTTCCTTTGAGGCAAATTCTGTGTGCCTCTACTCCCCCCTCCATCTCCGTGTCACTGTCATCTACCGCCCCCCAACTCTCTCTCTCTGAATTTGAGTCCGGACTCACTTTCTTTCTCTCCGACGATACCCCCACTCTCATCCTCGGTGACTTCACCATTCATGTTGATGTCCCTTCCCAGCCCTCCATCTCTCGCTTCCTCTCACTAGCCTC
>QEPC01010089.1:2477888-2499789 GCA_003113815.1 Sphenodon punctatus | reverse complement strand
ACATACACGCTGAAATAGCAGGAGAGTGGGAGCCAACTGAGCCTCCTCTGGGAGCGAATTCCACAACACAAGGGCAGCTACCGAAAAAGATCTAACGTCGGTGGTCACCTGCCTCATCCGGGAAACCTCCAAAAAGGCTCCCACGGACGATCTCAAGGGTCACACGGGCACACGGGGAGTGAGGCAGTCCCACAGATAAGCAGGGCCCAGACCGTGAAGGGCCGTGAAATATGTAGGTGTTTATTTAACATATGACCCGAGTATACTATAAAATAAACTGTGCCCTGTTAATTAGCCAACTGAGCTCAGATCTAGATAACTGGACAGGATTGGCCTGTTCATGGATAGGGGAGGATGAATCTAAGATGCAAATTCTCCCAAAACTAATTTATGTCATGATGGCCCTAACAGTATCCTTACCACCTGTTTTTGTTTGTTTGTTTTACGCAAATACAAGACAAACTTAGAAACTTTGGAAAATAAACTGCCTAGAATAAACCTCAATACACTGAAGAATGACTATAATAAAGGCGGACTGGCACTCCCAGATTTAAAAACCTACTACCAAGCAGCAACGTTACTAACTATACAAGCCTGGTATCATAACTCAAAAGAGGTCCAATGGGTGGAGATTGAGAGACACTTGCTAAAAGTGGAAACATTCAGAGAATGTATAACAGGAGCAAAACATATAAATAGACAAATATGTGGAGAACACTCCTTTACAGCTAGACCTTTGACAGTATGGGAGAGTAATTTTAAAAAGAGGAAACAAACCAAAGTAATATCCCCATACACATTAATAAATCCAAGAGATAAGGTGGGAGACCTCTTGGCCACTCATGTGGTGAGAGGGTTGGTGAAAAAAGGGATAAATAAAGTGGCCCAACTATATAGAGGAGACAGCTTTTTGTCAAAAGATGGCCTACAAAAAATGTTACACAGAGACCAATTCCGGATTTAGAATTTTTCCAACTTAGAAGTTGGGTTACGAATCTACCTAAAAAAGAAGACATAATTTGTGCCTCTCACAATATTGAAAGACTACTTTTTCAATCAGCACAATGAAAAAGCTTACTTTCCAGGATCTACAGAGAGCTTAGAGAAAGCTTAAAGAAACAAAGATTCCTGATAAAATGGGGAAAAGATAAAAATTAAATTTACTAAGAGTGAAAGAGCCCAAACAATAAGGAGGTTTGCTTCATAGGAAATAAGAGATGTACAGGTGAAACTTAACATGAGATACTACCTCACACCTAGATGTATTAGCCATGCAGTGAAAGGATACAGTAATAAATGCTGGAGAGAAAGAGGAGAAATTAGTGACCACCTTCACTGCTGGTGAATGTGTATACATATTAAAACATTCTGGAAAAAAGTATGGATGGAGATGAAAAAAAGCAACGGGTATAGATCTCCCCTTTCCCCCCAAAGTGGCGCTATATGGTATATGTCCGGCGATATTGCTAAAACAATACCAAACTCCATGTGATATTTTATGTATAACAGCCTTGCAAGTTATAGCCAAGCACTGGAAAGATCCCAAGCCGCCCACAATGACGGAATGGAAATCAAGACTGTGGTACGCATTTACAATGGAAAAGACCTTGGCAAGTTTAAAGGACAAAACACGGGCTTTTAGTGTGACCTGGTTACCTTGCCTCAAAGGGTAATTTCAGACATTATGGGACCACAGTCAACCACTCTGAATCACAGTGGATTCAGGGTGGTGGCTGTGATTGCATGAATGTCTGTTTGAGCCCTGCCAGATGTTCACCACAATGAATTCCTGGCGGGGTTCAAAGCTAACCATGATTCTGGAGGTGAGGCTGACCTCACCTCTAGAATCGTGGTTAGCTGAAGCACGATCAGGAATGGGGCGAAAGTAACGTCTGCTACCTCGCCCCGTTCTTGACGGTGGTCCAGACTGTGGTACGGGATTGGGTGCAGGATAAGAACAGAAAGACAAATCGGCAGTTCTCAAGAGTTCTGTTCCAGCAGGACTTACTTGCCAGTATATTTAAGTCTTTCTGAAGTGTCACTTCACCTGTCCTAGCGGATGATGGCAGCCAAGCATAGAATCTGATGAGTCCTAGAACCTTAGAGGTGGAAAGGACTTTGAGGGTCATCTAGTCCAACACCCCTGCTTGGATGAATACAGCTACAACATCCCTAACAGATGGCTCTCCAGCTTCCTTTTGAAAACCACCAACAATGGAGAGCCTGCCACCTCCCCCAAGGAGCGTGTTCCATTGCTACATAGCTCTGTCAGAAAGTTTTTCCTGATGTTTAAACAAGTTCTACATTCCTGTAACTTGAGCCCATTGTTTCTAGTCTTGCCCACTGTAGCAATGCAGAACAGTTCCTTGCTATTTTCTGGGTGGCAGCCCTTTACATATTTGAAGACTGCTATCATGTTTACCCTTAGGGCATTTATAGACGAGACAAGAAAGGAGGCTGATCCTTTGATCAGCCGCCTTTCTTTGCGCTCGTCTAAAGCTTGAGGCAGGATCTTACCCCGCGTCTGACCGGGCAGGCGATCCTGCCCCCTCAGACGCGGATCCCCGAAGTGCCGGCTTCATGCCGCACTTCCGGGTTCCCTGGGCGTGGGCGCATGCGCGGAAGGGTGCGCATGCGCACAAAGACTCTGCGCCGTGTCTGGACATCAGACACGGCATACAGAGGAAGGCGGGGGGGGGGGAATGCCGGCATTTAACGATCCCACTTATAAGCGGGATCATCTATAAACGCCCTTAGTCTTCCCTTAACTATGGGTGTCTTCAGACGTTACGAGATCACAGTGAACCACGGTGAATACCCACCTGTGGTCACCGTGTCTCGAACGTCTGTTTGGCGGCCGCCAGATGTTCGCCACGGTGAATCCCCACATGGGGTCAGTTTGAACCACGCTTCCCGGGCTAGCCGGGGGAATGTCCTGGGAAGCGTGGTCAAACGGACCCCGGGCAGGGACCAACGAAAAGTAACGTCTGGCCGCGCGCCACGGCCCGGGATCCCCGGCGGGATCCCGGGCCATGGTGCTGCCAGCCCGATGTGGCGGCCGCAATGGCCCCGCCGCCCGCCCGTCTCCTCGGAGGGCGGGCGGCGGGGTGCGTGGAGGGGGCGGGGCCGTGCAGCTGCACGTTGCGCCGTGTGGCCCCGCCCCCTCCTGGGTTCCCCGCCGGGATCCCCCCGGCACGTCTGATATGGCATGACGGGGCGACCCCGGGGGGGAATGAAGCCGGTGATTTTGGTACGGGGCCAAAGGGCCCCGTAACGTCTGAAATCACCCTATGCTAAACGTACCCAGTTCCTTCAATCTTTGCTCATAAGATCGGTTTTCCAAATCCTTTATCTTTGACAAATTGAAGTGGGTTCAATGTCCTGAAATGAGGTACCAAAAGCTATGACAGTATACTCTAGGTGAGGTCCAACCGGTGTTGAATAGTTCCATTCTATTACTTCTGTTGATGTGGAGACAATGCTTCTGTTAATGTAACCTAAAACTGCATTAACCTGTCTTTGCAGTCACATCACATTTCCGACTCACATTCAGCTTGTGATCAACTAAAACCTCTAGATTCTTTTCATGTGCTGCTGCCAAACCAGGTATTTCCCATCTTATACTTGAGAATTTGGTTTCTTCCACATATACAGAACTTTACATTTAATCTGTTGAATTTCATTGTTATTTCAGACCAGATGTCTAGCCTATCAAGGTTTTATGAATTCTAATTCTATCTTCCAAGGTGCTCCCAGTTTTGGGCCATCTGTAAACTTGCCAAGTATTCCCTCTACCCCATCATCCAAATCATGAATAAAGAGGATAGATCCAGGACAGAGCCCTGTAGGACCCTACATAATATACCTCCCTCCAACTTGAAAAGTCATTGATTATCACTCCGAGTATGGTTTTTCAGCTAGCTGCAAGTCTACCTAAATGATGTTTGGAAATAGGAAAATGAACAGTGTTTGACTCAACACTTCGATATTTAGCAGTAGTCAGTAGGTGTTTTTAAATGAGTACGATGAGATGGGAGAGAGGGTCCATGGCTGACAAGTGGCACTGCTGCAAAGCACCCACTCAGGTGGGCTGCGTGGGGAAGGTTTCAAACAGGTGGTTCCCAGCATGGCTACCCTGGCCACGGCAGCAAGCCACCAAACACTCCCTCTGCCATGGGCCATGCAGGAGGGGAAGTGTCCTAGGCTGGCCTTTGCCATTGACATGTCCCCAGTGCAAAGTGTTGGGGAACCCAGGCTCCCCAGCACTCCCAGCCAGTTCTTGTGACATGCGAAAGGCTATGGCCCCTGCCCAGTGCCTATGAGTGGGAGGACCGGTCTGCTGGCATGGCTGGTTGCCCTGGCTCATGTGGGCAGGGGCTCTGTGACTGCCATTTGCAAGGGGCTATTCGGCTTGCCCCACATGAAACACTCTGGATTTCTTGGCAATACTCTATGCAGTCATGAGTGGGCGCTCTGTGGCCCACAGGAGTTGGTGTCCCCCCCCCCCCCCCCCAACTACACCTGTCTGAAGGTGGAGTGGGGATGTGTGGTCTTTGCCATGTAGGGTAGCACCTTGTTTAACACTGTTTTTTTTTGTTAAAATACATTAGAGATGCACTTCAGCAAGTATACATTGCTTAATCCCCATCTACATCCCAGAGTCAATGATTCAAAATAATATCAAAAGTTGTTTCCCCATGGTCTGTGGTTTCCTAGCAAGTCATACCATAGTCAGCTTGGTTTTATACTTCAGATAATGTAGATGGAAGTGTCATTTCTCCAAATGAAATGAACCCAACACTTATCTTTGGCAGAGACATAACTTTAACCAATTATACCTTCAGCTGAAAGGGTCCAGGCCATTCTCTTCCATTGAGACAGCTATTTTATGTGTACAAGCAATTGTGCTTCCCTGAAGTTTCTTTGAGTTTAAAAACTCTGTATGAACAGACTTTTGTCCGGCAGAGAAGGCTAAATAGGGTATGGAAGACAGCCAGTAAAGAATTTCGTTTAGCAAGACCCTTATCAATGTTTGTCAAGGATTACCAGTTTACAGTCCACAAACTCTATTGTAGTAGATCACTAGGACACAAGCTTAAGTCATAGTGCTTTACTTCCAAAGTGGAGTGTACATGAGAATTTGAGCCACCAGTATAGAAATCTATCAAGTTTTATTCCAGGGTAGGTGCAAAGCCTTTTGCAATGTAAGAAACATTTAATCTGTATACTGCTATTACGGGCATGGTGTTAAATCTCAATTCCTCCAATACTTTCAACATCAGACAAGTTCCGACAACCAAGTATCCTTTTCCATGCTGGTTTCTGCAATCAAGCTGCAAACCAACAGCTTGATTGCAGGTCTTTGACGATAAAGGGTTATACAGGCCCTTTCCATGGATGCATCTGTCATTTGAGGATGAGGTAAGCTAAGTGGGAACATCCAATTACAGAAAAGTAGTGAGGAGCTTTTAAGAAAAATCAGGTGAGATCTAGGATACCCAAGCACATGACACTTGATTAAGGTTGCTAACTAGCTTACATTATCACAACTTCTTCCATATGAGAAATTTCATCTTCAAGTGCTGGCAGCAGGACTGGTTTCTTTTGCTGCCTCTTCATCATCAATGCCTGTAAATGTACCGCAAGTGTTTTACTCTAATTTGGAACACAAAGCCAAGTTTTTCAGCTGTTCTTGACAAGGGGCAATATTCAATGTCTAATGCAGACAACTTCATCTACATTTCAGACTAAGGAAGAAGTTATTTACCAATTCTAATCAGAAAAGGTCCTACTTACCAAGACCAAGCTTGATCATTCTATAGATGCGGTTGGCATGTATCTGAGGATCCTCCAGACTGAAGCCAGAGGACAAGAGTGCAGTTTCTTACAGCAAGATGACCAGGTCCTTCACACCCTTTGCATTCTTGTTAGCTTCTGCTTTCTGTCTCAGTATTTCAATGATGGAATGGTCAGGATTTAGCTCAAAGTGTTTCTTTGCTACCATGTAGTCCACTTTGGAGTTCTCTCTCAGTCTCTGTTCTTTCATTATCCTCTCCATATTTCCAGTCCAGTCATAGGCACTCATCACAATACAGCATTGGGAAGTTACTAATCGGTTGGAGACGACAACCTGAGAATGAAAGCATCAGTTAGCAATGGAGCAAGAATTCTGAATTTAACTGTACTGCGCAGACATCTGAGAAGAACAGAAACTGCAGGAGCAGTGGTGGGGAGCCTCCAGCTTATGGTCTTTTTGTCTTTTCCCAGTTCCTGGATTCAGTCCCTAACCTCACGTGTAGGCTCAGGGGGAAGAGTGCATGCACTCAATCACAGGGGATGCATCGATGATTTGGACCCTCCCATTCCTTCTCCCAGCCTGCACGCACCCCTTTCCAGTTTGTATCTGGGACACAGAGCTTGCATTAATTTTCAAAGTGACCCCCATGGGAGGGAAATTTTTCCTAACCCCATGCTAGCCCGACTATTAGATGGCTGCCCGACGCTCACTTGCCGGCTCTGCAGCCCCCACTCATGACAGTATCCCAGCAAGCATGGAGCCTGCCATGCAGGCAAATGTGTGCCCCCATGGCCACCTCCCATCTGTTTAGGTGCACACAGCCTCCTTGCATGTGCAGGTCCACCAGGACCATGCAGTCCCAGTCGGAGTGCCTAAAGCGGTCTGGGGAGTGAGTAAATCTTGGCGGGGTGCACACAGAGAAGGGGAAGGAGAACATCTGCCCATCTCTCGGGTTAGTTGCATGGAACCTGAAAGTGGTGGCTGCGCGCAGGCTCATCTTTCATCTGTTAAGACAGAGGGAAGCTATGTTTTGAAGAACGGTGTTTGAACCAACAGTTGCCAAGATGTTAGGTTAACGAGATTGTGCAACAAGATCTTCAGTCTCCTCCTACAGCAAGCATTTGAAATACACAGGTTGCTGGACAGACCACTTCTGAGAGATGGCGTTTTCATAGTGGCAGCATGAGGAGTAGAGGAAAGGACATGAGCAAGTCTAGTCACAAATTATTAGCAGTGCAAGAGTGGTCACATTGCTAAGTTGGAGCTAAAGCATTCAAGGTACAGTTACCCAAGACTAGTGGTCAAGATGAACGACTCTAACAGCATCTTAGAGGTTATCCATGTATAGTTTAGCATCTTGAAGCTTTTTATATGTAGGGTGTATGCATGAGTAGGAGTTGCCTGTTGCAATTCCTGCCAACTAAAAGCATAGTGAAGGATTATGTAACCTGGGAGAAGGGGGGGGTGGGAGACAGTTTTTTTCAGGAGTATGCCTGCAAACCAATCAACAGCCTAACCTTGTCCTTTAAATATAAATTCGTTTAATTCATTCCAAGATTACTCCCTTTTCTTTCTCAGAACCAGCAACAATGTATCCAGTCTCTTCTCTTCCCCAGAGCTTCTTTAAAATCCACATTATAATTTCTCTCTCTCTCTCTCACACACACACACACACACACACACGTCTCTCCAGGTTTCTTCAAAATGGTTAAACATCTTTTCCCTTATACCCAGGGGTTTACCTTTAAGCCACTCCATTTTTCTGGTGTCCTCTTTCCGACACCCAAGTAGTTTGCTGCCTTTTTCACTCCCCCCTCAAGAGCTGCTTTAACTACCATTTTTGACTCTTTCCCCTGCTCCCTCTGAACCCCAGCTGCAGTTCTCCTTACAGGGGCAGGAATTACAGGTCTCATCAGTCAGCAGTTTAGTAGCATGTTGGGATGACTTGCTCAAGATCAGGAAGAATTTGCAAGGTTAAGATAATGGGCTAGAAAGCCACTATAGTAATCTTGTTTCAAGAAGGAAATTGACAAATTGGACTTTAAGGAGGGCAGCAAGATAAAGGGACTGTAAAGTCAGTCCTATGTGGAAAGGTTGAACCAACAAGGCATGTTTAGCCTAGAAAAGATGTGATAGCAGTCTTCAAATATCTAAAGGCTTGCAAAGAATTGAATTGTTTAATTTTAAATGGTTTTTAAGTTGTGTATTTTATGCATTGTAACCCACCCTGAACCTTTGGGATGGGATGGAATAAAAAAATTAAAGGTAAACACGATAGCAAGGAATGATTTGCATTCTGTAGCAATGGAAAATAAAAAGGGGCTCAGATTATAGGCAGTTGGAAAGCATATCCCAATATTTAACCAAATTCTAATAGTAAGAGCTGTTCAGCAATGAAATAAGTTGCAGGCTCTCTATAGCGGGAGGTTTTCAAAAGAGGCTCAACAGCCATTTGTTAGAGAAGTTGAAGCTATAGACTTCCTGCATTCAAGCAGGAGGTTGGACTAGATGACCCTTAAAGTCCCTTCCAACACAGACTCTTTTGAAGTCCTAAACTAAAGTTGCATTTTTATGGTCTGTTCTTCCCCTTTCTACTTTCTTATCAAGTATGCATTTCACAATATTGCGTAGGTTATCAAGCTTTGCTTTTTTCTCCTCCTGCTTCGCCATCTCTTCCTCATGTTCTGGAAGCACCAAGCCTTCCTTTGCTACCAAGCAGAAGGTCTTGCCCTCGAATTCCTTTAGCTGCTGCATGCAGTACTCATCCATCGGCTCAGTCATGTAGATAACCTACAAACTACACCTATGGAGATGCTCCACAAAAGCAGAGTTAGCTACCTGATCTTTGTTTTCACCTGCAAGGTAAGAAGGTAGTAGTAGTAGTTTATTCGTGTGGTCTGTGACCATTGCAAAAAATTACAAAGTATAAAATCGACAAATATACATAAACAGTTCATGTAAATACAATACAACAACTCTATGACCTAATGACGGCGGTAGGAAACCCAAACCACCTATAGAATACACAAACTAACCTAACTGAAGTATCAGTTGTTGGAGGCTATAGTAATACAAACATGGTGCTTAATGACCTAGAAATCCGATAGCAGGGCCTGATTCGTCCCTCTTCTCGCCATAAACACCCCCCCACCCCTCCGAGCTCCTAACCACCCCACCAAGCTTTTTTTTTTTTTTTTAAAGTGGATTAGTGCCCTGGTTAAGAGGAAAGGGATTGAAACCCTAGGAAAGCTTTCCTAAGGTGAACAGCCTGGAGGAGATAAGCGGCAATATTTTGGATAGTATCCAGGTCCGAGCTGTCTAATAATAAACAGAGAAGTGTAAGGTCTGATCGACCCGGATACTTATCAGTAAAGGGCTGTCAAAACTTCTGCCTGGGTTGATTGTATAGGTGGCAGTGGAGAATTATATGGACAACTGTCTCCACGGCCAATTTGTCAAAGGGACATAGGCGCTCACTAAAAGGGATTCCCTGCATCCGGCCGTCAAGAACAGCTTATGGGAACGCATTAAAGCGTGCCGCACAGATCAATTGTTTGGCCCTACCTGAAATAAGAGCAGTGAGATAATGAGCAACCTGTCCTATCTCTGGGACCCATGCTGGATAATCCCTCAGATGGAAGGACCACACAAGTTGACCCAGATCACGCTGCCTACCTATATCCTCAACCCACAATAACACCTACTTCTTGAGCCAGAAAGGGAGCTTATGCTGGAGATACTTGGGTGAGAGTAACTGATCCCTTAACTTTGTTAGTCATGGGCTTTGGCAGGAGGCCTCTCTGGCCTCCCTCAAAAGTTGGGAGCCCTGGCCCAGATTTAGCTTTGTCCAGAATTTAAGGGCTAACAAGTTGGCAGCCAGAGACCATTCTTTCTGGCCCAGTTCCATCTGAATGGCCGCTGATGGAGTGCCCCTTGGGGCTCCCAACAGCCTCTGTAGGAACCCAAATTGCATTCTGTCAAATTCCTGTGCACAAAAAGGAGCCCATATCTTGGCCCCATATAGTATTTGAGATTTGATTTGACTGGAATAGACCCGGAGGGCCGCCACCACCGCCGTCTTTTCCAGAGCTCTCCAGGTAAGAAAGTTGAGACTAGAATTCATTTTGTTTCTTGGCAAGAGCTAGGTACTAAATATCTAGCAGCATGTGCACTTATCACATTTCTTCTGCATTTTATCTTCAACAGCAATCCGACTCCAGACAAATATACATTACTGCTATAACTGTATAAGGAAAATATGACAACCACCACAAGAATCCAGTAGACCAGCAGGATTCCCACTCAGTGACAAGCTTGCAACTGGTAGACTCTTCTCTTCCCAATTTGACCCTTAGAGAAAGGAGGAGTGGAAGGACAGTGCACCCGCCAGATACTCAGATGGCTGTTGCCAGCCCACCCTTACTGGAGTACTGTATTCCAGGGTAGTTTAACAATTTTGCCTTCCATGCAAATGAAGTAAAATAGCCACCATATCATGAGCTAAACAAAAGCTGGCACCGATGCCTGAACTCACCACAGGGCAACCTAGGGAAGCCAACCCCAGGCCCTGTAGTGGCCTCTAGTCAGTGATGTGGGGTTTTTTTGAACAGGAGGTTTTTTTCACAAAATATTCCCATGCAAATTTTCTTATTTTCCTGTGCAACATTTCCTATGCAAATTTTCTGGAAATTTTCCCAATGCCCTAAAGAGATTGTGATCTGACTTGGCATGCTGTTTGACCTATTGCCATACACAACTTTTTTCAGACTAGGCATTATGACTGCCTCAAACCAAAAGCACAAAGTATTCCCTCAAAACAGATTTGGATTTCATCCTGCACAGGTCAAGAAAAGAAATGGGACACTGCTGTGTGCGCTTAGTTTTGGTTTCGGTTTCAGTTTCACTTCCAGCTATCGGATGCAATCCCAGCTTTAGTTTTGGTTTTGCTTTCACTTGCAGTCATTTTTAGAAATGGAAACATTTTCCACAGAAAAATTTGTTAGTAGAAGTTTTTCTGAATTTTTTTTCCAGATCACTGCCTTTAGTTTCATGGGGGCAGGGTTGCCAGGACTCCTTCCCAGTGGGGCCTCATGAGGACTTCTAGGGCCCTGCAGAGGGTGAGGCCACCAAGGTCCTGCATTTTTTTTCTTTACCCCAGGCCACGCAAATTCCAAGGCCAGCCTTGCTAGACATATATGCAGATGGACATTACTGCGCCATCAGGCAGCCAGCCTCATTACTTGGGCTGGGCTGGAGATCAGTTTCTTTATTGCATGGATGACATCCGCAAGCAGATTTAGCATTCTTGCATATTATGGTTTGTGCATCAGGCTACTGTAAATTCAAACCAGGTCACTTCTCCAAGGAAAACCCTGAAAGACTGTCTTGTGTCACACCAAAAAGGCAGCCACTACTAGCATTGCTAGTTGGGGAAGCCTCAACATCCCAGCTCCAGCAAGCTATTTCTTGTAACAAATAGCCTATATGTGCTACAGGGCTGCTTTGAAAAGGTGGTGCATGCTGTGTAATACACACTGCTACCCATCAGTTCAGCCTGTCTCATTACCACATTATTTTATTTTTTTGCTGGGCAGTACCAATTGAAAGACCTTCTGCATGTAGAAAGCTGCAGCCAATATTAGATAGGTAAGTTTGCAAGCAACGTACTTACCAGCAAGGTAATAAATGTGTGTTTTTGGTTTTCTTTCATTCGAATGCAGTAGTCTTTCAGAGATACTATCTCATCCCCAGATGCAGAAGTGTAATATCTCAATAGCTCTGGTAGTTTTTTGCAGTTCTGAGAGTCTTCATGTATACCAAGCTGGAAAACAGTTCATTTTTCGAATGGCTAATGCTTCATGTAAATTAAATGCCATTACACCGTGAACTGCAGGCAAGGCAGAAGCCATAATACAAAGAGAAATCAGGACTTGCCAAGAGGCAGCAACTAACCTCAATGTTTTTAGAGAACTGCTTATAGAATTTCTTATAATTCTCCTTGTCCTCTGCCAGCTCAGTGAAGAGCTGCAAGCACTTCTTGACCAAGTTCTTTCTTGTCACCTTCAGAACCTTGCTCTGCTACAGCAGTTCACAGGAAATATTCAGGGGCAGATCTTCAGAGTCCACCACACCCTTCATGAAGTCTGCAAGAAAAATGGGTCTTCAGAATTAATTTAGCAGTTGTCAGTTTGATCACACACATACTTTCTGGATGGTTTAGGAGCCAAGAAAGGTCTCTTGCTATGAGCCAGGTTAGCTTCAAGGCCTACCACTATGCAGAAGAGGTGTTCCAACTCTGGGTCTTCCATATTATGGTTTGTGCACTGGAATACCGCAAGGGAAGCTAGGTCAACCTTCAACCCTTTCAATTAACACCTTTCTGGTGACAGTTTTACTCTAAGTTTACTGGTATGGGGTTCAATATTGCAGTGTCCTACTGCAGATGCATAGCCTTATGTAAATTTTTGCAAGGCTGGGCCCTATAAGCCTCTAGAACCAGGTAGAAGACAGTGGTTTAGTTGTACAGAGAACTGTTAGAACAAGGAAGAGAAGTCACTGTTTCAAGAGAATAGCCTACTTACTCAAATATTCACTTCAGGGATTAGCTCCTCACAGTTGTCCATAATGAACACTCTGCGTACATACAGCTTGATGTTATTCCTTTTCCTTCTGTTCTCAAACAAGTCAAAGGGACAAACATGAGAGCTCTGAATTCCAACTGCCCTTCTACAGAAGAGTGCTGTAGGAGGTAAAGCATGGCTTACTCTTCAAACTTGAGTTACTGTCAAGCATTTTGTGCTGCTTTCATTTAGCATATGTTCCTAGCCACTTTTGTCCTGAAGTGAAAAAAGTTCTGTTTTATTAGAGACAGTTGTGGCTTTACAAGCTTGTAGTACACCATAAGGTTTATTCTATTCCCAATGCATATGGATGCTGTCTGGAATAAAGCCAGTTTTCCCTTTCCTGTACATTTTCAAGATTACCAGTAAGGCATAGATTTTCATCCACCTTTAATAGTAAAGTCCAGGAGCAGTTAACTTCCTAGCCAATTCAGAGCACCAGGGATACTCAAACACCAAGAGCAGGGGGACATGTTAGAACAAATAATCAAAGTTTAGATAAAGTAGCTTTTAAATTTGTATTAGGACAATTTGTATTTGTGCCATACAAAAACAACAAACAAACAAACAGACACAAAACCATGCACCCCGCCAGCCCTCCACAGAAGTGTTCAGACAATGCCACCTAGCATACCTGCCCCACCCCCAAATTACTTTAAATTTAGCAAAGGGACATATGACCGATCCAGATCCTAGTAGGTTCCCCAACAAACTAGGTCTTACTTTCACTGCCAAATGGTCTTCCCAGTCATTGGTCAGACTCTTATAGAATTCTCCATATTCCTCATTGGTAATGTCATCTGGGTTCCTGGTCCAAATTGGCTTGGTCTTGTTGAGCTCTTCCTGGTTGATGTATTTTTCCTTGGTCTTTTTCTTGTCACTCTCTCTCTCTCCTCTTTCTCTTCAGAGCCAGCATTCTCCATTTCTGCCTCATCTCCAGTCTTCTCTTTCTCTTCTGCTTCATCACTCACGTCCTTATCACATTCTTTCTCCACCTGTCAGCAGATGTTAGAAGAAGAGCAGCTTACAATGCTGAAGAGTCCTTTTTGATGATAAACTGTTAACCTCTGTCCTCAGGAAGAGATGTTAAGCTGTAACTGTTTTAAGGCGAGAGGCAAGATTGCTTTCAGTGTATGCAAGTGGCCCAGTTTCATCTTTCCTACTTACTCACCAAATACCAACTCAAGCCCTCTCCTTAATATAGGAAATTAATGCGATGGGGTCCAGTTTACATAAGATTGTTATTTTGTGCTACATTTGATTAAGTGGCTTTTACGAGTAGTTGGGTGTAGAAGAAAAGTCAACTACAGTCTTCAACATAATCACTTCTTGGTCCAGCCAACTCCAGCAGGAGTGATGCTATTGATCACTAGACATGACCAAGTTTAAAGGACTATACTCCTCTCGAGTACATGCGATACAACTCCATCATTCCCAATCTTGTGTAGGAGTCAGCCCCTCCTCCCCTGAAGAATTACAAAGTTGTAAGAAAGGAATCTGCTCCATTTGGAGCCTTTAGAGCTCGCATGCTAGTGTGCATCTACAACCAGAAGATCCAAACACTGGTTTTAAGCAGGAAGTTGAGATTTATGACTTGGCTCAAAAGCCAGCATTTTAAGCATAGGAAACAAGACATAGTACTTGCAATAGAAGCCCAAGGGATTTGTCATTGCTTCTGCTTGAAGAGGTAAACAGCTCCAGGCTGTAGTGGGTTTGCAAATTAGCCCCATTAAAAAGAGGGCTACACACAAGTACTTTCAGTATGGCAACTTTGGTTAACTTATCACATTTGACAAAAAACTCTGCATTCATCTTTGTTTTATACTAGTTGCAATAATTGGTCTCATTTTAGTTTGTATAACAAGTATTTATTCACCATAAGGGAGAAGTTATGCAGCTAGTGGATGGCTCTTTAGTTAAAGCTAGCTTCAGAAACTGGAATTATTAGTAAATTCTTATTTTTAGTATTTAGTACCCAACAGTACTGCTTAGTGAAATGCCATGTTTAGAGACCATATGTACAAAAGAGCCAGGGAAATTGGATAGCAAGACATGTTTCTACTAACATACTCCCACCTCAGCTGTGCCATGTACCCTTTTTAAGGAAGGTTATTGAATGGGTCGTGGCTCATCAGTTGTAGGCACATCTAGATTGTCCCCGTTTTCTTGATCCCACACAGTCTGGCTTCCGTCTGGGTTTTGGTATGGAGACAGTGCTTGTGGCATTAGTCGATGACTTCCTGGTAGAGCTAGATAAGGGTCATAAGACCCTGCTGGTTCTACTAGATCTGCAGCTTTTGATACTGTGAATCACAAGCTAGGTCAGTGATCTGAGGGATGAGGAAGTCCCCGTTATTGGGTGGTGGTGTCCTCCATTGGGTCCATCTGTGCAGAGCCTGGGGGTGCTCCTGGATTCACAGCTGTGCCTGGATCAGCAGGTGTTNTCTCCTCTCCTCACGATGTTTCTTATCTCTTTGTGTCTGAGAGATATTCAGAGAGCTTCTCCTACTTCCCTCCTGAACACACCTAGTCTTAGAACCTGTCTCTTATACACATCTCGCCCCTGTATCTTAGACTCCAATCTCACCACTGTCATCCATGCATTCATCGCCTCGAGGCTAGACTGTTGTAATGTGCTCTACGTGGGGCTGCCCATGGTGACTGTCCAGAAACTGCAATTGGTGCAAAATGCAGTGGCCCATCTCCTATTGGGGACAGGCTGCAGGGAGCACCTTCAACCAGTGCTCCAGGCTTCCCACTGCTTGCCAATTGTCTTCCGGACCAGATTCAAGGTGCAGGTTTTAACCTATAAAGCCTTACATGGCCTGGGTCCTGCTTACCGCCTCACTCCCCATGTCTCACGGCAGCCCCTGCAGTCGTCTGGGGATGCCCTCCTGGAGGTCCCACATTTTCAGTGGATCTGGACAGACAGGAGGGTGTTCTCAGCAGCCACTCCATCGCTATGCAACACCCTCCCAGCAGAGGTCCGGTTCAGCTCGGATCTCCTTACTTTCCGATGGCATTGTGAGATCCGTCTCTTCCGCCAGGCATTTGGCAGGGGAGGGGGAAGGTGGGATGAGGCTTTGTTGTATAGACTTTGTATTAGGAAATGAATTGACTTTTTATTGTATTAATTGTTTTTAGTATCTATGTAAGCCGCCCCTTGTTGCTATATGGTGAGAGGGGTGGGGTAGAAATAGATTAATAATAAATAAATTGGCAAACCTGCCAAGCAGGAGCAATGCTAGAAAAATCAGTCTAGGGGAGTGAAAGTGTGGCAGGAACTATTGTCAGGCAAGCAAAGATTTTTGTTAAACAGTGTGAAACTTTTATATTTTTCTAGTGGCTAGGGTAGCAAGAAATATTTGGATGGGGGGGGCACTAACTAGACATTATTCCAGCTGTCAGTTAATTTTATCACTTCTAAGTGATAGAAGGTTTGCTGCAATATCACTTGTGAGTGATATCACAGCAAAGGTCCGTGCTAGTTCAGTTGTAAAATTCTGATTCTGGAATCAAGTGTATTTTTTTTTTTTGTAATAAGTTATGCACGACTTAAAGTTAGCAATAGCATTGCAAATTAGAATACTCACAAGGACGGTATTTGGATAGCCAATGAATTTAATGCTTCTTCACAATTTCCTTGATGCGTCTTTCCTTCAAATATTCCATCTGGTCTTTCAGATGCAGGATAACCTTTGTACCACAGCCCAAATACTCGTTTACAATAAAACGAAAAGGCTAACTGGCATCTGAAGACTGCTAGTTTTGACTAGTCAATAGAATGTTATTTCCTATGGTCAATCTTTGTGCTGGAAGAAATATTTTTTACGCCAGCAATGTACCTGGCGCTTTACAGAGAATAAAATAGACACGGTCCCTGCCCGAGAGCTTACAACCTAAACGATAGGGGGAGGGGAGACAGGGAAGGGGGAACAGAGGGAGAGACAAGGGACGCAACAATCATGAGGATGCGAGAACTCAGGTACATGTTCTTGGCTTGGAATGGTTACAGTACAATGTGAGTTTGCAGATAACAGGTGGGAGATAATCCTGGGTGGGGATGATTAGCAGGAATTAGGAAGGGCAGAGCGGACGAGGTGGATTTTGAGGAGGGGCTTGAGGGTACGAAGGGAGGCGGCAAGGTGGATGTGGGCAGGGAGGGAGTTTCAGGCATGCGGGGCAGCGAGGGAGAAGGGACGAAAGCGGTTGGGGGAGCAGGGGAGGCATGGGAAGGTGAGGGAGGGGATGGAGGAGAAGCGGAGTGCTTGAACAGGAGTTTGGAGGGAGATCAGGGCAGAGAGGTACAGGGGAGCGATGTTGTGAAGGGCTTTGTAGGTGAAGACGAGGCGCTTGTGCAGAATACGCTCAGGAAGGGGGAGCCTGTGGGGAGAGGAGAGGCTGCACATGGTCAAAGCAACGGGCTAGGTGGATGATCCTGGCAGCAGAGTTTTGAACAGAGATAAGGGAAGAAAGGTGAGAGCGGGGAAGGCCAGTGAGGAGGAGGTTACAATAGTCGAGGCGTGAGATGACTAGGGCATGGATGAGAGTTTTGGCAGAGGAGAGAGACAGAAAAGGGCAGATCTTAGCAATGTTGTGGAGGGAGAAGCGGCAGGATTTGGCCACTGAGTCAATTTAGGGTTTGAAGGTAAGGTGCAAGTCAAAGATGAAGCCCAAGCTATGGGCTTGGGGAACAGGGAGGATGGAGACCCCGTCAATACCATGTTTGGCAAATTCACCTGGCTTGGGTCCAAACACGATTTGTGCCTACTTTGTTCAGATATTTGCTTTGGGTTTTTCAATTGATTTTCCTGGTTGTTTTTGTTCAGATATTAAGTTATTTGAACAAATAATCACCACACTATAGAGGGATATGGTCTGCATTGTTCAGTGGCAGTCTTAAATAGAGGAAGTTAGACACACCAAAGCTATTTACTATTTTTGCTATAATGCTTGAGCAACACCCCTGCACTAAACTCCCACCTTATGAAAGGTGCTGTACAAACAGACCGACCACATTCTAAGCTGGTTACATGTGCCATTTCAGTATTTCTGTTTTCATTAGAACTACCGATTACCTCCTTCCATTGGCCACTGATAAGTCAGGGGCCAGGCAGCCTTTAGTGAGTGGCCGAGGGTTACTGTACTGCAGTTTTAATCCATCATTACTCACCAGTCTTGTGCTTTTTCTTAATCGCTCACATACAGGGTCAGCATTAGATTTTACAGTGAAGATGTAGTGCCCCTGGTTCTCCCCACCCCATTTTCACCAGGGCAGGATATGGGGGTCTCCCACTCCCTCCAACAGGGGCCCCAAACAGGACTACTTCTAAGACACCACAGGACGGAGTGAGGGCCTCCCATATCTTGTCTTATGGCAAACTGCCCCCCCCAAAAAAATAGCAAAAACAGGGCCCAGAGCAGTCACCCCAGGTTGCTTTGTGGTAAGACTACATGCATGTGGTGTTTTCATCGTGTCAGGACAGTAGTTTTGGAAGCTTGTGCAGTAGAGACAAGCACCACTTTCCATTATCAAGTCTGACAGTGAATGACCCTCCAGCTGAAGATTCCCAAATATACAGCTCATCATCATTGTGCTTGGTGATCACTGTCACTTTTTCAGCAACCAAGCATGCAGAGTAGAAGCCAATACCAAACAAACAAATCATGGAGATATCTGCACCAGTCTGCAAAGCCTCCATGAAGGCTTTAGTGGCAGACTTGGTAATAGTGCCCAGGTTGTTAACCAGGTCAGCTTTGGTCATCCCTATGCCAGTATTCACAACCATCAAGGTGCAATCATGTTTGCTGGGAATAAGATTGATTTTCAGATCTTTTCCAGAATCCAGTTTGCTTGGATCAGTCAAGCTCTCATATCTGATTTTGTCCAGAGCCTACAAAAAAACCAAGGAGGCAGATATTAGGCTCTTCTATTAGTGGCAGAAGCTGGCACTAGGGATGGGCGAACAGAACGGAGTTCGGAAATTCAGTTCGGTTCAGTTTGAAATTCAAGTTCAGAAATTCGGTTCGGTTCGGTTTGAAATTCAAGTTCGGTTCAGAAGTTCAGTTCGGTCGACCGAACAGACTGAGTTCAGTCGAATTCCGAACAGGCCATGATGGGCAGGCCCCGAATTCCGAACAGGCCCCACAGGCCATGATGGGCAACCATGGCAGCCAATCACTGGCAGCCCCCAACCCCTGGTGGGGGATGGGTCTGCAAATAAGACATGTTGGCCCACTATGGCCCATGTTGGCCCAGCTGGGTGACTCAGGGTCTTCTGCGGGACCACATAATGGTCCCACATCTGGTGGCTCAGAAATAGACATGATGGAGAGTCTCTGACCCAGGCAGAGGATAGTGGGCCCCTATCATGTCTATCACCACCTATTGTTGCTGTGATCTCCTTACATCAGATGAGTTGGAGATCAGCTCCCTGAGAAAGATTTCCTTGTTGGAGTAGAAAGTGTCCATGATCAGAGACATCAACTGTGCTATTTCAGCCTGGAAGGCAAACCTTTCCACCTCCTCTTCCTCCATGGAGGTACCTTGGATCCTTGGACTTGTTTCAGTTATCTTAGAAAGGAGCTAAAATTAAAAGTATTTATTTAACTAAGAGGCCCATTAACAGCAGCTTACCTTCTTGTGGAGCAACAAGCAGCATTGAGACTGTTTTATGTAAACTCCTCTTTGGAATTAGAATGAAGCCAAGATTTTAGCTGCAGCAAGCACAGACGTTCTTGAGTGTTACTGCCTGGAAGTAGTTTTTCTTTGAAAGCAGGGATGGAGTTATTCTGACAGCTGTCAATACTGCTAACTCATTCAAGAGTCTGTACTCACAGTGTACCATTTTATCAAGCCCTGAGTAAGGCACCATGTTCTATTTTAAAGAACATGATATCCCAATTATTTGAAAATGATTAATATTAGGCTCTCATGGATGTCACCTTTAGTTTTCATCACCAAAGTATGTTTTTTTGTTTTGTAGAAAAACAGTATCCAAAGCCATCTCATATGCCTCCCAATATTAGCCTGGTGTTTAGTCACCTGTAGGCACTCTCCTATTAGATTGAGAGAAATCAATCATACAGGCCACTGAGTCTCATGTTCTTGCACATGCAGTCACAAGAAGTTCACAGGAGCTACAGGAGTACTGCCATGGTTGTTTAGAAGTGTCACATATAAAAGTCAAACCATTTCAATCTTTAGATTAGCCCCTTCCTCTTATCTGCAGTCTTTGAGCGCTCCTCTACCCCACTGCATGCATACATACTCCTTGCTCCCTTTTCTCCTCCTTGCCACTTCAAGGTTTTGGAAACTCCCGCCAGCTCAAGGAGAAACACGGGATCTGGCAGCTGCATTCCTTCTTGCACACTCCAAAACAACATTTGTCCTCCTAGACCTCCTCCCAATTTGAGAACCACTGATGTAGACCATATCAGATATCCATTGAGGAACACAGTTCAAGTTGGTTCTGGCAAGTGATGTCCATCTACAGTTACCTCATGATTGTCAATATGATCATCCAACATAGCATGTGTCATGAGGGACGGGCAATACAGAATCTGGGGGTATTGAGGCAACTGGTACAGAAGAATATTAAAACTGTAAAGTTCAGAAGCTACGATTGTGAGATCCAGCCTGGGGGGAGGGAACACCAACCACACAGGTTTGGAGACAGGAGACCTATTGTCAGGCAAAACAAGCCATTAGCTGCCCAGGTAACTGCTAAGGGAGTGGTGGGATTGCAACCCTCCTGCAAGGCCATTAAAACAACAATAGAGAAACCTGGGAGGAGGCAAAGGAGAAAATAGAACGCTCTTGTCCATCTTGACCAGCAAGGAGCTTGCAGGAGAGGCTACACCACTATGAACTAGAGACTTTCCACGCCACCTCAAAGGACTGAGTCTGGCCCCAACATCAGGTCAAGAAGCACTGACCCAATCTAGCCTGAGACTTAGGGTAAGAGGGAAGGCAGGGAACCTCAGTGCAATTAGAATGTGTTGGTTTGAATTTGTTTTATGACTTCACACTCCTTTGATCAACAGCCTAAGTCTTATGCATATTTGCATGTAATATATTCTTGGTAATCAAACCTAGTGTGCTTGCGTGTGTTAATTTGGCCTTTTGGGGTTCCTAAGTGGGGATACTCTATCTGGGTGAGAGCTCATATGGACCTAACCTTTTAAAGATAACCCTGCTGTGAAACCTCCCAAGCTACGGGTGGCCAGAGAGGGGTCCCTGCACTACAGCTGGGCAGGAAGGTGAAAGGGAGGCATCACTGGGGAACGAACCACCAGGAGCTCCCTGATTGCAGGGTGGGCTTTTCTGATCACATGGGCAAAGGACAGGGGGTGCCAGCCTAAAGAAAGAAGGACCCCCCAGCTCTGTGACAGTGGCAAGCCAGGCCAGTACTCTGGAGTGCTCAATTGGAACCCGGTAAAATGTTCAGGGGAAATGAAAAGGGCTACAGGGACTAGCCCAGACTAGCCCGCTTGGAAATTCAGATAGCAGCATGTGTAAGCATTGCATAGCAGGGCTCTGACACTAAAAGGCCACCAGGTGACATCAGAGGGCTGAACTGATCGTTCAGTGCAAAGCAATTTTTTTTTGTTCATTTCGGGTATAGGGACAGTGAACAAAGATGGCTCAGTGCATCAAAAGGGCTGAAAAAGATGGAAAAGGAACAGCTTATTGCTGAATGCAACAGTAGGGAGATAGACCCATCTGGACTTAATGTAGAACAGATGAGACAGGCTATCCAGAGCTATATGCAGCAACAGCTACGAGAGGATGCATCCTCCTCACACGACCAAGAGGAGAACTCTGACAGCAACGAGGAAGAGATAATGACCATCAGCAAAGAGCTCCTGGAGTTTAAAAAAAAACTCCAGTGGGAACAAAAACAGGAATGCCAAAAGATGGAAATGGAAGAGCAGAAGATAGAAACTGAACATGAGCACCTGCAACTGTTGGAAATAAATTCCTGTTACATCTCCCCTAAGCACATTATCCTGCTTGTTTGCTAGAGACAGTCAGATCAGGGAACCCCTCCCCCAGCCACTTAGTTCTACTCCTGCTAGGACCTGATTGGTTAGTCTCCTCTCCTCACGATGTTTCTTATCTCTTTGTGTCTGAGAGATATTCAGAGAGCTTCTCCTACTTCCCTCCTGAACACACCTAGTCTTAGAACTTAGTAGAGATGTAGGCCTTTCCTATCCTACATGTATTTCTTAATAAAGCGACTTAAATTTAAGTATGCTTCCTCCCTGCTTATTAATAATTAGCTACTCACACTCCTCTGTAAACTCTGCATTGGGCTAATCAATGCAGTGATCTCACAGTCCTTGCATTCCAACAGGGCTATGGGCCCAGGAAACCCAAAAGGCAGTGCAGAGTGAGTATAATTGAGTGCTAGCATTAATCTCAAAGGCAGAAAAGAAAAGAAAGATTTTAGTCTCTGTGACCATGGATTCTATGCTAAAG
>QEPC01010089.1:2446440-2477788 GCA_003113815.1 Sphenodon punctatus | reverse complement strand
GGGGATAGGGATTGGGGTGGGGTTTGGTGGGCAGTTTCAGGGTAGGTGTGAGAGGACGTTGGGCGGGGAGGCGGTATTGGGTGGGTTTGGGGGGGAGTAGGGTTTTTTGTATCAGTTTTAATGGTTTTTTATGGATTGCAAGCCGCCTTAAGCCTCAGGGAAGGGCGGCATATACATTTAAATAAATTAAATTAAATTAAAATAATAAGTAGCTTCAGGACTGCAGTCATTCAGACTCAGAAATCCCTACCGCTCAGAGTGTAAAAAGGCACTCAGAGAAGAGTAGGGGCAAGCAGAGCATATGTTGGGAATGAGGAAAGGTTGGAAGGAGCTCTTTGTACTGTTGCATCTGATCCAGCCAGACCTTTGCAACAGGTAAGCTTACCAGAAGTCCTGCATTTTAAGGAATTTCAGCAATTCAGAACTTCACAACGCCACAGCGTTCCTTGGTAGCTCTGAAATTTTGCTCTGGCAGCAGTGATGGAAGTCAGATCTAAAGGCTGCTTTTCCTTATACCAGCAGCCACAGCAATTTCTGACGGTACATTCCTGAGGAAGTGCCCCATGTGGCCCAAAAGCTCAGTAGTTGGCCCAATAAAAATATAATCTGAACTACTTTGTGTTTCACGCCAATATCTGGCAGCCCTAGAGTAGAGGAAGCACAACCACCTTCCTTCAGTCTCTCCTGGTGAGTGCAGATAGGAATCTGGGTGTCTGTACATGCTTAGTGCCCTTTAAGAGAAAACAGGTTCCTGTCTTCACAACACTGTGTCCATTGCAAGCTTCATTCACTTGTGTCAGCATTGAGGATCAGTGCCATTTCCTGGCTTGCAATGCAGAAAGCATTCACCAGATGGGGCTACAACAAGAAACACAGTAATTGCTACAGCACAAAACCCTGTGCAACATCACTCAGTCTAAACTACTTCAAAACCTGTTTTTGACCCTGATAAGTGTGTTTGTGTGTGTAAACAGGTACAATGAACCCTTTGTGAAGAAAAGGTGATTTAGTGGGTAATATTCTATCTGGTAAATGATTGTTTAAAATAAACATGCAACAAAATTCCTGGGAAGAAAAACCTTGGATTCTATCTTCCCAAAGATTTTAAAAGGCTCAGTCACCCAATTGCTTAGGCATTTATTCCTGAAAGCCCTTGGGATTACATGGACATGAGTGTTTTTAGTGTGCATGTATTTGCAGGATTGAGGCCTTCAGCATGTACCAAGCTGTGCAACTCTTAAATTAGGACTCCTTAGTCTTACAGATTATTTTCTCTGTGACAATAAATACACAGGGCCAGTTTTAAGAAAAGGCAGCCATCTACGGCCTCTTTCTTTGCAGGCCCTGCCATCTGCCTACCTGCCTTACTGCCCTGCTCTTTTTGCCTCTTAGGGTAAGGCCACACAAGACTTTATCCCACATTGTGCCACCTTACTCCATATTAGCCCCCAATGCAGTTGACAGGCCGGTGGCCACCAGATGTATCATGTTACCCGCTTCCGCCCTGGGGAGGATGGGAAGTTGGCTGCTACACGATGTGCCTGCCAGAGAAGGCCAGTGACCCATTGCGGGCTACTGTTGCCCCACCTGGGCCACCTCCCATCCGGCTGGTCCCGTACAGCCCTGCCTGGTGGCGAGGTACAGCAGCACCATGGAGCTGTGGGTGCAGTATCCCATTCCTGTGAGTCTACGGCACCTATCCCACCGATAGTGGGCAGGCTGAGAGGCGGTGGATGGGGAGGGGCTGGGCGCCTGCCTGTGTGAACAATTCCTCAGCCCGCCCCAGGGCTGAGTGGGACTTGTGACAACAGCCCACTTGCCTGCTTTCCCCACAGGGGGGTAGATCATTTGGGCTGCTCTCCCTGCTGGCCCAAAGTGTGGCAACTGCGTTCACCTTCCCCAGGGCAGGCGGGGGATCCAACTGGCCCTTTCTCATGTGGCTTTTCCCATACTCTGAACCATCTCTGTAACGGAGTGGAGGGCATGAATGGAGAAACTGGGCCTATGGAGGGAAGCAGGTGCAGGTTACATTAGAAAGGAATAGGGTGAAGAAGCTCTCCAAGCCCCACACCTTTCTGAAATAACCCCCCCCTCCTGCAGAACATCATGAGGTCACAATGCCCTGAAGGGGGTGAGAGAATTTCTTTGTCCCATCCTCTTCTGCCATGGCTCTGCCCTTTTGGAGCAACCCCACTGGATGGCGGCCTCATGCAGTTCAGGGATAGATGAGAAGATTGGGAACAGAAGGAACAGAGTCCTCTGGGAGGAACGCTTCATGCTAGTAACTATATGAGGGAGGGAGAGACGGCCACACTACACATGCACAGTCTGTGTGTCCCTGCCACCCTATATGGCTGCTGCTTAGGGCTTCATGGGGTCCAGGACCAACCCTGTAACTATACACAACTAAACACAGTACACAGTATGCTAGGTATTTTCATGTTTCTCTTTTGAAAGCAACTAACTGACAATTTCAGATATTAAATTTTAGGCCCTGATGCAGCAAACATTTCTGTGCCTGCTTAGCTTTACTATTGTGAATAGTTCCGTCAGTTTTCACAGATTAAGAAGCTGCTCTGCCCAGCTGCTGCATGCCAGCCTGTCCCTGATACTTCTGCCTGGGGTACTCTCTGCAACTTGATGGATGCCCTGACACACTTTGGGGTGCCAGTGTTGCTGCCCTGATGGGGTGATTTCTGCAAGTACAAATATCTTTTCCAGGGGTTCATTCATAACAATATCATAAGTAGAAATTTAAAAGAGAGCAGGTTGTAAGAAAATGTCAACCATATTCCTTCCTTATCCATGGGTAGGAAGATATGGACAGGGATTTGTAACAGAGCAGGCTGTGAGAAAATGCCACCTGCTGTGATAATTCTTCTGGTCCAACCTCTCCCTGGCTCCCTACATGGTCAAGGGGTAAGAAAATTGACCTTGCCTAATGTCTGCCCCAGGGCCAGTGCACATGCCAACTCATCTAAAAAAATGTTACAGCAGTTAGCACCACGAAAGCATTGAGTTTTTTAATGGGTGGGTGGGGTGGGGTGAGAAAACCACTGAATGTCAAGAAATGGGCAGATGGGGCATCTGCAAAACAGTTTGAAGGTCAATGTGCTCGGAATGTATGTGGGAGCAGGACTGTCCATTGGTAAAACGTTACTCTTATAATTTATTATCTTTTGAAAGTAAAAATCTTTCCTTACAACAAGCATGAGTGGGTCATCATGCTCCATAAAGCTATTGCTGCAGGTTGTTTGCCTGGGAAAGCCAGATGGTTTTGGCTTTTGTCTGTGGGTGCTGTGGCCACCTTGGGTACAGGACCCAGAGAAGTTGGGGTGATGGATACCCTGGCTTTTGCTGAGATTTGGGTGAGGTCTGATGTACAGAGAGAACTGTCAGACCCATCCTCCAAGGCAGCCTATGCACTCATAGGGTGGCACATGCACACAATGGGGTTTTATGTATGCATGAGGGAGTGCAGTCACTGTGCAATCCTGCTGCAGTTCGAGGTTCAGCAGAACGGAAGTGTGGGAACCATGGATGTGATGAGAGAGTGGGATGTGAATGAGACTGAAACTTTTCTGTACATTTGTGCACTGCCAGAAGTAAGACAGTCACTAACGGAGGCTGGACCTTCCCTGCTTTTTTTCCTCATTGCTGCTCTGATGACAGTGAGAGGATAGTGCCTCGATCAAATGGTGGAGATGAGTCTTTTCGGGGACACAATTGACTTGGGGTACAGGGAATGTAAACCAACTGAAGGAGAGCTTGTTGCCCTGTATGAGGCTTGGACACTTGGAGAAGTGCAGAGTGACCTCATGATTGGGGATGTTTTCTGCCCCCACTGTATAGTAATGTATTAAATGATGGAGAGGGAGTACAAGAGGCACGTTTGACTGGGGGTTTTATGCGAACCAAGAGGGATTTCCAGCACCACAGCAGGTGAGACTCCAATAAAACTATGTGCTGCTACTGCCGCCAGTACATCGCTGTGAGCCATGGATGCGAGAAACCTGCTGGTGACAACATGCAAAGACTGATTGCTTTCACTTTCAATTTTTACGTTTGCTTCCAGTTTTCACTATAGGTGCTCAATAAAGTGTGTGATTTGCATTATTTGGACTCAGCATTATGTGCATAGCAAAAAACACATGCAGTGGGATGCCCATTTATTAGGATCTACACGCTAAACATGTGAGTGGGAGCTGTGCAGACCAAAGCTGAACTCCAGGGGTCTGTCAACTAGTTTGTTAACACCCATGCTTACTGATGCCTAGCACAGCTAGTGCTCATCCTAAAAAAATTTATACATGTACTGCACCTTACCCACCCATATTCCTACCGACTTTAATGCACTTATGCACAACTAGCTGTTTAAAGTGACTATAGAACTATGCATGGTAGTAAAGTAAAGCACACATTTAAGTGTTTTAAGGATCCAGGCCCTGGAGTATACATGACCTAGGTTTGATTTTTACTGCCCGTATCCTTGTGTAAAAATGCAATAGAAATTGATTATACATAAAATGTACACCAGCTAGTCTTTAGCACCTATATATCTGTAATAAACATTAGGGAATGATATAAATCAGAGGTGGGGAACTTCAGATCTGGGGGTCAAATGCAGCCCACTGCAGGGTTTTATTTGGCCTCTTCCCAGTTCCTGGATGATCTGGCCCCATGATCCAGTTCCTATCTATAAGCACTGAAAGACTGAGTTCAGGGTAAGGGATCAGAGATGAGAGCATGCACATAAGATCCATGATCTGGACCCCTCCTCTTAATCATCCCCACCCACAACTTCTTTGCATCCCTCACAGTTTGTACTAATTTTCAAAATGTCCGCTGGGAGGGGAAAAATGGTAAATGATGGTATTCCTGTGACACTAACACTCAGCCTTACGACAATGGAAGGTGTGGAAGGGAGCATACAGAACGGCACTGAAATACTAGCAGGCACCTTTGGAATGTTCCAGGAATGCTTAAAGATGATTCTATCCATGTGATGCAAGCAGTTAATCACAGAAGCAATTCCTATCCCTTTGGGTGTCTTCACATGGACAGCACCTACGCCCCTGCCCTGCCGCACCCCTGGGCGGCAGACCGTCCATTTAAAGGTGGCCTGCCAGATGTGCAGGCAGAGCAGAGGTGGGACAGGCTGTCCCTGCTCCGTGGCAGTCCCACCGATGGTGCTTCGGAACATCCAGGAGCACCGAGGCACCAGCCCAAGGCAGAGCTGCGGTCTGTTTAGCTCCATTCTTGGCCCAGGGTTGTCCTAGGCAACACTATGGAGTTGCGGGTGGCCAGCCTAAAGTGTTGGATGATCCACCTGCAACTCTGTAGTGTGGGGAAGGGGCACTGCTCAGCTAGACCATGGACTGCGGCAGCCACCAGGTCTGTTTAACCCAGCTAGGGCTGTGAGTGGGCAGATGCAGGGGTGCACTCCCAGAGTTGTTCTGTGGGTGAGCACCCCGTGTCCATGTGAAAACAAAACACCCTTTTTGCCAGCTCTACTAGAAGGGGACTAGTACTGGGGATTAATCACAATCCGTCAATTATGGGCACAAACCCTCCAGAATAATCCTGTTGACTACAATGAGACTACTCTGGAGTTAAGGCCTTAGGAGAAAAGCGATGTTGTGATGGTACTGGACATGCTTAATGTGGCAGAACTGTGAAATGGATGCTGCCTGAGAATTACATCAGTAACCAACACACTTCCTGTTCTGAAGGCTTTACAAAATTTTCCAGCCCACTGGGAATGTCTTCATTAAAAATATCCTCTGTCTGAGTGATTCACAAAAGCAATTACCTCATCCTTTCTTATAATGTTGGGGTTTCTCACTGAAATCAAACAATAATACTTCACATTTCAATGGTGCCTTTTATTAGAGGCTGTCGAAGCATTTGAGTGAGTCTGCAGTTTGTGCAAGCTGTGTATTCCAACTTGTTTGTGTTTTCACTTGGAGTTTTTGACTGTGATTCTCATTTCCTTAATTCCTGTGCTTACTCAGAGACTGAGAAGGGTTGGCCAAGTTCTGAGCTCTGCCGGCACAAAGAGGGCACTCAGCTTCTATAGCTGGTCACTTTACGGAATGTCCAACATAAAGGGTGGAGTAGTTTTTTACTCAGTGTTGTAGGACCAGAGGAATAACCCTAGGTTGCCCTGCT
Source organism: Sphenodon punctatus (assembly GCA_003113815.1). Lineage (NCBI taxonomy): Eukaryota > Metazoa > Chordata > Lepidosauria > Sphenodontia > Sphenodontidae > Sphenodon > Sphenodon punctatus. The sequence continues at coordinate 2,471,617 of QEPC01010089.1, read as the reverse complement.
TTACAGATCATGGCACAGAGGGAGTATAATTGGCAGTAAAAGGAATAACTGGAATAACCTGCAGTCTGGCTATTCTGGACTGCTGCAAAGTATAAATCAGACCATTCTCTTATTGCTTTAATTTGTTTTTGTAGCTTGGCTGGTACCCAGCTGGCCTGATAATCTCAGAGATGTAAAGGAGAATGGGTTTGCAACAGATGATGAGATATCCCTAGAGGCTGTTTCCATCCAATATAAGGCCCTATTATAATTCTGAAGCGACACCAAGGGCAGGATCCTATGTATTCTGAAAAAATACAATCAAAATTTTGCAATTTTGGAAACCAAAATTCCTAGTCCCCAAATCTGCATGATGTGAGAGTAAATTATGCCAACTAGTTATTGTTTGAAGAATAGTTTATTTAAATGCAAATAAGTTTGCCAGCAAGCTATTCCATCAATGTTGGTTATGTTGTATCTTAAATAGGTCATAACTTTCAACCAGCTGTTGAAGTATTTTATGAGTTTGCTTTCTCCAGCAGGGGGATAATGGGTTGCTCCTCCTTGGCAACTCTGGCAAGTGGCCCAAAGGCCTTGTATTGTTTGTTGGCAACTGACAGTGCCAACATCCCCAGTGACAAGATCACATTGCTCCCTGCTCAGGCTGTAATTTGACACTGCCGGAGGCAATTTCTCTGATAATTTGGCCAAGTGCCAAACTTCACCAAAATTGTAGTAATCGAAATAGTGTAGTTTTAACAAGTCCCTGACCAAGGGGATGAGGAGAAATGAGAACGTAGTTCTTTAAAAAAAAAAAAATTAAGTTAGATGCCTATTGATAGAGTTTTATTATCATGTTGCTGACAAACCCTCCTGGGGCTGGGGGTGCTTCTTATGTGTTACCCTTTGTTTGTCTTAAGGGTTTATATAAATGCTTAATAATAATGTTAATTAAAAAAAAAACCAGGAAAATGCTTTGATCCTCAAACTGCTACATTGGCACAAACTGTATACTGAAGAGAATGGAGGTAATGGTAGTGCAACTCTTTGAGAACTAAAACCAGAGGGTTAAGTGATTTGCTCCTGTCACTAAGGCCCTTTTCACAAAGGTGCCCCCTACCCCCGCACACAGATGTGCGGTGGGAGGGGCGTCCATGCGAACGCAGCGGCAGGTGCGGGGGGAATGGGTGGGCACCAGTAGGAATGTCACCCGTGGTGGGTGGGGGTGTGTGCGCGCTCCTGCGCTCCACTCATCACCCACACACAGAGCAACAGGCGCCAATGATGGTTGCTCTGTGTGTGGAGATGGGTGTGCGCTTGTGGGAGCGCGCACACAGCCACCTCCACCCACTGCAGGCACACACAAATCCCCCCACCCGCTGCCGCCTGTTTGAAAAGGGCCTAACTCACGGTTGCCAGTTGTCCCAAATTTCAGAGCATCAGAAATCTGTAGAATAGAACACAACTCCTCCTCAGTCTCCCCTACGGTTGAAATTTTGTTCTGACAACCTTACTGACCATAAGGAGCAGGATATACTTCTGGGCCACTCCCTTTCATATAGAGACATCCATCTATTGAAAGAGGTGTGTGGCAGGGAGCAGTTTGGGAGTAGATCTCTGAGGAGGGAGAAGATGGAAGAGGGGCTGAGGTGAATTCTGGAGAAACAATGATTGCCTGAGGAAAGAGCATGGGAGAAGGGATGTAGAAAAGATCAGGGAGTGGTAGGTCTCAGAGGAGGAGCAGGTGCAGAATACAGGACTCAGACAGGAGATCCGACCTTGGAGCAGTGATCTGGGGATATCTGGGGAGCGTGCAAACGATAGCCACAAGAAGGCCTGAACCCTGCATTTACGGAGCAGCAGACTTCATATTGTACATGGATGTGCCTTACCAATTTCTCGCCTATGAAATAAGACAATCAGAGGCCAATCTGACTGGGCTGCTGGGAGTCGCAGCCCTGGCCCTATGTGGACTGCACAGAAGGGGCAGCTCTCTTGAGTACTGTGGGGGAGTCCTAGGCTCGTGCCCAACTTGCTATTTGTGAACCCGTCCTTACCATGGAGTCCTGACATCTAAAGAGGGGAAAGTGCAGCATACGGCAATATTATTGCTTCTGTGGCATGTTCTTGTATTGTAGGTGGTGATGAAGTTAAAAGTCCAACACAGTGGACATTATCCTCCCCTGCTCTGTAGCCTTGGCCCATCCTAAGTCTTTTGTATTAAAAACTCCCCGAGTTGTGGTGATAAATCCTTTTCCGACCTTGACCTGGCTAGGGTTGCCTGTTCAAAATTCAAAACCAAAGAGCATTAGAGGTGAGGAATAGTGAACTAAGGGACATTCATTCTATTCATTGGAGATGTGATCACTTGATGTTCAGTATAAGGGACGTCCATTCTGTAATCAAGGGATGTCCATTATGTTCTATACACCCATAGGGATCTGAAATAAGGGATGCTCCCAACCCTAACATGGCACTAACCCACAGCCTTAAAACACCATAAATCTGGGCTGTTACCAGCCTCATGGCTAGGAAGTTGGCACAGGAGAGGGTGGAAACCAACTGCATGACAAGGGGGGGCAAATGTGCTTATATTTTTTTTAAAATCATGTACTTGGCATTCTCAGTCAAAAGCCTTTTATTACATTTTATTTTTCTTAGATAAGAAAAAAATAAAGTGTGTGTGATTGTTCCTTATAACAAATATGTAACCATTAAGAGATTTCTAAAGAGGGGGGCAAAAATAATAATTTTAGGAGGGCTACTGCCCTCACTCACGCCCCCAGCCTTAGCTGTGAGCCTGGCTGTTCCCTTCCCACATTGCTGTACTGGCAACTAACTAGCACTTCCGGACATTTTTTCTCCCCTTTCCAACCTGAGCCTATTGCCCTAGAGCCGTCTCCCCTCAACAGCCCTACGAGGAAATTCATTAGGGCCCTTGCTCTAACCACTACCGCCTTCTCCCTCGCACTCACACAAATAAGCTCCCCCTCTGCCCCCAGTAAGTGCATGCGTAGAGTCGCTGTAAACAGGCGGACTTTACTCCACCCACTTTACGTCCTTTGCGTGGTCGTCCTCCCCTCTGCTCCAGGGTAAGGAGAAGCTGGCCCTGGCGGCGGCGGCTGCGCAGTGGGGGGTACATCCGGGCACTGGGGCAGGATGAATGCTCCTTTCCAAGATGGCGGCGGAGGGAGGAGGGAAGGAGATGAACGAGATTAAGACCCAGTTCACCACCCGGGAAGGGCTGTACAAGTTGCTGAGCCACTCGGAGTACAGCCGGCCCAACCGGGTGCCCTTCAACTCGCAAGGCTCCAACCCGGTGCGCGTCTCCTTCGTCAACGTCAACGACCAGAGCGGCAACGGCGACCGGCTCTGCTTCAATGTGGGCCGGGAGCTCTACTTCTACATCTACAAGGGGGTCCGCAAGGTACCGGGGGCGGCGCTTGTGGGTGGGTGGGGCCGGAGCCCGTTCGCAGCGAGGGGCGCAAGGTGGCGCGCGGGGGGACAAGTGGCTTCCCGGTTGGGAACCGGCTGTGGCCTGGGAGCTTCGCTTGCGAGCCCGAGGGTGTGGAGCGCTGAGTCTGGGCTCATCCCCTCGCGCCCATCGACTCTGGCTCTGCAGCCCGGGTTCTAGGGAGTCCGACGGGGGGGGGTGGTCCTCGCCCTTAGGTACAAGGTTCTCCTTGCTGGGATAGGTGGCTTTGTTGCCCCTTGAGGAAGCAGCTTTTGCTTGTGGCATAAGTAACCCCCGGCCTGTTTCACCTGCTGCTACTACAGGTTTGAGACACTGGAACTTTGAGAGAGGGTGGAGCAGAGTTTTGTTTATTAGCATGTTGCTGACAAACCCTCCTGGGGCTGGGGGTGCTTCTTATAGTGTTGCCTTCTGTTTGTCTTAAGGGGGCTTAATTTATATTTGAAGAGAGATTGTGTTGCTTGATACAAGATGTGTGGGTGCTGAATTGATGATGATGATAATAACAACAACAAAGGCTGAATTGATCCTAGAGCTATTTCAGAATTAGGCAACTATATAATGAACTCGGTTCTCAAAAATATGAAATTTTAAATAGTTAAGTCTGGTATGTTAGTACAGGGGAGTGCGGTGTGAAATAAGGGAGGTTCCCAGTGGATGAAATTTGATGCATGTCTCTTGGTTTGTTCATTAAATAGTGTAGCAGGTAATAGGAAAATTGTTCCTACTTTTGTATGGAATATGTGTAGCTGCTGTTTTAAACGACTTGCAAACATATTTCAGGATGCTTGAACTTTTGTGATAAAGTGAGTTGAGATAATTTGCATCAGCAGGTGAATGACTGTCACTACTTAATATGTAAATGTAGGTATAACAAATATCAAATTTTGACATAGATTGAAATGTATTTATTTCCTGCTTCATAATTCGTGTAAGCATTAGTGAATAGTCTGAGGTTTAGTTGACAGTGGCTAACGGAGCAGACCTTAGATGAAATAAAGCCTCAGTATTGTGAATTCTATCCTTGCACTGTATGTTAAGTAGTTGCATTCACCTCATTGGAACAGTGCATGCTAGAGTTCCAACTCTCAACAGGTGTTGAATCTGACACTGATATGATGAACCATTTATGTGACAAGTTTTCATAACTAAGGGATGATCTAACTAGTGTTTGTGAATTGCAGAAGTGTGTATTAGCTTTTCTGTGCCTTAAGCATGATTAGCATTCTTGAACATAAGCATTAAAGTAGCAATGTTGAACAATTATTATTTTTAAATATTTAATCTTTCTAGCCCCCACTGGCCTTTTCTGCATGAGTCACTGTCATAACACTTAATTAAAATCTCTGTTTATCTTCTGCCTCTTGTCAGGCCCCTATCATATAGTGACTTGGATTTTGAGACAGAGTGATTGCAAACTATGCAGCTGTTTTCGAGCAAATCTTAATGGTCTACTTGCAGCATATGTAATTAGCAATTTATTGATTTTTATTAGACATTTTGTCACATGTACAATAGAAAACGTATAAATCTGGGGATGTGCTTTGGGAATAGGTAACTGAGAAACTTTAAGATGCCTGTTTACAACCTGTAAACTTTTCTACCAGATCTTGTGACTGCTTTTTTTCTTTTTGGACATTTTTTTTTTATTGAGCAAGTGAGTATATTTTATCTTAAGGATACAATAATTGTACCTTTCAGATATCCAGCTCGTAAGAGTGTTGAGGTATGCTAAAATGTACCAAACGTAGTGGTGTTGAAATACTATGGCCCTTTTCACACGGGTGTCACGCACACACGAACACCCAGAAACCTGGGTGTTTATGCATGGGTGAGTCTCGTTTGAACCATGGTGGAGTGGGTGGGTGTGCATGCATGTGCACGCACACGCATGTACACACATCCCCAACGCATGGAGGCACCGGGACAAAATGTGCACGGGTGATGGGTAGTGGTGGGGGGAGGTCCGTGTACGCCCATCAGAACTTCCCGCCCACTCAGCGCACACGGACTGCAGTGCACACTGACCCCATCCTCGGGCCATAGCCTGTGTGAAAAGGGCCTGTGTTACTGAAGTTCAGTAGTGTTTTAGAAAAGAATTTCTACTTAAAAGTTAGCTAAAAAAACCCAGTCTTAACTATAATAAGACTTATGTAAACTGCTCTAATTTTAATTTCATTTATTTATTTGACGTGGCCCTAGGCCATTGTCGACTTACAAACATTTACCGAAAACAAACAGCCAACACAAATCCTCAATAAAAACATATTACAAAAGTACTAACTCAGTTTAGCTCATAGGCAAACAGAAGATACATAAAAGCATTAGCACAGGAAAGCTAATCAGTAATTACCTGGCTTAAAAAGGAGGAACTTCTTCCTCATCTCCATGGCCTCTACTAAAAATCTCATGGTACCAGACGTTACCTCAGAATGAGCATCACAGAGGGCCATCTGGGAAAGGAACTGATCCGTCCCACCTGGAAATTTATCTTAAGAGTGGCCGCAAATATCGCAAGCGGGGAGAGTCCTACTGCCTGCATTGAAACAATACATGGTGAGTAGATTCGGTGGTCTGGGAATCAAAAGGGCATAGACAGTCCCCATAAGGGACCCCTGCAAAAGTCCCTCCAAAACACACGTGGGTAACGCATTAACCCTCGCACAGAAAAATAGGTGCTTTTCTCTGAAAGTAGCTGCAGAGACAAAGTAATGTGCCATGCAGCCCGGCAGTGGGGCCAGTGCAGGAAATTCCACGACTAATTTTAATAGAATGCCATAATTACAAAATGTTTAATTAGAAACAGTTTAAGAAGCCTTAAGGTAGCAGATGAAATGAAGGTACAGTAAAACCTAAACAAATAGAAGAAAAATTATCTGGGACAAACAAGAAAATTGATGTGCTTTATAAGTTTGGAAAATTAAGATTTTAGTAATTTATCTAGCAAGGCTGAGCATCTGAAAGCCTCTGCTGCGATGATCTGTCAGTTAGGTCTATGTTGTGACTGCTTTGTGCAGAGAGTAGGCCCTGGTTAGGTAGGCCAACCAAGTGACCGCTATAGCTTTCAGAATAACAGAACTTCTTGAATGCCACTAATGTTATACAGTTATTAGTACTGCTTGCTCCAAAACAAAAAGTGGGCGAAAAGAAGAGATTAAATAAGGTAAGGTGAAGGTATGAAACACATATGTAGGTAAACCAGTGCATATGCTAGGATCTATTCTTTAATGTTAAACCATAGTTGCATGTATGTGTGAATTCTTAAAGCTGGAATACTATCTAGGTGAAAATCCTTACATAACTTTTCATGCTTCAGCATCCGCTCCTATAGACGTCAAGGAAAGAATTGTCTTGAATGTTCTTCTGATTCAGGTGCAGAAGACCTTCAGATTACTGATTTGGTGTACCATACCAAATTCAGCTACAAATGAACTTGATAAGCAAATGTTTAACTGATCTGAAATTCTCTTTGAATATGGTGACTCCATTAGCACTTTCCTCAAGGGGGTATATTTTAAGGAAATTAATGCTAGTGCTCTTGCATATGTTCCTACATCTTGAATAAATGTTACATTTGCCATTTCTGGTATTATTAATCAGTCTCTTTATGGCTTCTGTACCCACATTAGTAAATGTTTGTGTGTTATTCAAGAGAAGTCCTATAGAAATAGATTTTTAAATTGCATTACTAGTAATATACTAAAGTTTTTTTAACCTTACTCGTGTATCTAGAATCAGATATTTGGTCTGTTGTCAAGGGTAGTTAACTGGTAGTTGTGCTGAGGTGGACTTTTGAGCTGGAGAGAGGTTGCTAGAGGAATTCCTCAAGAATCTGTCTTGGGATCTAATACATTTGTAACTGACCTTGGTGATGGATGGAAGTGTGTGCTAATGAAATTTGCTTATGATACCAGTTTGGGAGGAATTGCCAATACAGAGTAGAATCAGAAAGTCATACAGGATGAATTGGATGACCTCAAAGAATGGAGTGTTGGAAATTTGATTGCTCAAAGTGCAAAGTTTATGCATTTGGGGATTAATAATCATTTTTGTAATCAGCTAGGAACTCATCAGTTGGAAACAGGTGGAGGAGACTGACTTAGGGGCTTCAGTTGACCATAAAATGACAGAGCCGTCAATGTGATGCAGGTGCAAAAAAATGGTAAATGCTCTCTTGGAATGTATTGGATGTGGTATTGCCAGTAGGAATAGGGAGGTATTGTTGCCCCTGTATAAGGCTCTGGTAAGACTGCATCTGGAATAATGTGTTCAGTTCTAGTCACCAATGTTCAAGAAGGATGAACTTAAGCTGGAAAAAGTGCAATGAAGAATGATTAGAAAAATGGGGAAGCCTACATTATGAGATGAGGCTAAAAGAGCTTTGCTTAATTAGCCTGACAAGAAGAAGGATGAGAGGAGATATTGTACAAATATATCAGGGAAGCTAATACAATATAAGGGGAAGATTTGTTCAAACTAAAGGTGCGTGTGAGTACAAGAACTAATGGATACAAGCTGGTTATAAATAAATTTATCTTGGAAATTAGAAAAATATTTTTAACTACCTGAACTACTGGAATAAGCTCTGGTGATAATTATGGAAGCAAAGAACATGAATGGTTTTAAAAATAGTTGGATAACATTTATGGCACACAGCTTGTGAAAATTTTTCTGTTTGATGCTACAGGAGGAACCCCCCCCTCCCAAAACTACATTTGTTTTTTTTCTTTTCTAAGTATCAGAAGTTGTGTGCAACTAGAGGTGGGGCTGATAAGACATTCTGATGCCTGGGTAGTGTAAATTATATGCCAGGTGCCTTACTGGTGGGACCTGCACACATGTTCAGGATCTAACTGATCACCATATTTGGGGTTTGGAAGGAATTTCCCTCAGGGTGGCTTGGCAGTTGACTCGGGTCCCCCCCTCCCTTCCTCTACGGTGTGGGTGTGGCTCACCTGTTTGAGACATCTTGATCTTTAATTTTATAAACGTTTTCATGTTTCGAGCATTGGCGTGCTCTGGCTGGTCCTGACCTCTACTTGTGGCAGGTTTTTTTTTGTTTTTATCCTTGGTTTTTTGTTGGGTAGATTTTTCTGTGTGGGTAGTTTGGGTATGGTGAATCCTGCATTGGAGCAGGGGGCTGAACTAGATAGCCCTCGAAGTCCCCGCCAGCTTTGACTCAGTAGTGCTATGATAGCTTGTAATGCATATTGGAGACTACCTACTAGTAAGTTACGTATGTTCAGGCCTCTAAAAATATATGAAACTTATATTTGCCAGACATACAAACCTACCTGCCAAAACTTCTCTTGCCCCCCCCCCCGCCCCAAAAAAAAGTCTATCTTCTTCTTTTCTCTCCTTCCCCACAATGCAAGTCTCTGTCTGGGGCTTGTAGTGTGGGTGTTAGAGGAGAGGTGCTCCTACTCCCTGTCGATCAGCTGTTCAGCAGAGCAGGAACACTGCACCCTGCTTGTTCTGCAAGACATGCGCTGAGACTTGTAATACAGGTGAGAGGCGTGTTGTTTGAACAAGGATCCTGGCCTTGTGAGAGTGGCACTGAGGGGGGTCTGCTGGTCTTTCAGTGCTGCCCCTGAAATCTGCCATCCTGAAAGGCACACCTTGTTCACAGGGCAAGCCAGCCCTGTCCTCACAGCTCCAGAAGTGTATACACAAAAGGTGAGCCAGTGATGGATATTTACAGTGTTGCATATTATTTTTATAGTATTTGTAGCTCCAGCAATGTACCTGGCACTGAACAATCATTGGAGATGGGTTTTTACCCTGAGGGGCTTGCAATCTAGGCTAGACAAGGGGAGGTAGACGAGATAGGAGTCCATAGGTAGAGACTAGAGTATATTCACAAAGCTGAGAAATTACAAGGGCACGTACTTGGGTAGGGGACAGAGACACTGTGGAGGGAAGAAGTCCAGGCATAAGGGGCAGAGGAAGAGAAATGTTCCAGGTGGGAACATTAGCAAAGCTATGAAGAGTCTTGGATATGTAGTGGGAGAGGGAGTGAAGAAGAGATTAACAATAGCTATGTTAATAGACTGTTACGTCAGTAATATCACCTGTTGTTGTTTTGATCATGTTTAATCTAAAAAATAGCCTTCAAACTGCCTTCAGTGGTATTTCAAAGCGGATAAGTAGCTTCTACAAAATGTTCCTTATAGTAGAATATTTTTTGACGTGGATGTGAAGAATATTAGCAACAAGGAGTGAAATACTAGAAATTCAAGCTGAGCAGGTCAGCCAGCTCTTTAACCTACTGAGATTTCTATATAGAACTTTCTGTTAAGGCAATATAAATTGGAAACTTTTTCTTGGGGAGGAGAGTAAATTATTTTCTTAATAAGGAGAAGCAAAAATTATGATGATAGAATCCGACTCAGAGTGATTTACTTGGAAAGGCATGTATGGGAGTGTTGCAACGTTCTTGTATTCTTATTTTCACCTCCGCTTTTGCATCCAGTGAAACTACATTTGTTCAGCAACCTAGATGAAGGTGAAAGCGTTGCTGGATATGGATTTATTTGAGAGCACTAGTTTGTATGTTTTCGTTTTGTAATAGTTGTTAAAAGGCGCGCACTTGGTCCATTTAATGTTTTCTAGTCTAGAAGAGTAGCCGTGTTAGTTTATAGCTCTAAAACAGCAAAAAGGAGTCTTGTGGCACCTTAAAGACTAACAAGAAAATAGCTTTATTTTGGCATAAACCAAAATAAAGCTTTGCTGACAAATGTTCATGCCAAAATAAAGAGGGTTTTTTGTTCGTTTTTAAGGTGCCACAAGATTCTCTCTTGCTGTTTTAGTCTAGAAGAGTGTGTGTGGTTGCTGTGTTGGTCCTGAAAATAATAGATGGAGGCAAAATAGTTCAGATGTTGGTCTAAAAACCATTTCTATTGGCGAGGTTATGCAAGATTTTGGGGCACACAGGACCCTTCCTTGGGCTAAGTCAGAGCAACCAGCCTGAGAAAGGACCCTGTGTGACATGACAACTTGTATACCCTCGCCAGCAGAAGCTGGTCCATGATAAAATATAACTGAACTACTTAATCTCCATCTTGTAGGTCTTTTGTGCACCTGCCTGCTGGGCTAGATGCTTTCAGTGGCAGTGTGGTATGAGTTTATATCTGTTTTTAAAATGTATACCCTGCCCTTCCCCTAAGCTTCAGGGTGGTTTACAATAATGAAAACACACAAGATACAGTCAAATCTCTTAAAAACAACAACAAAAACCAACCCATCCCAACCCCTATCCCCGCCTGCCAATTGCTTTGCCAGTAAGAAAAGTTTAACTGTCTCCAGAATACACTCGGGCTCTGATGGTCGTCTGAGGGAAAGGAATTCTATAATACTGGGGCAGCGACCAAGAATGCCTCTCTGCCGGCCCTTGTCATGTGGACAAGATTGGCAGGAGGTACCTGCAAGGGAGCACTCTGAGCTGACCACAGTGGTTGCAGTGGAGCATGAAAGGAAAGATGGTGTTTGGATATATGATCAGAGGTAAGTAGCGGATAAGTTCTGGAAGAGAAGAATCCTTTGTACCTCAGGCCAGCTATGGTAAACTAGCCAAACTGCAGTACTTTATATCTGGTAATACTTAAGTCATCTTGTTCGCAAACCATAGGCCTCTGACAGACCCTATTAAGTTCAAGTTTAATACAAGGTCAGTGGTTAATAAGGTGGATGCCACCCATGATTTAATTATAGATGAGCCCCCTCCCCTGTATCAAGACATGGTTGGCTGAATCCGCTTCCTTAATTGGCTTAGCATTCTTGGTCTGGGTTTTTTGCTCAGCTTGAATGAAGAGTTGTTTGTATCTTGAGTTCAGATGCAGGTGATTTCCGATTCCAGAACTGAATTTGTTTTTTGACCTATTGGTTAGAGTCCTAGGTAGAGATCCAACGTTGAAAAACCTAATGCTTAAATTAAGAGTTAAGGCAAATTAATGAAAAATAACAATTGCAGTTGTACTCCCAACTAATAATCTCTTCCCATCATAAATTCTGTACTCCTAAAATACCACTCCAACACACATCTTTAATTCACCACTCTCTATACATCCCTCTCTTCTCAACAGCCCTACCTTTTAATTCAGATTATGATAATAAATCCCACCACTTCACGATTTCTACTAATTAATAAATTCTCATTCAAATTCCTGAACAAGTTAATTGTGACAGACATTTTATACTTGTTTATGAAATAGAGAAAAGTGTAAGGTGTCATATTATGATTAACTCATTAAGGCATTTGAATGAGAATTAGTAGAAATCCTGAAGCGGTGGGAGTTATTTTTTTATTATAATTTTGAGGTTGTTGAATGAAAAAAGGTAATGATGTTGAGAAGAGAGGGATGTATAGAGAGTGGTTAATTAAAGATGTGTGTTGGAGTGGTATTTTTAGGAGTATAGGATATATGATGGGAAGAGATTATTTGTTGGAGTACAATTACAATTGTTCTTTCATTAATTCACCTTAACTATGAATTTAAACTATAGGTTTTTAAATATTGGAATTAATTTAGCATTTTGAATTGTTGCAAGCTGTCATAAGCCAGGTGCAGGGCTGACACATGCAGCTGGGAACAGAGGGGTCTATGGTCCCTTTTGAGAGGAAGCTATCGGGGAACAGGCAACCAGGGGTAGGGTGCGAGGAGGATTAACCTTGTCCTTGCTTAGAATCCTCCCCAAAGAGTGCATGCACATATCCTCCACTGACAGGGCAAGGAGCTGGTCGTGGAACAGCTATGGACTTAGGAGTGCTACTGAGGGTGGAGAGCCGCTGAGCCAGGAGGCTGCAGGATAGCGGGAGAACAGTTGCACAGCAAAATTGAATGGTTTTTTTTTTTTTTTCCTGTTCGCCTTCTGGGGATCAAGTAACATGACTAAGCAGCTCTCCCCCCCCCCCCCCCCCCCTCCACAGGGACATAACAAGACTGGGGAAGCCAGGCTCAGCCCACAATTATGGACCACCCCCCAAGGTTAACTCAGAAGTAAAATAAATAGATAAATAATAACAAACCACAGTGGAAGAGGCCACATCAGGGTGTTTAAACACCTCCCCAACAAGGTCTGTGCCAGAAATTCTGCACAGGCATGCATGCAGCCCTATGTATAAAATGCAAACATGCACAGTGGCATGCACTTGCACAGTAGCACGCACACAAAAATAAGCGCACATATACACCCCTGCATAGTGACACACACACACACACGCATGCATACAGCGCCCGCACAGTGATACTGTGTGTGCATGCATGCATGCACGCACACACATCCCTGCACTACTACGAACACTACTTTCCCATGCTTATTAACTATAATTCAACGAGGCTAAGGGAGCCCTAGTCTTTCCTGATTCGGGGGCCGGGCTGCAGAGTCAACTCGGGTCTTGTCCCTCGGGTGGGGCTCTTCTTTCAAGCATTCAGGGTTTATATCCTATGGTGATTCCTTACTTCTCTGTTAAGGCCCCTGTTGTTCAACCGGGCTCAGAAGTAGAATTAGATCGGAGATCTCCTATTAAGCCTGTAGAATCTTATTGACTGGACTTAGGAGGCTGCGCTGGGTTCCCAGTTTTTTCTGTTCTAAACTGGAACACTTCCGGCTGGAGTTCCAGGCAAGTGGACGTTGATTTTGTTGACTTTATAGTTCAGTATGACTTTATTTTGCTACAGGAAACATGGGAGGTCAAGGAGTTTTCCTGTAGGGGCTTTCAAGTAGTCTGTTCAAGGGCTACCCGCTCCGTTAGAGGTGGCAGGCCCAGTGGAGGTCTAGCTTTTATGGTGGCCTCTCGGCTTAAAATTAAGGTGACCCCCTTGGGCTCGCTTCAGTCCTATTTTACCTTATTTCACTGCAAATTTCCATCGGGGTTTTAACTAATAGTGGGCAATATATATTTTCCCCCACTTTCATCCTTATATTATTCCCCCAATCATTGAACTGCTCTTTCATCAAATTTTTCCGAGGCCCTCGATCACTATCCAGGAGTCCCATTGTTATTGGGAGGAGACTTCAATGTTAGATTGGGGAATGAAGTCCTCTCACGGACGGATATATCCTCCGAGGACCTTTTCTTTTTGCCCTTGAGCGGTGGTAGATCCTCTAAGGATCATGTAATCAACGCAGGAGCCCCTTTGATGTGCTTGCTGAACTATGAATTTGATCTGACCATCCTTAATGGCTGGGTGGTGGGTGACCTAGAGGGGAATTTCACTCACCACTCTGCCCAGGGATCTAGCGTAATAGATTATTATTTAGCCTCTGAGGTAACACTTTTACATGTTAAGGATTTACATATTCTCCCTAAGTATGAGACAAACCATTTACCATTAGTGCTGCGCCTTTCTTTGCTGGCTCATGGGGACAGTCTCTCTTGCTCTAGGGCTATAACAGCGGATTCCGGGGGCGGCCTTTCCCCTCTCGGATCAAATGGTCTGCTGAACAGGGATTTGCCTTTTCCCAATTTCAACAGCAGAGGGATGTTGTGGATTTGTGTGCTCGGGCTCAGCAGCAGGGGACTGATACTGTATCTATATTTGACAGCTTATTAGAACTACTGCGTCCCTTGATTTCATCTAAGAAGCTCCCTGACCCTTGAGGCTTTGGGGCCCCCCCACTGGTTTGATAAAGAATGTTCCCATGTGAGAGTTCGGCTCCGTAGGATGGCAAGGCACCTGTGTGCAAGGGCTTCTCAGTCTGGGAGAGAGACCCTTTTGTCCCTTTAGGAGGACGTATCGCCAGATGATTCGGAAAAAGCGGAAAGATTTTCAGACCAAAGGCTGGGCCCAACTGTTGGTGGCTTCCACTCAGAAAGATTCAGCCAAATTTTGGGCTCTTATATGGGCAGCCCTTTCCGGGCACCCACAGTCAGCAGAGTGTGCTGTGCCTGCGGAATCCTGGGAGGCTCATTTTACTGAGGTATTTTCGAATACGTCGGTTTTGGTCTCTTCCCCAAAGCTGGCTCCCTTTGATCAGCTTCAGGCTTGGCCCGCAGTGTCAAAGGAGGACATTATAGTGCTAATTTTGCAGCTAAAACCAAGGAAGGCTCCTGGTCAGGACTGTGTTTCCCCTGAGTTTCTGCGAGCTAACCCTGACTGGTGGGCTAATATCCTGACCCCGCTCTTTACGGCTGTAAATCACACCAGAGTTTTTCCTAAATCCTGGCTACATAGTATTATTGTCCCCTTTTTAAAAAAGGGAGATCCCTCTCTCCCATCAAACTATCGCCCCATCAGTCTGCTTAGCCTGATAGGTAAGATGTATGCCAAAACGCTGTTGGTGAGACTCCAGCAGTGGGTGGATGCTAAAAAGATTATAAAATTAGAGCAGGTGAGGTTCCAGAAGGGGAAGTCCACGACAGACCAGACATTTACTCTTTCATTTGCTTTCCCATTATGTCGCGCGTCAGGAAAAAATTATTTTTGTGTCTTATTGATTTAAAAATGGCCTTCGACTCCGTAAATCGGAGTCGGCTATGGGCCAAACTAAGTAGGTTAGATCTTGACCCTCGACTGTTATTTCTTATTAAGCTGCATAAAAATAACATTCTGCAGGTCCGCTATAACAACAATTCCCCCCTTACAGCTGAGGTGCGGGTTTCCCGGGGGGCGGAGGTGGTGAGGCACGGGTGTATATTGGCCCCTGCTCTTTTTAATCTATTTCTGAATGATGTGCTTTTGCATTTAAAGTAGGAGGCAGCACAGACTTTCGACTGGGCATGCGTAGGGAGAGCGCACCCTCGCTTCCCCAGTCGAAAGTCTGCCTCAGAACTGATAGGTAGTGCAGCGCGGGGGCTCTGCTCCCCCATCAGACTTTCTTGCCTCCCTTGTCTCCTTTTGAGGCGGGGGGGCTAGTTATTGATAGTAACTCTCTCGCAGCAGCGGGACAACGTATTCTATAGATTAAGCAGGGCTACTTTCCTTGCTCCGGAGCCGGCATCCTTGTACGGCCCGAGGGCCCAGCGTGTGGCGTGCGACCCCAGCGGGATACACACGACCCATCGGCCAGGTGGAGATGGCAGAGACAGCCAAAACCCGCAGAGCCGCTGCCCGCCACACACCGAGCCAGAAATCTAGCGCTGGGGCTAACAGTGGCAACGTGAGAGAGCACCAAGCCCAGGCCGTGGCCCCAGCAGAGGAGCCGCGTGGCCCGGAGCGGGACGGACATCCCGCCAATGAAACTGAGGAAATGGAGGAGGCAGAATCCTCTGCCTCCTCACAAGTAAGAGGGGATAACTCAGCAGAGGATTTTCAGAGGCTCCAAATGAGCACTCTTCAGTCTATGATGGGGGTGCTGGCCCGCATTGAGGCTAATCAGCGAAAGGCCCAGAAGCGGAAGGCCCCTCCCCCCAGGGCAAACTTTAAGGGAGCCTCTAAGCAGGCTAGCAAGGGGAAACAGAAAGCTAGCCCACAAAAGGCTATCCCCAAGCCTAAGGGCCCTTCCCTCCGTGATCTCCTGGGTTCCTCCTCTGGAAGTGATCAGGGAGAGGCCCCTTCGGAGGAGGGGGAACTGGAGGAATCTTCCTCTTCAGACCTGTTAGACACTCCTCAGCCTCCAACGCGTAAGAAGCGCAGTTCCCAGCACAGGGAAAAATCCCCGCCTGCTAGGCCTTCCTCATCCTCAGAGGCCTCCATAATGGACGATCAATCCTCTACAGAGGAGCAACAGGATGCCCCTGAGTGGGAGGCTATCCTGAGTTCAGGACATAAGGAGGTAGGCAGGGAGCTGCCCTCTGATCAAGGCCCTAAGCTTCTCAGGAGAGCCTAGAGGGTCCTGCGTATCACCCCAAGTTCCCGTAAAAAAGGGGAGTCTGGTTCCTCCTCCTCCGAGGAGGACTCTGATAGGGAATACATCCCTAAACTCCCTAGGGGTAATAAAGGAGTGGTCTTGGATCAGGCCTTCAAAAAAATTATTAGGGCCCAATGGCGACGACCCACCAAGGCGGCTAAACTGTCTAAAACTCAACAGGCTCTGTACTACTTTACTAAACAAAGTAACCCTATTTTCAAGCCACCAAGGGTAGACACAGCAGCCGCTTCCCTAGCCCGCCAATTCGTTTTTCCATCTTCGGAGGACCTTCTCCCGAAGGATCCTACAGATAAAGGCATCGAGATAGGCCTCCGCAAAAACTATGAGGCGCTAGCTAATACTTTACAAATGGCCACCACAGCATCATATGCATCCCGGGCCATAATAAAATGGTTCAAGCTGTCTAATGACCTATCCATTTCTGAGACCATGTCGCGCAAACTAGCGGCGAACGTTACCCTCGCCCATGCCTTCTTAATGGATGCTTCGGCAGACATGGTCACCTGGGCAGCTAGAGGGATGGCGGCTAACGTGGCAGCACGCTGCCGCCTATGGCTGCACTCTTGGCGCGCTGATTCACACGCCAAGAATCTGGTGCACGGCAAATTCAGACGCCGTAAGCTTTTCGGCCCAGCTTTGGATAAGGTCCTAGCGCAAGCATCCAATAAGGATAAGAAGCACACGCTCTCTCAGGTGCAACCATTTTAAGACCTTTTTTCGACCCTTTCACAAGCCGAATCAAGGCTACAAACGGCCTTACTCATCATATACCCCCTGGTACAATCAGCAGCACGGCAAAGGGCATAGGGGGTGCGGATCTAGGCCAGGCAGGCCGGCATCCCAATCAAACTCATTCAAGCGCCCGAGCTCACCCACCCGCAGGCAGGATTCCTGACTCCTTCACTTCTTCTTTCCCCGACTCCGGTCGTTTGGGAGGAAGGCTCTTTTACTTCTCAGATCAATGGAGCATAACTGTATCCGATGCCTGGGCCCTGCAGACAGTAGCAAGGGGATACGCCATAGAGCTCAAGTCCCAGCCAAAACAGTACTTTCGCTTGTCCCCCATATCTCGCATTCCAACAAACACAGGGCAATGCTAGCAGAATTACGCAGGCTNGAGAGGCCCCTTCGGAGGAGGGGGAACTGGAGGAATCTTCCTCTTCAGACCTGTTAGACACTCCTCAGCCTCCAACGCGTAAGAAGCGCAGTTCCCAGCACAGGGAAAAATCCCCGCCTGCTAGGCCTTCCTCATCCTCAGAGGCCTCCATAATGGACGATCAATCCTCTACAGAGGAGCAACAGGATGCCCCTGAGTGGGAGGCTATCCTGAGTTCAGGACATAAGGAGGTAGGCAGGGAGCTGCCCTCTGATCAAGGCCCTAAGCTTCTCAGGAGAGCCTAGAGGGTCCTGCGTATCACCCCAAGTTCCCGTAAAAAAGGGGAGTCTGGTTCCTCCTCCTCCGAGGAGGACTCTGATAGGGAATACATCCCTAAACTCCCTAGGGGTAATAAAGGAGTGGTCTTGGATCAGGCCTTCAAAAAAATTATTAGGGCCCAATGGCGACGACCCACCAAGGCGGCTAAACTGTCTAAAACTCAACAGGCTCTGTACTACTTTACTAAACAAAGTAACCCTATTTTCAAGCCACCAAGGGTAGACACAGCAGCCGCTTCCCTAGCCCGCCAATTCGTTTTTCCATCTTCGGAGGACCTTCTCCCGAAGGATCCTACAGATAAAGGCATCGAGATAGGCCTCCGCAAAAACTATGAGGCGCTAGCTAATACTTTACAAATGGCCACCACAGCATCATATGCATCCCGGGCCATAATAAAATGGTTCAAGCTGTCTAATGACCTATCCATTTCTGAGACCATGTCGCGCAAACTAGCGGCGAACGTTACCCTCGCCCATGCCTTCTTAATGGATGCTTCGGCAGACATGGTCACCTGGGCAGCTAGAGGGATGGCGGCTAACGTGGCAGCACGCTGCCGCCTATGGCTGCACTCTTGGCGCGCTGATTCACACGCCAAGAATCTGGTGCACGGCAAATTCAGACGCCGTAAGCTTTTCGGCCCAGCTTTGGATAAGGTCCTAGCGCAAGCATCCAATAAGGATAAGAAGCACACGCTCTCTCAGGTGCAACCATTTTAAGACCTTTTTTCGACCCTTTCACAAGCCGAATCAAGGCTACAAACGGCCTTACTCATCATATACCCCCTGGTACAATCAGCAGCACGGCAAAGGGCATAGGGGGTGCGGATCTAGGCCAGGCAGGCCGGCATCCCAATCAAACTCATTCAAGCGCCCGAGCTCACCCACCCGCAGGCAGGATTCCTGACTCCTTCACTTCTTCTTTCCCCGACTCCGGTCGTTTGGGAGGAAGGCTCTTTTACTTCTCAGATCAATGGAGCATAACTGTATCCGATGCCTGGGCCCTGCAGACAGTAGCAAGGGGATACGCCATAGAGCTCAAGTCCCAGCCAAAACAGTACTTTCGCTTGTCCCCCATATCTCGCATTCCAACAAACACAGGGCAATGCTAGCAGAATTACGCAGGCTCGAGGCAATGGGGGCCATAGAGAAGGTGCCGCCTCACCAAAAGGGACAGGGGCTTTACTCTCTTCTGTTCTTAGTCTTAAAGAAAAGCGGAGAATGGCGAGCGGTGCTAGATCTCAAGAGGCTGAACAGATGCATCAAGTGGCAGAAGTTCAAAATGGAGATGTTGTCGTCCATCTTCCTCGCCATAGTGAGGAACGACTGGCTATGTTCCATAGATTTGAAGGACGTGTACCTCCATGTCCCTATTCTACCAGCTCCGCTTTGCATACAATGCCCAACACTGGCAGTATCGGGCCCTTCCTTTCAGCCT
Source organism: Sphenodon punctatus (assembly GCA_003113815.1). Classification (NCBI taxonomy): domain Eukaryota; kingdom Metazoa; phylum Chordata; class Lepidosauria; order Sphenodontia; family Sphenodontidae; genus Sphenodon; species Sphenodon punctatus. Next base: position 2,452,487 of record QEPC01010089.1, on the reverse strand, counting down.
CAGCCCCACAGACATTTACAAAGATCTTGGTCCCCCTCATTGCAAATCTACGCCTCGAGGGCATAGCGATATTTCCCTACCTCGACGACATTTTGATTTGAGCGGCATCAAACGACTTGGCCCAAATTCACCTACAGCGCACCATTCTCTACCTGGAAGAACACGGCTTTCAAATAAATCAAGCCAAGAGCTACTTAGAACCATCCCAGCAACTGGAACACCTGGGAGTAATTTTCAACACCCAGCTCAACCGGATATTCATTCCGCCTGCACGTCAGTCCAAGATCAGAGAACTAATAGCTCTCGTTCAATCACAACCGCAAGCCTCTCTCCAGTCCTTGATCTCCCTACTGGGATCAATGATATCATGCACTCATCACCGGCAATGGGCTCGCTTTCATGCTCGTCCCCTTCAACGGCTACTCCAACCTTGGCAGCTGGAGATCATCAACAAGGTCCCCATGTCCTTACCAGTTCAGAGCAACATCATTCAATCTCTCAAATGGTGGGAATATCCAGACCGCTTTCTAGAGGGAGTACCTCTCATGGAGCCAACCAAGGTAGTTCTGACAACGGATGCCAGCCTATCGGGTTGTGGGGGCGCACATCGCCCCCAACCTGGCCCAAGGGGTTTGGTCAGCCACGGAAGCCAACAACAGCATAAACTGGCTGGAGTTGAGAGCCATTCGCCTGGCACTTATCAAATTCCTGCCGATCCTGGAGGGGCGTCACGTCATGGTGTTCACGGACAACACCAGCACGATGGCCTGCGTAAATCATCAGGGCGGATCGCGCTCAAAGTCACTGCACAGGGAAGCATCCTGCTTCTTCAAGTGGGTGGAACACCATCTTCTATCCCTGTCAGCCCTACACATCAAGGGATCGCAAAACATCGAGGCGGACTGGTTAAGCCGGCAAAAGCTGGAACCGGGAGAGTGGTCACTGAACCCGACCGCCTTCCAGCTGATCACAGACACATTCGGACAACCAATAGTGGATCTATTCGCCTCCCCAACAAACCACAAGCTAGCCCGCTTCTTCACCAGGCACACCTGTCACAAGGCAGAGGCCACCGATGCCCTCAGCCAGGTTTGGCCTCAGGGGCTCCTGTACGCCTTCCCTCCATTCCCGCTAATCAGCAGGACACTGCACAAATGCAAATCTCAGCTGGCCACAGTCATTCTGGTGGCGCCTTATTGGCCTCGCCGGCCTTGGTTCCCAGACTTGATCAGTCTGTCTCACGGGCACATTCTCACCCTACCTATCTCACACGATCTCCTGCCAGAGACCGGAATTCCTGAAGTTGACAGCCTGGCTGTTGAATCCTTAGCCTTGCAGGAGATGGGCTATTCAGACGCTGTAATTCGTACACTGATAGTGGCCAAGTGAAAATCTACCAGGCGCATATACCAGTGCACCTGGAGGGTCTTTGTGGGATGGTGCAGAGCTAAGAAAATTTCCCCACACTCTCCTTCAATTCCACAGGTGTTACAATTCCTCCAGGAAGGTCTGAATAGAGGGCTCCGGCCTAACACTTTGAGTAGACCATTAGCGGCTATACATAGCGTAATTGGGGCATCAGGCAAAACCAGGGTTTCCCCCATCCCCATGTCAGGCAATTTATCAGAGCCGCCAAACGACTCTCTCCACCAGTTGTTCATAGATTTCCTAATTGGAATTTGAACCTGGTACTTAAGGCTCTCACGGGGCCCCCGTTCGAGCCATTGCATCAGGTATCATTATTCTTTTTATCCATCAAGGTGGCTTTCCTGATAGCAATTACCACTGCTAAACGTATTTCTGAGCTTGGGGCCCTATCTATTGACCCTGCCCTCTGTTCCTTCAGAAGGGAGTCAGTCTTGCTACGCCTGGATCCGGCCTTCTTACCCAAGGTCTCCTCCCTTTTCCATATAGCGTAGGACATAATCCTGCCCTCTTTTTGCCCCTCGTCCGCGCCACCCGTTGGAAAAACTGTGGCATTGCCTGGACGTGCGTAGGGCTTTAAAGATCTATATGATGCGTTCAGCCCCTTTCCGGCGATCCTCTAGCCTCCTCGTGAGCTACCATCCACGTCACAGGGGCAAGAAGGTATCTAAATCAGTCATAGCTGGCTGGATATCGTCCTGTATTACCGAAGCCTATAAGGCATCTGGACTACAACCTCCTAGTCCAATTCTGGCACACTCCACTCGGAGTGCGGCCACCAATTCAGCCTTCCTATCCAGAGCCCCCTTATCTGAAATTTGCAAGGCAGCTACCTGGAAAAGCCTACATACTTTTACTAGACATTATAAAATTGACCTACAACAATCCGCGGAGGCCGCCTTTGGGAGGCGGATTCTCCAAGGGGTGATGGGCACTAACTAAACTGGTCCCTCCCCTTCCGAATAAACACTACTGCTTTGTGACCTCCCTGAGTCCGAATAAACGGACCTAAGGCTATAGAAAGGGCAATTGGGATTCTTACCGGTGAATTGCCCTTCTGTAGCCTTCCAGGGAGTTTATTCGGCCCGCCCGGGCTGTTTAAAATTGTTCTCTTTAGTGTTTAGTGGTTCAACCCCTTCCAGGGGACCCCGTTCAGTTAACCCCGAGGTTTCGGGAAAAGTTTCTTTTGTTGTTTCAGCTTCAGTTCCTTGGCTGGGATACTGTTGGGGAAGCGAGGGCACGCTCTCCCTACGCATGCTCAGTCGAAAGTCTGTGCTGCCTCCTACTGGTCGTGAGGGAGAACGCTCCTTGGGTCCGAATAAACTCCCTGGAAGGCTACAGAAGGGCAATTCACCGGTAAGAATCCCAATTGCCCTTTCTCTAGATTCCGATGCAATGTCTTCCCTTCGGCCCTTTTGGAGGGCCGGTACGGGGGCATTGGAAGGGATTTGAGGGTTTGCCCAGTATGCGATCTATTAGAGACAGAAACAGCCCTCCATGTGTTTTGTTATTGCCCAGCATATTCTGTGCTGAGAGCTAAATATCTTAGTCCTTTTATTGATTTGTTACCCCATTGCTTTGGCCCAATTCTCATTTCTAAACTACTGTGCCCTTGTGATTCTGTCCATGCACTTTCCGTTGCAAAATTTTGTTTTCTAGCAGAGCATCTTCGTTCCCATTTTATTTCAAGAAACTGAAAAAGTAAAGGTACTGGTAGACTGGCTATTAATAATAGTAAAAGGAAATAGTATATCTGTTTTGTATTTATAGCCTACCTTTTGGTTATAAATTGTAATGGCCCATGGGCTGCACAATAAACTACTAATGTTGAACTATAATTGAACAGTTTTTGCTACTCTTACAAGAGTGGTTCCCAAACTTTTTGCTGTGATCCTCCTTTTAAAAATTAAATAAAATCCTGTAATCCCAGAAAACAATGAAGACATGCAAAGTACATTAAATAACATAGCAGATTTGAGTTAATGATCCATCCTGCCCTTCTATGTCACAACCCCACATTGGGTCCTAATTCACAGTTTGGAAGCCTGAGCATTAGTTTGTTGTCCACTGAGCAGTACATAATTTGTGTGTGGGGGGGGGGAGGGGGATATGCCAGGGTTCAAGCCTGCTGCCCTGTGCCCAAACCAAATACAATCAGGCTTGTGAATGGCAGGCAGGGTGTGTGTACTGCCCAGGTCAGGGAGGGGCTAGCCAGGCCTCTCTGATCTTTCCTGTCAAGAGAGGGGGTATTACGAGAGGGTGTGAGGGCAGGACAGGGGGACTGCTGCAAATTAAAATCCCCTACAATTTTGTTGTCTCTGCTCCTGACGGTGCACGTGCTGCATCTGATCACCGTCCTCCTCTCTCAGCACTCCTCACTTGTCTCTTTGCCTCCATCCCTGGGCAGCCCCCTGGCGGGCCAGCTCCGGCTCAGTTGGCAGTCAGGCTCCTCTGCAAAAGACAGAGGACCAGGCTTAGGCTCTGCCTCGGGACAGGTTGCAGATGCAGCAGCGGCAGCAGCAGGAGAGAGGAGCCATTCCAGAGGCAGAGAAGATGCAGCAGCAGGAGAGAAGAGCTGGCCGGGCTCAGTCAACCCAGGCAGACTCAAGTGGTGAGGGAGGGGAGGTGTGCCTGTCATGTTGCAGGAACTTTGTTTCCTGTTGCTACTCTACCCACTGAGTTCCTGTGCCCAGCCCCCCACCAGCCATATCTACCCCACACCCCAGCTACCTGGCCCCCTGCCAGTCATATCTACCCCTGCTCCACACCCCGATGACCCTCTCACCGTCCTGAGCTGATCCCGTCTACCTGATCCGCCCCCGATGACCCTCTCCTCGTCCTCCTCACCTGCCTCCCTCTGACCCGAGCTGCTCTCCCTGCCCTCTCCGTGCCCCTCTCCCCGAACTGCTCCCACGCACTCCCTCCGACCTGACCTAAGCTACTGCTTCAGGCAGCTTGTGAATCCGACACTTGGTTCCCTGGCTTCTCCCTGCACGCCCTCTCTCCACTTCCCTGACCAGACCCCAGATTACCTCACACCACGCGAGCCTCCCGCCAAGTCAACCTGCTGCCCCCCCTCCCCTCCTCGGACCTGAGCTGTTGGCTGAACTTCAGAGACACGATGTTTATACTGTGTTCCTAGCACGTACAGGACACGCATGCGTGACAAGGATTTCCGCTATTGACTTTAACGTGATCTTTCATTAAACATAACTTTAATTAAAAACACAATTTTATTCACCAAACCAGCAGCAATTTGTCATGACTGGACTAAATTTTCTAGCACATTCGTGTTAAGGTAAACCCCTGACTAAAGGAGAAATCCCCTGCAACAGATTTTAGTCGCGTCCTGGAAGTCAAGTGGCTCAAAAGTGCAGTGATAAAGATAGGCGGAGATTCAGGGAGATCTCCGTCTCGCCTTAACTAATTAGAGGCACGTCTGCGCCTCTATAACAAATGGTTTCTTGTTGTAGTTTCAAATTGCCATCTGAGGTTTACTCCTTGGTTTATGTTACAAAGATGGTTGATCCGGGTGATGTTGCTGTCTGTGAGCAATGGTTTGTGTAGGCTAATTCAGAATGTTGTGCCCACAGTGGCAATTACAGAATAACAAGTGGCTTCTGGTTCTGTATAATTTTACTAAAAGAAGGTATACTGAACATGTAATCTGTCAGTGGTTCTCAACCTGTGGTGGCGCTCATCCAAGATGGTGAGAAACAAGCTGCCTCTGTTTTCCATGCACTGCTTTCTGTTCTGCCTGACCTCAAAGGGGGTCCCTACCTCCATACAAAATTTTGTATGGGTCCGCAAATGAAAAAAGGCTGAGAACCCCTGATCTATGCAACTGAATCTTTGCTAAGCTGTGATTCAGTTAATATAAAAACTGCACGCAAACCCTTGTGTGCAAAGTTCCCTTCTGCCTCCAATCAGAAAAGACAGTTGATAAGACTTTTTTTCAGGAAACCAACTTTATTTTTATTGTCCAGTGGCCCAATTGTGAAAGGCAGTATACTACATGGTACCTATACTGAAGAACTTGTTGATGATATTTCTCAGGGAAGTAATAAAAATAAGAGTGCATTCGCATATTCTGTACAATGTGGGAAGGAACGTTCAACACAACCCTTGTGGTTGATGTGGTAGATATTAGGAAAAAGGGGTGTTTAGCAATGGCTTCTTGCCTGTTCAGGATGTTTCCATGCATGCATCCTTTGTGGCATGAATAACATTTACAGCCATTTTTTGGAAGGTTTGTAAATAGTCTGAGAAGTTAATCCAGAAGAGTGCTTTCCAGTCACAAATCACACTCCACAAAAAACACCAAATAACTGACTTTGCAATTTGCCCGTCACTCTCAAGCTTGATCATCCAGATCTGGAGTTATTAATTCTTTGTAGTGCACACTCTGACTCCAGTCAACCAAAGGTCAAAGTTTAGCTCAGGACTGTAAAAATATATAAATCACTATCCAGGCACAACAAGAAAATACTTAGCAGGCTGGGATATGTAATGGGGGATGGGAACCAGAGCTGTGAAAATCCACTTGCCAGCTTAGAAAGTGTACTTGCTGGAGGCAAACAGGTGTTAAATCCCCATTTCTTGGGATGGAATGGAGGGAAATG
>QEPC01010089.1:2402575-2422266 GCA_003113815.1 Sphenodon punctatus | reverse complement strand
GCTTTATTGTTTGGATCAGCAATAATCCTACCTGGAAGCAGAAATTAGCAGCATGGAGAAGGCGCCTATTCTTGTCCGCGCTTGGAGAAGAGCTCGTTGATGCTTAAATAAAACGAAGAATTCTAGATTTCAAGCATCTCTCCAAGTCCATCAAAGCAGTTCTGAGTTCCCTGCAGTATTCTCTCCCAGAACCCTGCACAGTACAAACTACCACAAGAAAAGTGGTCATTGTGCCTTTTGCACAAGGTCAGCTAATCAGAAAAACCATACGTAACATGAGTGTTATAGGTTTGTTTGTAAAAAAACAAAAAAAAAACAAAAAAAACCCCCAACCCCACTACGAATCACTGAAGATGTGTTATGGATACATATCTTCAGGAGTATGATTCCCTCGAATTCTGTTTTCCGTAGTAAAACATCTTGAAATGGTATTAGTTATTACCTAGTAGCTAGATGCATTAGAACTGAACTTCTTGTTAGTTTGCAAAAAGACTGACTTCAAAATATAGTTGTAAAACATTTTTGAAATGGTAGTTATCTATTCCCTAATTATTAGTCGGTAATGTTAGAACTGAAATTGTTGTTTGTTTTTAAAAAACAATGGCTTCAGAAAATAGCTAGTTAGTAGTAAAATACTTTGAAATGTTATTAGTTATTGGAAACATTATTGTGAACAGTTTGCAAATTGTTGTATTCAATAAAATTTTCAAAAACACAAACTCATTCGTGTGTTTCCAGGGGATGAGGTGGGTATTTGTACTGTGGAACTACCTTCTGTAACCATAAAATGTAATTTTATTGTGGTATGTTTAAAACCCATAGTACTGCCTTCCAGTGTACAAATATCAGGGCCGGCCCAAGGGTTTGAGGGGCCATGTGCCAAGTCTTGCTCTGGGACCCCAAAGACTGGCCGACCTGCTGGTGGCAAAGCCGCCGGTGGGCCAGCGGAACCTTATGGCTGGCATAGCTCTAGGGAGGGGCTGGTCCATTGTAGGTGGAGCCTTCAAAAATCCAGCAACAAAGAGTTTTCAATGTTAAGATGTGATGGACAGAACATTAGTTTACACTGGGAACTCCTTGCTGCTGAGTAAAACTCTGCCACTTGGAAACTGAGAACACCCTCCTAATAGCATCTCACACTGTCCAAAGTCTGATCACAGTCGCAAAAGGGAACATAGGGTCACATCACATATGACCAGAGAGGAAGCAAACATGCACTGAAATTTATAGCTTCTTTGCATGCTTGTTTTCAATCGTGCGCGCCTGCCTAACACGCATCCCCACTCACCGCCCCACTTGTCCCCATGCACGGAGCAACCAGGGGAAACGGTAGTTACTATGTGGGTGTGGATGAGTGGTGGGTGAGTGGGAATGCGTGTGTAGCCGTGTGCATGCCCCATCCATGCATTGGCGTGCCCACGGACCCCCACCCGGCGGAGCCATGTAAAAATAGCATGTGAGGAGCCACTCGAAGAACAGAAGGTTGCTACCTTGTAAATAAAGTTCTTTGAGATGGCTTTGAACATTCTCACAACACCCACCTTTCCAGCCTCACATGGAATTTTTTCCTTATTTCTACAAAGGGTTGGAAGAACTGTCATTCTGAGGCGGGAGAGCACTTTTTATACTACAGGAGCTCGAGACCATCATGGTGACTATTTGAATAGGGTGAGCATGCACAACCCAATAGTGAGAATGTTAGGTGCCATCTTGAACCTTCTTTACAAGGCTACAACCTTCTGATCGCTCACATGGGGAGGAGCTGTTTTGTAAACAAACAGCTTTATCTACCAGTCCAATCGGTTGTCCCAGCTGCTGCTGCTACAAGAAGGAGAGGCAGGTGAGGGATGGGGTCCGGCCGCACATGTGGCACATGCCTGGGGGCGGACAGCGTCGAGGAGCTGCAGGGGACAAGCTTGCCCTCCCCCACCCTCCGGTAGAGGCAGTGAGCACTGAGCAGCCCCGGCCCGGCTGCCTGGTCTCCCTCTTCCCCCTTTCCATGGGGCAGACAATGTCAGAGGGCTGCGGGGGGCGAGCTTGCTACCCTTCCCCTCCAGGAAAGGCTCCCTTCCCCATCCCGGGGCAGCGAGTTGTTGACCTGGCCACCCCTGGTCCCCGGACTGGTCCCTAAAGGCTTAAAGTCACTTGCAGTTGAGTTTGTCATACTTCAAATCTGTATCTGCCTGCAGTGGCGTGCGCCCGGTGGCGGAAGGGAGGGGCATATGTCAGCCGGCAGGAGGGGGCCCAGGGTGGTGAAGAAAACAAACCCCAAGACGAGACAGGCGACCGGGCAGTGGGCTTTGCTACCAATGGGGGTGGGGGGGGAAAATTAAACAGCGGCGTCCCAACTCCGTCTCCAGCCTGAGGTGGATGGAGTTAATATTGACCAGCATTTTAATGCTTGGTATCTAGAAGTGCTTTTTAAAATTGTGGTCGTCTTGAGAGTGAAGTGCTTTTCAAAAAGGTAAAACTATTTTCTAATACTTGGTTTCAAACTGGTGCATATATCTAAACTCCTGATGCGTCACAAGCCCAGTGTTTTGATACATTTGGGCAAACATTACTTTTTTGCAAAACTGGCATTAAAAGTAGCATCTGACTTTTTCCTTGTTTTCATGCACTATAAGGGTATTTTCAGATGTTACGAGATAGCTGTTCACCCCACTGAATCACAGTGGGTCCCATGTGGTGGCAGCGATCTCGTGAACGTCTATTTGCTCCCGACTAGATGTTCACCACAGTGAACACCCAGCCGGGATCAAATTGACCATGGTTCTGAAGGTGAGGCCAGTCTCATCTCTAGGATTGTGATTTGGTTGGCCACGATCTGGGATCGGGCTGGCAGTGGCCATGATGAAAGTCTGCTTGCCAGCCCCGTCCCAGAATAGAGTCCCAACCATAGGACGGGATTGCGCGCAGCGGCCTCATTGGCCGCTGCACCCACCCATCTTCCCGAGGGTGGGCGGCTGTGGATGCCCAGGGGGGTGGGGCTGAGCGGCTGCATGCTGCGCTTCGCAGCTCCCCCTTCCCTGATTCCCCTCTGCGATCAGGCCGGCAAAGGCTGGCCAGTCTGATCACGGACCGGGATCCGAGATGGATCCCGGTCCGGGGTTTAGCGTGGCGGGTCGAATGGCTCGTCACATCTGAAATTACCCTAAGATTCTTCTAGGAAAACAGAACTTCAGTATTGAAACAGGACTGTTCTGGAATGTATCTTAAAATGCTCCTCATGATACCTTTTTAAGGAGTGTGGTACCTTTTTGTCTTTGGCTGTTTTTAGATGGGACGTGCTCACCTGGGTCCACCTGCGCTGCGCGCCTGTCTGAAGCAAGTGTGGGTGGGGGCGCACTCCTGCGACCCACTCACTGTCCGGTCGCTCCATGGGGGCGGCGCTTGGTCTGTGGTTAAAAAACAAACTGACATGCAGGAATAACCCTTTCTTTCAGATGTGATTTTAGAGAAGAAATGTGGGGTCTTATTGGGTGGTATATAGGACAAATGCTGCAAAGTACTAACCTACATAATCTCCACAGTTGAAGCTTAACTATGATAGAGTATGAATTATCTGATGCACCTGAGCTCTGCTGTAGTATTTCATCATTCATTTCAACAAGGAGGTTAAATAGCAAACCTAGGTTTCTGCTTTTTTTTTCCTTGTTGTTGTTGTACCTGGTGCTTTACAGAGAATAAAATAGACACAGTCCGTGCTCGAGAGCTTACAATCTAAATTTCTTTTAGTTTAGTTTTTTTTTAAAATTTATTTTAAAATTTCTATCCTGCCACAGGCAGCTCTGGGTAGTTTACAGTAATAACAATAAAAACACCTTTAAAACCAACACAACAGGGAGGAATTTAAAAATATTCCTAACTGCCCACCACCCTAACTCAAAGATCTGAAAATATGCCTTAGTTCTAAGGTGAGTGGTTCCCCCCCCCCCTCGCCCCCTCTTCTTTTTGGCACAAAATTTCACAAGTTGTCTTGCAAAAACAAAACAGGCTTCTCATTCAGCCCTAGCCCTTGTCTTGTTGAAGGGGTAAGCCACAAAAACAGATACTAAATACAGTCCTGTTGCAACTTGTCAACTGTTTACCTGGGACATGCAAGTGAGGACCTGAAGTGGCCTAATGGGCTGTAGAACACAAGAATGAGGGGGTGCTGCATCTTTTCTTGGAGGGGAGGAGGAAGTGGGGATCGTGGAACAAAATGCCTCAGATCAGATGCAACTGCACCCCCTGTCCCCCAAAACCAGGACAGCAATCAAGAACAGAATGCCTGGAGTTGCTACTGTTCATATCTTAAAAGGGGGCGAGGAATTGTGAGCAGGAGTGGATCATACTGAGTGTTAATACTTGGACACTTGATAAGGTGGAAAGAGAGAATGCAGGAGAAGGAAATGGAGGAATTGATGTAGGAGTGTGAATGAGAGGAGAAAATAAGAAGCTTGCCGTGTCATGGTGGTAGGATCATAATTTGAAAAAAAAAAAGTGTACAGTGAAGAAAGGGATGGAATGGCACAGGAGGCACAGTAGATTGCATATTAAGAGTATTAAATAGAAAACTGTCGGGGGATTGTAGTACTTCATGTTGTGGCCATAACTTTAATGACAAATTTATTGTTTAGGGGACTCAAATTTTGCCCTTTTTGCCACTGATTATGCAAAACTTTCTAGGAATACACGCGTTTCATACGTTACATTGACAGTTTAGTGATCTGGATGTTAAATATTTCTAAACCATTTAAATTGCATTCTTCCAGAATAGCATGATTCTGTGAATCTGCCTTTAGAAGAAGAAAAGAAAATCCTTATTTTCCTGTTACTACTTTGTCATGATGGGCAGCCAGCTGTAACTACCATTAGTGACACAAGTTCTCTAATGGTGTACTGTGTAACTTTTAAAGTCCTATAGTCAATCTTTTGAATGATGCCATAGGGAGTAAAGACCTTCTGTTTTCAAGCAAGTTTTCAGTTATGTAAAAGTGCTGAACAATTTTAACAGTTTGCTCTACTAGGGTAAACATTTTTAATTAAAAAACAAAAACAAAAAAAAACAACCTACTACTGTATTCTTACAAATCTGTACCTCTGGCTTATGTTTCCTTTAATATAGAACAGAAAACTTACTAAAGGCAGCATAACAAATTGACACAAGCTTTCTTCAAAGGTTTAATGGGGTTCAGATTCTAAAGCAGAGATTGCCAAACTATGGATTATATCCCAAGTGAGTTCATAGCATTTCGAAATGGAGCTACAATCCTGATAGATATTTGATGTACCTTGCTTGTCAGTCATGAGATTATCATCAACTCTCAAAATGGCATCACAGAGGCGAATGCTTTGGGAACCACTGTTCTGAAGATGACTGTTCTAATGTTTGGAAGCTTGATAGATGTATTACAAGACTTGTAGTATTTATTTATTTTATCTATTTTATAAATTTATACCCTGCTCCCTCCTGCCTTAGGAGCTTGGAGCGGCTTACATCATATAAAATACATTAAAATACAAACAATAACAATATAAATTCAGAAATAAGCAATTTAGTAAAAATACAAATACAGGTGGTGTGAGTAAAAACATAATAGACCCTACCAACCCATCCTAACCTTCCCCTCCACCAAATGCCTAGCAGAAGAGCCAGGTCTTGCACTGACGGAAGGTAAGAAGGTTTGGGCTGAGGTGGACCTCTGCTGGAAGGGAGTTCCACAGCACCGGAGCGGCAGCCAAGAATATCCACCTGTTGGTCCTCACCGGTCTATAGCAGGAAACCTCCAAGACGGCAGCCCCTGATGACCACAAAGTCTGCCCAGGTACCAGAAAGTGAGGCGGTCCCTCAGATAAGTAGGGCCCAGGCTGTTTAGCTGTCGGGAGAATATAGTAGGGACAAAAGTACTCCTTTGAAGGAGCTGATGGATGTGAGAAGATGAAAGCAGAAACTTGCTGCAGGCTGCATTTGGCCCCCGGGCCCGAGGTTCTCTGCCCCTGCTTCAGGTGAATCCTAACTACAGGCTCGGTATACTAGTGACTGTAACTTCATTGTAGTAACTTCATTGGTTTATCATTGCTATTTGTTGTGTTAGCTGCAATTTCTTTGATATCGACTGATAAACTGGCTATGAGATACTCTAGAGCAGGGACACGGAACCTCGGGCCCAGGGGCCAAATGCAGCCTGCAGCAAGCTTTTATGTGGCCCCTTTTCCAGTTCTTGCATCTGGCCTGAGGGTCCAGTTCCTACATCCAACTACTGAAAAACTGAGCTTGGGGTAAGGGAGCAAAGATGAGGGTGTGCACACAAGTACAGGGAACAGATTCCTAGCACAAATCCATGATCTGGGCCCTCCTTGTCTTGAGTTACACCCCTTGGGCACCTCTACCCCCAACTTGAATATGGTCCTCGGAGCTTTTATTAGTTTTCAAAGTGGCCCTCGGGACAGAAGGGGTTCATCCACATCCAGGCCATAAAGAATATGCAACTATCTTGAAACTTTTGTCATGTGGCACATACTTCATTACTTATGCAACTTGAATTTTTTCATGTGGTGCCAGCAGGTACTGCAGGATTTAAGAGAAAATACTTAAGCAATCACTCAGTGTCATCTCAGAAGGAAAATTTGAACCTAAATCTTTGAGACCTATATTTTTGTGTAATTTTTGTCTTATAAATTATTGGATCTATATCTCAAATGATTTAGCAATATCTCCTATGGAAAGATTGAAATAAAAACAAAGACCTTCCACACAATTTGTCTAGTTTTGCAAAAAGGCATGAAACGGACATGGATCTTGACATATTTGCACAGTTCAGGGAGATGGTTAGTACAGCTAGGTACTCGGACTTCCCTCCCTCTTCCCGGTAGTCCCATTATCTGTGTGGCTCCCACTATCTGTGTGCCTCGGCTGCTTCACTATAAAGTGAATGTAGGCTGTATTATTTTCAAGAAGGGTGATAAGATGGTCTCTGGCAACTATAGGCCTATAAGCCTTATTGACATCGTAGCTAAGGTTTATGCCAGAGCTCTATTACACAGGCTGGAATATTGGGCCGAAATCAACCAAATCATGGCCAAGGAACAAGCCGGCTTTAGGACCAGCCGCTCTACTATAGATCAGTGCTTCATCTTGGCTCATCTAGTTTCTAAATGAACGAAACTCTCATGCAGTTTTCGTGGACTTAAAAGCTGCCTTCTATTTCATGGACAGGAACCTATTCTGGAATAAACTTAGGGCTAACATAGATCGTAGGCTTTTAATCCTTGTTCAACTGTTGTATACCAACACAGATATGTGAGTGAAACTTAACAACAAAGGCCACTTATTGGACACCATCACCTCTTCAAATGGTGTAAAGCAGGGCTGTGTCCTGGCCCCTTTTTTGTTTAACTTTTTTGTCAATGATATAGTGGGAGGTTAGGGAGGGGGAATGTTTTGGGGGGGGGGGTTAGTTTTAAATTATTTATATTGTGGTTTTATGTATTTTATTATTGTTTTAGTTGAGCCGCCCCGAGATGCCGTGGGCGTGAGGGGACGGCCAATAAACATAAATAAATAAAATAGTGGGTCATTTGACAAAAGATCAGAACCATCCTCCATCTATTGGCCAGAGTCCCATCTCTGTTTTATTATGCGTGGATGACATGGTGCTATTGTCTCTGACTAAAGTGGGTATGTGTAGATTATTGGTGGATTTATATGATTATTGCACTTCTAGCCACCTGGAAATTAATTATCTGGAGACTAAGGTGGTGGTATTTGCCAACTATTTTTCTCCTAGTAAATGGCAAATTGGGTCACATGAAATTGAGCAGGTCAAGAGTTATAGGTACTTAGGTATTCTGTTCAATTATCTGGGCAATTGGACAAGGCATATTGAGGCAGTAAAGCTGAAAGCGGACTGTACTGCTAATGGAATTCTACGATTCTGGAGAACTGTGGGGGCCATGTTAGTAAAGCCTGTTGTGTCACTAATAAACCAAAAAATGGTCCCCCAAATGATTTATGGAGCAGAGATCTGGGGACATGCATATGTCCCTGGACTAGAAGCGACACAACTTAAAATCTGCAAAAGGGTCCTGGGGGTTCCCTTAGCTGCACCCTCGAGCATGGTGAGAGCAGAGTTGGGTATGCTTCCAGTGGAATTTAAAACTAGGCTAGTTATTTTTAGATGTTGGTCCCGGCTGCATGGTATGGATGATGAAAGAATAACTAAAATGTGTTATAGGGAAAAGGAAGATTCTAAAAGGAGGATTACATGGGTCCAAAAAACGGAGGAGCTCAAGTCTAGTCCCCAAACTAAAGTGTGATTCCTGCTAACTTGCAGAATTATAGATGTCTTTACTCAAGACGGGTTGGCCCAGGTCAACGCATGTAAAATAGCTCCTAGATATTTGGAGCTTAAAAGTGATTTTTGCTTTGAATAATATTTGTCCTATGTGGAGAACCCGGTGACTAGAGCTGCTTTTACTAAATTAAGATTCCAGCTATTTCCTTCTGCAGTTTTGGAAGGGAGATTCTCTGGTATTCCGCATAATCTGCGACTTTGCAGCTGCCCCCAAAACAGGGTTGAAGATGCTGTGCAATATATTTTTGATTGCCCGCATAATGATACATTAAGGGTCAAATATGTCAAGCCTTTATTGGAGGGGAAAGAACATTGGGACATCAGTTGGAAAATGTCATTTTTATTGGCTAACACAAATAAGAAGGTTACAAGGTCAGTAGCAAATTTTGCATGGCGGGCAGAAATAAGAAGGAAAAAATGTTCTTTGAACAAGAATAAGATATGGGTGTGCAGGGGGTGAGAGTGGCCCCGGGCAGCGCAGGGAGCCAAGGACAGAAAGATCAGTGCTGCTTTTGGTGAGCACCCACCTCCNCCCCCCCCCCCCCCCCCCCCCCCCCCCCCCGTGCCACCTGACCCAGAGGATATCCTCAGGAGCCCCGTCCATCAGAGGAACAATGGACACCTGCCTGATACCCGCCAGCTGGACTAATTGGGAGCCTGTTGGGAGCTATAAGAGCACGCTTGGTGCCTGCGGCAGCGCCATAGGCACACACTGTAGGGCGTTGCACCCTTGGACGCGGGCATGGGCGCAGGGCGTGGAGCTCTGTTGAGTCTTGGTCTCGGAACCTTTTTCTCGTTGGGGATTGTTGGGGGAGTACTTACAACTGGAGTGAGCTCGATTTTATTTCCTCCCTGTGCGAGACTTTAGATTAAGTATAAAAGCTCCTGCTGGTTTTAAAGAAGTTATGCCTAAGTTCAAAAGGAAATCAGGGATGCAGACAAGAGCTCGAACTGCGTTAAATCAGCCTACATTGAAGGCTTTTCTTAAGAACTCCCAGGTGGCTGAGACATTAGAAGAGAGGGTATGTACGGATGGGCCGTGGGCTGCAGGACAGTGACCTTGGGGTACCTGATTCACCATCGGCGGGGGAAATGAAATTTGGACAGACCCTCCCTCTGCAGGACATAAGGGGTGGAGGTACAAGTTGGGCCTCCACATCCTGTGTGGTCAGTAGTTACTCTGAACCCTTGGGAGCATACTCCCTGCCCAGAGAGGATCCCTATTCTAAGTTGCAGGCTCCCTGCCCAGAGAGGATCCCTGTTCTAAGTTGCAGGCTCAGTTGGAAAGTATAAATGTGCAGATGGCATTGCACTCTTGTCAGCTAAAGCTTATAGCTGAGGTGCAAAAAATTTCTAGGAATGGGCAGGGCAGATCCTGCTGTGCTGGCAGTAGGAGAAGTATTACTGTAGCGTGTCAGACACAGGATTATATCACCACTTTGGCAGATAACAGATTGCAGTCCTTAATCAAGCCTCTGCGGAGTCAACCTCCCTGAAGCATCAGTTTTAACTGCAACTGATGTATTTCTATATAATACTTGAATCAGCTGTAATAATCGTTTATCTATATCTATCCGTTCCAACTTCTCCCATAAAAGGGACCTATCCACTGAACCAAATGCCGCCTTTAGATCAAGAAAGGTGGCGAATAACTTCCCATTGGCTATTTTATATTTTTCTACCAAATGGTTCATCGCTAAGCAGTGGTCAAGTGTACACTTCCCACTCTAGAACCAAATCTGCTCCTATTGTAGTTACACGGGGAGTCAGACAAGGATGTGTTTTGGTGCCAACCTTGTTTGTTCTTTTTATTAATGATGTAATTCCTGTAATGAGGCAGGATAGGTTTTTCCCACCTAGGTTGGCGGTTTAGCCAGTTGGGGCCCTCCTTTACGTGGACAATTTACTCCTTTTGGCCCAGACTAGGATTGGCTTATTGAGGCAGCTTGATGCCTTTAAAGATTACTGCTTGGCCAATCATTTGTCGATCAACCATTTAAAATCCCATGTGTTGGTCTTTTCATCTGCCAATCGGATTTACAAGTGGCCCATGGGTGTGACCCAACTAAACCAAACAAAGTCCTATAAATACTTGGGGCTTACTTTTAGGGCAAACAGCAGCTGGAAGGACCATCTGGGGAAGACAGAGGTGACTGCAAAAAGCCTAATGCAGGCAATTTTGAGGTTCTCTGGTACAGCGAGGAAAAGCCTGGACATGGCAGTCCAGGTTTTTGAGACAAAAGTGAGGGCCTCTTACTTGTACGGTTTTGAAATTTGGACCCCCTTGAGTAAGAAAAATCTGGGTGCTTTACAGACTAGGTTTATGAGTGCTTTAACCAAGCATCCTGGGGGGACCCCAGCAGTGGCCATGAGAATGGAACTGGGTATTCGAGCTTGGTCTGCGGTAGCAAGGGAAAGAGCGGTACTTTATTGGTTGAAAGTGAAGTGTGACTCAGAATAAGTTAATAAGAGCTATATTCCAGGACGTGTATCTCAGCCCATGGTGTAAGGCCATAAATGGATACCTTCTGGCTATGGGCTTCTTGGAACTGTATATAGAGACTTTAAACTCAGAAGTTGTTAGACGGGAAATCATTGTGAGATGCAGTGATATTGATAGACAGGTGGATTTGGTTATGGTGGGTAGATCTTGTCGTCTGGAGCAGTATGCCATATGGGTTCCCTCTGTGGGCTGCATGACAGGTTACTTATCTACAACTGGGACATTCAGAGAAAAATATCTGTTCCTGTGTGCCAGATTGAATGCACTCCCTTTTGGAGTGCTGGAAGGCCGCTTTGCTGGCATCCCTTATGGAGATCGTTTATACCTGTATGACATGCTGGCTACAGAGTCTACCCAACACGTGTTCTTTGCCTGTCATTTGTATGATTCCATACGGGGAAGGTTTCTTCAACCACTTATTGACAAACTCCCTGGTGTTACGGAGGCCTTCCTTTTGCAGGCTGCCCTATCGGAGTTGAGTACAGAGGTCATACAGAGTGTTATGAAGTTTTTACTACATGCCGTGGAAATAAGGAAAAGGTTTTTACAGGGAAAACCCCAGGGGAATTATTTGGAAGAGTAATGGCTGAGTTCCCTGTTTAGACCTTGGTTTGGTTGTTTTAGAGGTTTAGGGTCCCTGCTGGGTCTTAAATATAATGAGTAGGTTAAAATTAGAAGGATGGAGTATAAATAAGGGGTTAGGGTGGGTATTAGCGACTCTGAAGGTTATAAACCTTATTTTTAAAAATGTATCTGGTCAAAGATACAGGTGTTTTTTTTGTTCCTATACCCTTGTGTTTGTATGCATGTGTTTGTATTTTTGTCTTTTGGTATGTTGACAATGACCAATGGTCACGTCTGAATAAATTGAATTGAATAAGATATGCGGAGCCCTGAGATGTTTGAAGACAAAACACAAACACTACAAAACAATAAGCAAACCAGGTTATATCAATAGGACTTCTGTACATAATACTTGATATGGCAAAAGCTCTTTCAGCTAAAGTTAATAGGTATAATTTTATCTCGGCTGTAACTGGTTTGGCTAATAGCAATGGGGATAATATAAAGTTGATGCAGGGGCCAAATGCTGCCGCCATAAACCCTGGGAAGGGTAAGGCAAATGTAATTTTAAATCTGACTTTTACTTTTTTGTATATCTATGACATAACTGTGATAACCGTTAGCAATTTTGTTTGTTTGTTTTAAATTTCATGATGCCAAGTATTTTTCTTTGTATCCTTTTTTTTACGGCCAATGGCCAAACAAAGCAATAAACTACTACTACTAAAAGTGAATGTCGGTTTACTTTGTGTTACATTGTAAAGTGCTGCTTAGAATCTTGGAAAGAAAAGAAATATATCTTCAAGACAGGTAGAGCACTACTGCATGTAGTGTAAAAAGTGAGAGAAATGGTTAAGTAGAAACTCAGACCACTTGGGTCTCATCTTCAGTGTTGAACTGTTGTCTGTAAAGTAACATTCTTTATTCTCAGACAACTTTTATCAAGCTGTTGAAGATTCCTAGACTAACATAGAATTAAGATTTACTACTCCTTTTATAGATGGTACATGAGGCTTTTTGACACTAGTAGTACTGTGTACAAGTTGTAACACGGTGGCAGTGTTTAGAACAGGGGTGGAGAATCTTTGTTCCATCAGCCAGATCAGGCCCATGGTTTTGGCTGTGGTGAGGTGTTTTGTTTTAAACTTGGCTTCTTTCCAGATTCTGGACCTGGCCCATAAATTGCAAAAAGGGACATGCTTTATCTCTACTCTCTGTGCTCCCTTTTTCAGCAGTCCATGGGCCAGATCCAGGAATTTGACAAGGTATAAATAGGGACCTTTGTTCACTGCGTCTTCCCTCATTAGTGGTGATGGGGAAAACACAGTGAACATGGGTCCTTGGGTATGAAGAATCCATGGCCCAGATCCATGATTCCTGGCCTTCCTTCCCTCACTTTGAGCACACTTGTTAAGCACGCTTGACCCTAGCTCCTATCTGGCTTGTAGAACATGTACTGATATTCAAAGTGCCCCACAGGAGGGAAAGGTTCTTCATCACTGAGTTAGAGTATTGATAAAATCAAACAATCTTGGCACTTATTAGCTCACAGGAATATTGCAGAGTGGTCAGAAAAGACGCATGCTTACAATGTAGTAATGATTCACCCAGAATCAGAATTTGACTTGTACTGAGCTTTGTAATGAAGAGAATATAAGTTGATTAACAATCATAGCTGCTGTAGAATAAGTTTCTATAGTAACACAGGGTGCAATTATGCAAACTGCCTTGCTGTACCACATTGTTTATTTCCTCATAAGTAATTTACATTGATGGATTAAAATTCTGCATACCTTTTTATAGTACCAGATATACTCCATGGCTCTGAATTTTTTTAAAAAACGAGTTAAATTCCTACTTTTGTTAGTCTAACAAAATGAATATGCAGATAAATATCAAAATTGTGATCTCAAGGGGGAGGGGATGTTGCAGGGCCTGTCTCTGTGCAGCACTAGATACCCATAGTCAGGGCCCCTTTGTATGATTAGGCATTACTGCACTACTTGCTTAATGTTGGCTAAAACACAGCTGATCTGGGATTTTTGCACTGAAGTTGAAAAGAATGATAGTGAGGATTCTGTATAAGTAATGTCTCGGTATATTTGCAAATCTTTAGATTTTTCAGACTTCCTTTAAAATGGACTTCATGAAATGGCTTTGTAGTGAATGGTATAACTTTGAGTGACACAAAAGATGTTTTTAGAGAAGCGCCTTCCCACCCATTGTGCATGTTGCAGGACTGCATAGGGTGCCAATGCAGCCCTGCAACATACATGATGGGTGGGGAGGCGCTTCGCTCTCTAAAAACACCCAAAGACAGGCTGGTTTGACTTAAAATACATATATAAAAAGTGTTAAGTCTTGTTAATGTCCTTATTGATCTAAAATGGGCATGTGAATACCCTTAAAATGAAGAAAATATTAATTGATAAGAGTAAACCAACTTTTAATTTTGTCTGATTATTAGATTGCAGGTTTATTTTCATCAGATATTGAAAGGTCCACGTTAGTGTCCTAAAATTGACAGAAAAGGTGGTTGCTCAATTTGGTGTAACAAAAAGCAAACATGCTTAAAAGATGCGTAGCAGTGTTTCTCATAACAAATTAACTAAAACTTGGCTGCATGCCATACGTGTGTAATAAAACTCTTTGTAATGGCTTTATTTTTATGGTACACTTTGATAACTTACTTGCAAATCGTATGCCATACTGTAGCTCTCTCTCAAAAGGCTGAAAACACCTCCTAATGTGGGGGGAGTGCTGATTTATTGGGTAGTTTTTGTAAGACTCTCAAATCCTTCTTTTCATGATCTATCCTGAGAGAACATACTGTTAGCCACCTCAATGTGACAACGTTGCTAAGCTTTTAGAGGAAATAAATAAATCAGTTTTAACTAGCAACAGCCTAATTTCTTGTACATGATGAAATTTTGCACCGTACAAAAGAATGAGAATCCTTATTTGTGTAGTACCATAAATACATAGCATGCTTTCACAACACGCAGGGCTGAACTGAAGAGTTTAGTCAAGACACATGTTGGCACAATACATAATAAACAATGCAATATCCCCCCCCCCCCCCCCATAGAATGACTACATTGTGGATTGTGCAAGTGGTCTTCAGTCACAGGGAAGAGCATAGCTGGAGATGGTGTCTGAATCACCATCACTAAAGTGAGAACTATGGGATTGGCAAAGGTTTTAGAAATATGGTTGCGGACAGGAGAAGGTGTGGCCTAAAGTCAGGTAGCTTGTGCGGGCAGGAGATGGAGGAGTTTAAGTTTACATCCAAGTTGCATAGAAAGTAAACACACACTTTTGTAACTTCGTTATACTACTACCAATCATTTCTATAGCGTTACTAGGCATGCACAGTGCTTTATGATCACAGATTTTTAGATACTGGTTGCTACCCAGTGGGCTTGCAATCTAAGATGGCCAAGCGGGAGGGGAACACCAGGGAATAAAGACATGCACATTCCCACTTTTACAGATGGGGAGCTGAGGCTGAGAGTTTGACTTGCCCAAGGTCACCCAATTGAGTTCATGGCTAGGGTGGGATTCGAACCCTGGCTTCCCAGGTCCAAGTCTAGCACCTTTTCTACCACACCACACTAGTTCTCAACTTTGAGAAATATGAAAATAGTTAAACTAACCCAATGAATTTATCAAATGAAATAGTTAAATGTGACATTCTCAGCAGATCTGAAACAGTAATAGTTTTTCAGTTAACTCTACTAAGGTTGTTGCCAGTAAAATCATTTTACGGTGGGCACACTGGAGGAGATAATTGGGGGGGGGGGGGGCGGAATCCACTATAAAATGCTAGTAAATAAAATATGTATTTGTGCAAAGTAAGTTTCACATGGAAAAACTTGCATGTCCTTTTATATGCACTTGAACTAGTCTATACTGTTCAAGGTCTTCTGTAGTATATTTGCAGACCTATACCAGATTCTGTGACTTTAGCTGCTGGGATTTATTTTGGAATGTTTACATTTCTTTTTTTCGCTTCATACATCTAGTTCAACTTTTTAAATATGAAGTTTTTAAAGAGGGTTTTGTTGTATTTTTATGTTGCATGTTTTCATTGTGTAAGCCACCCTGAGCCTTAGGGGAAGGGTGGAAGTTTGAATAAATAAATAAAATAAATAACTGGTTTGTCTCTTGTACGTTACAAAACACTTGGAGAGGGCAGGCAGGTGTTTGCCTGGGAAGAGAGGCTGGTGCAGATGTAATGTGGGCTTGAAGTCATGATTCCAGAAGTGGGAGGAGATGAGAAGAATCATTGGAGGGCTGGGTGGAGTATTGGAAGGCAGAGTGAGTGGGAAGAGAACTAATGCAGTCTGCTTTAGGGTGTTAGCAAATGAGATGGTAACGGACAACAGGTGGGTGTCCACCTGCCCATTTATTAGGTGTTCGCTGGCTCTGGCTGCATGGCCACCACCCTTGGACATGCAGCCCCTACTCATGACAGAGTTCTGGAGCATGTGCCATTTGGGCAAATACAGACTAACGCGTGCCCACTTGTCTGTTTCCTGTCAATTAGATTGCGTGCAACCCCTCCGCATGCACAGGTCTGCCAGCACCACAGTCACGGGCAAAGAGCTTAGTGCATTCCGAGGAGTGCTCTCAGTGCCTCTCTTCATTCTTGATCTTGCTAGCACACACTTAACGTCTACCTTAAAAGCCCACTGTGTCATTTTCAAAAATGCGTTTCACCCAGTTCTTGTTGGCAGTATTTATTTATTTATTTCTAAAACAGTATGTACCTGACATTTGCTGTTCCCCAGCTGCTGCATTCTCGGGAACAACTTGTGGAGGATTACCATTGCTGTGGCCATGGCTAATACAGCCAGGCAACAACCAGCACCGCTACCTCCATTGTTCAATCACAGGCAATTGCTGCCTACAGATCCGCCTGCCAATGCTGCATTCCCTGGACTGACGAAAAGACCAAGTTCGTCTTCACTCTATGTGGGGGGAGCAGAAGATCCAGTATGCCCTGGTGAAGTGTTCCAGGACATCTCAGTGCAAGTGACATGAACTAGCGTCGGCAACAGTCCAAAGTCTTGAGGTGCGGCGAATATAAGATGATCTGGGATAACAATACTTGCCTCGGGCTGCGAGAGGCACACGTTGACGGGTTCTTCTGCACAGATGGATCTGTCGTTGCATTCCACCTGTATGGGTGTGCCTCTGCCAATGACCAGAAGTGGGTGGATGAGGTGCTCCCACAACCCCCCCCGGAAGCCATGATTGCTGACAGAGATCCCTCATGTCCGTCCCCACTTTGGAGCCAGCACAGGTTGATGTGGACAGAGACAGTATGAATCTCACGGTGTAGTGCCTTGAGCTCGAGAGCCAGCCATTGTTCAAACAGCCCCCTGAGGTTCTGGTCGAGGGTATGGAGGGCCCAGATGCCATTTTTCTGGTGGAGGTGGAGGAGAATGGCAATTTAATGCAAGTGGCTGTGTGTGTGTGTTTACACAGCTGCATGATAAAGGCTTGTTTTTTATTTACTGTGTTGACAGGTGGCTAGGAGAGCATGGAGGAGAGCCATATGGGCCAGAGGAAAACACAGTAACACACGGGAAATATTTTGAAAGGCTTTATTGATAGCAAAAAAGATTATTTGAATCTGTTCACATATGCTCATTAGACTGTCCCTGATGGTGGGTGTTCGTGCTAGCAATGCAGTTGATGTGCTGGCACAAGGCTCTTTGGCTATGCGCTGCTCTGCTCTATTCAGCTGGTCCTGGAACAGGGCCACTGGCTCACCAGAGCTAACTGGTTCTCCAATGTGACCCTGTCAGTCCAGTCTCTCAGATGTTGTGGAGAACACAGGCAGTGGTAGTTGGAAGTGGAGAGGTCTCTAACTGGAAATCCATTCTGCTCAATAAACTGATTTCTGTGCATAGCAAAAGGTTAGTTCCAGCCGCCAAGTGCTGGTGGGTATAAACCTCCATGGTTGGACAGGAATAGCAGCAGGCAGTGGACAGCCTCCCAGAGTCATAATAGTGCAGAAGAAAGAAACAGCTGAGTCATGACGGGGCAGGGTACTGAGGGGGGGTTGGTGGACAGAGCATGGTGGGGAAGAACGCCAAACCGTGTATTAGACTTGTCGCACAGAACCAGAGTGTGGGGGCTGCCCAAACACACAAGAAATAAACTCAGGAGGCTGCCTGTTCGTTTGGCTCTACATGCTAAATATGGGTGGGGGTTGTTAACACCTTAGTGATAAAGATCATGTTAAGATTTTAGTTGTTGGATAGAATTAAGATGTTATGTGAATAGAAGAGCCGACTTATTTTGAAATAGTAAATATTGGTGGCATCCCCCCGGGGAGAGAGGCAATAGGGATCGTGATGTTGTGGGTGAATTACAGCTCTAGAGTGGGGAGATGTTGTCATCACTGAAAGGACTGGTGCGGTCCCTTGCACATACCCCCTGGACTTAGATAACTGGGTGATTGAGGTCTTGGAAGACCCAGGTCTGTCACTGGTGCTGTGTAATGTGAGGTCGGTCTGCAATAAATAATTTGCAATCCATGATGCCGTCGTGGAGTGGGTGGCCAACCTCGTGTGCATGATGGAGACCTGGCTGGACGAATGCTCCAGGCCAGTTCTGGTGGAGCTTGTTTCGGCTGGGTACTCTGTCCAGCACCAGCTCAGGCCAGAGGGTCAGTGGTGGGGTGGGAGGTAGCTATTATTTTTAGGGATGGATTGGTTGCACAGAGATTTTCAGTGCAGACAGAATCTGGGATAAAGTGCCTCCACCTTGTGATTTGATTTGGCCGGGAATGGACCAGAGGGTTCGGCCAGGGACAGGTTGGGGATTCTGCTGGTGTGGCACCCCACTGCACAGAAGCATCCCTGTCTACTCTAGCAGCCCTCATCTCAGACCTGGCCTTGAGGTCCTCCAGGCTTATTGTCCTGGGGGACTTCAATATCCATGCCGAGGTGGGATTGCAAGGGGCGGAGCAGAATTTCATTGCTGCCATGGCAACCATGGACCTGTCCCAGATGGTGAGGGTCCTGATGCATGAGCGGGGGCACACTCTGGACCTGGTTTTCTGCACTGACCTTGAGGCAGGGGGTCCCACGATTGGGGGTGTAGTATGTCCACCCTTACCATGATCAGACCATTATTTCCTGCAAACCTCCATCCTAGCGCACTTACCAGACCGTAGGGGTGCAAGACCAGTTCGAATGGTCTGCCCCAGGAGGTTTATGGAACTAGAGGGGTTCCGGAATGCTCTTGGGGACATACCTGTTGACCTCAATGGCGGCTCTATCGATGACCTTGCGACCCCTGTAATTTCAATTTTATTACCGGCACTGGCTCTCGCCTTGGCCCGAAACATAGCAAAACATAACATGACATTTTATATCAAAATAGAAATAAAATAACCGTATTCAAAACTAGGATTAATATATACATCTCATACTTGGATTGGAACTCTACTATCCTCACAGCCAATGCGAGCCATTGGGGAAAGGAACTACATTTGAACATCTCATAAAGGTAGACTCTCTCTCTCCTTCCCTGGCGCTACTACCCTAGCACTGCATCCAGTGCAGGCCAAATACGAGCCTAGCTCGTGGAACCATGCTTAACTTGTCCTCATGGGTTACCCCGACTGGACTCAACCCCTAGAGACCTTGCGACCCTGTGGAATGCCTGGCTGGCTGAGGCCATCGATCGAGTGGCCCTTAGGCATCCACTCTCAGTGCGTCAGCTCCACAGATCCCTGTGGTTTACAGAGGACCTGGGATGTCTGAAGCATGAGGGGAGGCGGTTAGAGCATTGGTGGTGCCGCATTTATTCCCAAGATGATCAGTTGCAGCATAGAGTATTTTTGAAGTCCTATGCCATAGCGGTGAGGGAAGCAATGAAGCGGTTCTTTGCTGCGCTTGTTGCGTCTGCTCAGTCACATCCAACTGAGCTGTTCCGGGGGGTGAGAGTTCTGGTCAGTCCAGCTTGTCTCTGCCTGGAACCGAATTAATCCATGGCCCATTGTGACATGTTTCTGAAGTACTTTGCCGACAAAATTGTTTATGTTGAGCACTACTTCGACTCCCCCGCTTCAGAGGCATTGGCAGAGCCAGAGGTTAGCGATGCTCTGTCTGGTCATACTTTATGGAATGATCTTCAGTTGGTGAGACCTGCTGATGTGCTGGGATCTGGTTGAGCCACAACTTGTGAATTAGATCCTTGCCTGTCCTGGTTGGTATAAGCTACCAAGGGGACAGTGGGGCAGGTGCTGGCGGGGGTTATCAACG
>QEPC01010089.1:2348228-2375897 GCA_003113815.1 Sphenodon punctatus | reverse complement strand
CAACCCCTGTGGCGGGTATGCAGAAACCCACAGTGAAACCCCTTATCACATAATGGACTGACTGGTGGTCAGGATGGTCCACCAGAGCCACTGCTAATGCCTCAGGGCGAACTGGGGTTGATGCCCTTTGGGGGGCTACCCTCACCGTAACTGGAACCTCCCTTACCCCAGATGACTGTTTCTGTACTGGCAAAATGGAATGCAGTTCCCCGCTGGGTGCCCACCCCCACACTGTATACAGGTGTCCAAATCTTGCAGGAAGAGCGGGAGCACTTGCCATCGTTAAAATCCCGACACAGCAAACTGAGGCTCCCACTCTTACGCCCTGTGGACGTAGTCTGACCAGCACCCCTGTCCATATTGCCTTCTGCCAGCACGTGTCCGCTGTCAGATTGCTGAACGTTTGATGTCGTGGTAATGCACTCCACCACAGGTCGTGAGCAGGCTGTTCCCAGCGTATTTCAGGGGAGAGATCACTACGCGATGACGAAAGGCCTCATCGTATCTAAGCCATGCCTCAGGGGAACCTGTCATAAGCTTGCCGAATAATGTCAGTGTATTTAATGAACTCAGTGGCCTTACTTGGGTGGACTTGAAGCATGGCGCCCTGGAATATGCTGAAAGCAGCTGTCCAATTTACCCAGTTGCAATCGGCTTTCATGTGGCAAAAGCGCTCGCATTCCTTTTTGTCGTCGCGCTCATTGGGGTCAGGAATGGGGTAGCTAAAAGGAAGGGTGGGGGGAGGAAATCCACATATTCCTACTTTCAAATCCTCTCCCTCATAGAGTGGAGGAGATGCTCGCCAACGGGGGCACTTATCCCTGCATAGTCACCTTCTAATGGCAGGGGCTGTGCCTGAGCTGGAGAACACCCACAGTGTCCCAGAGGGGGCATACCCGGACCCATCCAAACCTGAGTTGCCTGGCCGGAGGAAGGCTGGTGGGTGACAACTGCTGACGGACACCCTAGGGAGGTCCTGCCCACGCCTGGGGTAGCTACACACCCGGGCCAAGGGACCCATGCGCCATTCCAGCACATACGCTACTGGGTGATACATCCCTGCTGGAGAGGGGACACACTTCACTCCGGTAACCCCATTAGCTCTGCACAGCTGCAAAGGGCAACCCTCCAGTGCATGGGGGGCCTGTGTATGGGGCCCCCGAGCCTGATGTAAGGCCCACATTCGCTGAGCCCAAGACTCACCTTCACCTGCCAACAGTTATTGTGAAAATGGCGGCTGTTCCTGTGGGGCCATGGGTATGGGGGCTGTCGGGCTACTCCCAACAGCCCGCCCTAGCACATCCGTCCTACGCAGAAGGCATTCAAGCAGTTACGTCACTGCTGGGGAAGCCCGCCTCGGCCTGCGTGGTTCCATGGCTCTGTCCCTGCAACGAGTCTGCCTTGCGCCGTAACACCTGCCCGTGTGGAGAGTCACCATGGGACTCGTTAGAAGTATCCACCTCGAGAGCTGCAGAGAGCGGAGGAAGGGGTTCCCCACCAGAGGGACCTTCAAGTTCAGGAACTGGGATTGCCACAGCATCTCTCCCCCGCCTCGCCCTGTGGTGCACATTCCATGGCAGGGTCACCCTGGGGGTCTCCCGAGTTCCTTCCCTTGGATGGCACGCCGGGCAAAGGAAAGGGTTCCTCTCATGAGGGACCCTCCCCCTCCAGAGCTGATAGAGGCACCGCGGCACTGCCCCAGGAGCCCCTTTGTTGCCGATGCTCATAGGTGTTCATCCTTCCTGTAATGACTTCAACAAGGCCACCATGACCTCAGTGCCTTGTGCATTCTTCTGGGCCTTTGGCTCAGTCATCCTACAAAAAGGACTGAATTGCAGACACACGTGAGTGCCTAACCCTCTCCATTAATTAGGGGAGCACTTGCCTAGAACCATTGCGTGTGCAGTACCGACAATTCCTCCAAGCACAACTAGATATTACAAACCGTCCATTACTTATGCTTGTACAGTGTAACTGCCTCGCCCTGCAGATATTGCAACCATGTATAACCTTGATTGCACAGTGCCAGATGGCCTAATGAATGCAGACCCTGCTTATCCAAAACGCATAATAATTTAAATTTGTGCTTGTGTGCAGTACCAACCAGGCCCCCGTGGTGGCGTGCCTGGTTAATTGCCACAGAGGGAGCAGTATGGGATACAGGCTGAGGCCACCAGGTGGTGTCAGGCCGGAATCAAAACCAGATCAAGTGCCTGAGAAGGCGCAATACAACTCCGAGGCCCCTAGATGGCAGCAAAGCATAACCAAACTACTGTTTTGGGAGTTCCAGCTGCCCATGGGAATGCAAAGCCTCACCCCAGGACAGACACAAGGCTGTAACAGGTGTGCGGGGGGGGGACGGGAGGGAGAGACAATGGGGCCGGGGCCAGTCCCACAGCTTCAGCCCAGCATGGCTGGGGAGGGGGGGGCAAGGAAGCCCGTGCCCACCAATCCTGCCCCCCAGGAGCCCGCTACATGCTTGGGCACAAACCCTCTCCCCCAGGACAGGCACAGGACTCAAAAAAGGAGATGGATGGGGGAGACAAACGGGCCAGCCCCACAGCTTCAGCCGCTGTGAAAGCCCACCGCATGCACTGGGGGTCGAGCAACCCCATGTCCACCAGTCCTGCCCCCGTTCGGTCTGTTGTACACCTGCCTGTGGAGCAGGTAGCCACAATTGATCCTGCGGGAGCGGCCACTGAGAACACCCTCCTCGTGTTCAAGGAGGGTGCCCCCGGCTGACTGCAGGGGCCGATCTAGAATCCAGAGGGTGAGAGGAGGTCACTGCGTTCATGCTACTGAATATTGAGTCCCCAGCATTGAACTCCTGAAACCGTGATTCATAGCCATATCTAGTAGGTCATTGCATAGTGTCCTAGGTTCTGTTTTTTTGCCTAAGGTAGTCACACAGGCCTCTCTGGTTAATAAGAGGATAGCCATGTGCATAGCCTTCCTATAGTATGAAAGGCAATGGAGGTGGGTTTTGCTTCCACTCTCTCTGAAATGATGATGTGCATTCTTACTGGTTTATTTGTAAAAATGGGGTGTTCCTTGGCTGATGAAGTACAGGTCTGTGGCTTTGCTCTTTAGGACTATGAAATATACAGAAAGATATTCCCAGCATTTTCTTTGCTGCTTTAGCATATTTGCTTTGTGTCTTGTGATTCAGTTGAAATGTAGAACGTTCTCATTACCAAATTTGTAAAGCTCGTAATGGAACTATAGAGTGCTTATCCAGACAGAGGACTAAAGAGATTAGAGGTGGAAGGAACTTCTGCAGTGTATCAATTTTAAATGTCTGCTCTGAGCTTACAAAAAAGCAATAAGCATGTAAACAAATAAACAATCTTAGAAATATTCTGAATGAATACACCCCTGTACACAAATCAACAGCTATGAGAAATTTTCCAGGGAAATTGTGCCATGAAGGAAGTAATGCAAAACAATACATATACACAAGTATTCACATTTTTCCTCCTGCATTTCATTCCCTCCTACTAAACAATCACGTTCCTAGTCTACTCAAATCATATTGTTTTTAATACTCATTAGAAAATCAAGGTGATTTCTTTAAGGTGTTATTTCCTCCCATTTTGATTCTCTTTCTTTTTCTCTTAGCACCTTTTGCTTTCAAGGAGAAAATTGATGTATCTGACATTTGTAGATTATCTACCCAGTTTTAATCCATGTCATTTTAACTATCAGGCTACTGATACTTAGTTGAGAAACTAGGTAGTTTCCCAGCATTATTTTTGCTTTTGTGCTAGGTACAGAGAGATCACTTTTGTGACATTCACGAAAACACTGACTTCCTTCACAGCAATATCAGCACTTAATTATAGTCTGAATGCAGCAAAATTGCTGGTTTTCTACTCCCATAAAAGAATGAAGACAACATTAAGGCAGTTGGGCAGTGCAGTACTGTTAAGTTTGAAATTTTAATCTTTCGTTTTCATGGATCTATTGGAGAAAGTTATGAGCACTTGAGTCTTTTGAATAACAACTTTCATTCCATCTTGAAGTGCTTGCAAGCGTTACAAATTCTGCGTATGCTGTTACTTTATGATGTAAAACCGTTACTCTTTTCCCTGTATTAAACCTTAGAAATATTGGTAACGTCAGTTGTCTTGGGTTCAGGAGTGTCCCTTGAGCTTTCGATGTTTCCACATGTTATCCAGGTCTGTAGTGAGGATGCAGGAAAGCACATGAAAGGCCATAGTTGAATTTCACATGTCTGGCACCCATTGCTCTGCTTGCAGCATCTTTTGGTTCTTCATGTCTAGGGCTGCTGTTGGCAGAACTCTCCCCATCCACCGGTAGCAGCCCTGACCTGGAAGAGACTGGCGTTGCAGTTGGCATGCCAAGAAGGGGTTGCTTCCTGATGGGAATCACTATGGATCCCTGATGGGAATCACTATGGACTACTGAGAATGGATGAGTCCTCATGGCTGTGTGTTAGCCACACCTTGGGCAGCTGTCATGGACTGCTTTGTATATGTATCCAGACCCATGTTGGTGATTATACAAACACACCAGCATTGGTTATGATATGTGGAAACACCCTGTAAATTGTAAATGCAACCTCAACTGAACGTGGGGAATATTGCATTTTAAGAGTGTTAAGTCATTGGAAGGTATTTATAAAACTTCTTGTATTAATTTCCCTTTCAACTGTTCCTGTTCCAAGTAGTGTTCATTTTCCCTCTCCATTCCCCTTCCTTCCCAAGTAAATTAAGTTTTTGGCAGTGGAGGCATCTTATATGGACTCATACACTCATGTGTAAGTTTGTGTGTACAATTTAGAAAAGACGCGCTCTCCCCCCATGGACTCTAGTAAAACAAGTTTTAAAGGTAGCAAACCAACTCTAGTTACTAGATCATATTTTTTTCTAGATCTAAAAACAAATATAGCTGGGTCTGCCCAAATGTTTACACTGCCCCCTAAGCATTCCTAAGTGCAGAAACTGTGACTCCTTTTGTTGCAGTCTAGAAGACTCTATAGTATGGTATCCTTGAGATAGTATCCGTAGTTGTGTCAGCCCTTAATAGCAGCGGAGTTATTGCCTTTCTCTACCTAAGAACCCTTGTTGGGCAATGCTATGGTGTGGAGACTTGAGCCTAGTTATCCTGTAAGCCACTAATTTGTTGTGTGGGAAGTGGTGTAATAACGTTGGCTGGATGTGGCACAATATTTAGTGAAGCTGAAAGGTGCATTTTATAATAGTCTTTGTATTTGAATTGCGTTTGAATTAATGAAAACATTACTTGCTGCTGAGTGAAACATCTGTTTTTTAAAAGTTGCTTTTAAAGCTGTTTTTCACCTTGATTTAAGTCACTTTTCCTAGTGACATAGTTGCCGAGTACATACAGCAAACTTGCTCGCTAATAGACTAAATTATATCATGTAGTATATGGGGAGTACTGTTTTAATTTTGTGTGTTACTCTTTTGCAGGCTGCTGACCTGAGTAAGCCAATAGACAAAAGAATATACAAAGGAACACAGCCTACGTGTCACGACTTCAATCACTTAACAGCCACAGCAGAAAGTGTCTCGTTACTAGTGGGCTTCTCTGCAGGCCAGGTCCAACTTATAGACCCTATTAAAAAAGAAACTAGCAAACTATTTAATGAGGAAGTAAGTGGAAATCCTAATCTTCTTGTATGCGGTTTGTTTTTTATGTAAATAAGCCTTTCAACTCAGTTTTTTCTGCTCAGAAATGGTATACCTTCCTCAGCATGTGTAAATCATTGTAATTTTATTTATTGCAAGACAGAGCTTACCTGGCTTGTTTCCAAGCTATAATCAGCTGAAAGATCGCTTGCTTTCTCTCTCTCTGGGTATTTTCATACGTGACGGTACTGCAGATGGCCACACTTTGACCTGCATGGCCACCCATGGTGCCGTCATGTCTGAAACGGCCTGCCAGATGTTCTCTGGGCCGTGGCGGTTTTTAACCCGGGCTGTAACTTGGGACCCATCGCTAAGTCATTGCCCGAGCTAAGCATTGCTGCGGTCCGGGGAAGCCATCTCCAGCCCAGGGTAAAGCGGGCTGTCACGTGTGATGGCCCACTCTACCGGACTCCGAGTCTGAGGTGGAGTTGATCCAGGCAGACGTGGTAGCCTGATAGTCCTCTGAGGACGCCCGTCAGGGCGGCGGGTGGACTGCGCTCAGCAGTTGTGCATGTTGCCCTGCCCTCTCTCTGACCCGGGCCCCGATGCGTCTTTTTGGTGGCTGGACCAGATCCTGCCCGGGGTGAGGGCCCTCACCCTGGGCAGGAGGATCAAAGTGTGATGGCCCCAGTGCGCCGTCACGTTTGAAAATACCCTTTGTGTTAAATGGTTGAAATGTTGAATAGTTCCAACAGCTAGCCAGTTACGATGTTGATATGCCTCTGAAGTTTAAATATAGGTGAAATTCTAACTGTTTTACAGAAACTCACTTTGCTCTGCATGCTAAAGTATCCGGTTGTGTAACCTTACTTAATTGACTTCAGGCCAGTGTAATTATGATCACAAATCCTAATATTGGAACTTGACAAATACTAGTTTCAGGACACAGCATGTTGCTTCTGTTTGTGTTTCTGGAACAAATGTTTAAAGTCTTTATATCAGCATTTGATATATCAGTTGACAGTCAAATAACTTGAATTGCAACACACCTGGGTGTTCTAGTCTAGAATCTGGGCTTTCAGAAGGTGGTAGCTCTGATGCAACTCCCAAACAATGCTATTGCAATCTTGGGAGTAGCCCAACAGCCTTTCTTCACTGTGAAGTTGCAGATGGCATTGGAAAGTATTGAACGGGGAGGGGTTCTTGAAGGCTTTATCATTCTCAGAGCAATTTTCTAGCCAGACTTCCCTAGTTGCTCTGCACATCTCATTAGCAGCCACTACGGCTTGACTGAGAGAGAAGCTTTGCTCTTCTATCTTTTCTCTCCTGCTTTGGTCAAATAGTGAAGTTGCTTCTCTTAAATGCAGCACTTAACACCTGTCTGGGAGGCTCCAAAATACAGTAGAGAGAGGCCTTGTCTACTGTAGCAAAATATATCCTAAAGTTTGCTCTTGTTAAGGCTACACCAACGTGTGCTCTGGTACAAAGTTCCTGGGCTTCCACTTTATCACTGAGGCTGTTGGGCACAGGGTTGAATACTGGAAGTGCTTTGAGACTTGTCTTTATGGGAGTTCTCACCGGTGCAGTTAGGTTGATGGTAGCTCATATGGGTTTTTCCTCAAAATCCAAAGTTTAGACGTGCCCTGTGTCCTCCATAAAAAGGATGTCGTCTTTGCAGTTTCTTCTTGCATCGGACCCAAAACCTTCCTCTACTGCACTGCAGAAAACTTATTCAAGCCCCGATGATCTGATGCCTTCTGCAGTCCCTCCAATCTGGCCCATGTATTTAAAACTGTTCTCCTTGAACGTTATTAAAATGTGCTGCAGCAGTAATCTTTTTGGCTCATAGCTTTGCCACCTCTTTAAGTTCCTTAATTGACTCCCCTTCCACTACTCGTTCTTTCAAGGTCCTTTGTCATTTTCCCCAGCCTTTAGCATCCTATGGAAAGCTTGGACTCCTGCCTTTTCTGTACCAGTGATTCTGGTGTTGATCCACCACTTCTCCAACAAATGTTCTGCTTCCTCCTCTGCTGGTGAGCAGAACAGCTTCCAGTCAAAAGTTTGTAAACCCACCACACTTTCCTCCCCAAATCCCTCTTCAAAACTTGCCTGTAAAGAAAACTATAACCTGAGAATGTCTAAATGGCTAGTGAGATGTGACGACTGCTACTTTGAAAATAAGTATTGCACACAATGTGTGGTGACCCTGTTGCTTGTTATATTACTGCATAAATGTAGCATAGTCTTTAAGTGCTTCTGTAATAAATAAATAAATAAATATATTTTAAAAATCCCGCCCCCCCTGCACAATATATATACCAGCAGAACATTTGTTGGAGAAGGGGTGGATCAACACCAGAATCACTATATATAGTGCTCCTTTTGGACTGAGATTCAGTTCCCTGCTGGAATAGTATGAGGGGAAACTTCCTTTGTTTGTACTTGTTCCATTGGCAGAGAGACAGTTTTTATAGGGCCTGGACAAATTTATCTATCTGTCGTCTGTATCTTTTTTTAAATTTAGTTTTGTTGCCACACTTGGCAGGACACTGTTATTTACATAGCACCAGCAATGTGCGTGGCACAGAACAGTCACAACCACCAAGATGGGTCCCTGTTCCAAGGGGCTTATGATGTAGACTGGACGTGGGGAGGGGCACATGAAGGGGACGAGTTGCACGTGCACATTATTTAGCTTAGTTGCAAAGGATGTGGGGGGATCCTGAAGGATGAGATAGTATAAGGAAAAGCATAAAGAAGCAATCTGCGGAGGTGAGGAGCTAAGGAAGGCCTGACAGAAGAGGTAAATTTGTAGGTGGGATCTGACGGTTGGGAGGGAGCAGAGTATATATCTTCCGGGATGCAGTTCCACGCATAAATGACAGCACAGGAGAAGGGTCAAAGATGCTTTAGGGAGCATGGGAGACTGGGGCAGGCGAAGGTGGTGACCGAGAAGGAGCCAAGTTCTCAGGTGGGAAATGGAGCAGAAAGCTAGGAAGGAACAAGGCCATGAAGAGCCTTGAAAGTGAAGAGAAGGGGTTTGTCATGATCAAGGTGACAAGCAGGTGGGTGACCTTGTCAGCAAAACGTTGATTGATGCCATATGAATAGAATCCACTAAAATAGCATTATAATGAGAATAAGGTTTGAGCCTTTAAGTCTAAAATAACTTTTCCAGAACTCTTTCCTTGAGTCTGGTTCTCACTTCTTCCTCCTCTCGCCTCGCCATCGTTTCCAATCACTGTCGCTACCTCAGCGCTTTGCTCGGTCTATAGTTCTAACTCCTGACTTGCCTGGTGAAAGACCCTGTGCGATCCGAAAGCTTGCCTGCCTCCATCTGTAGTTGGTCTAATAAAAGGTATCGCTGTACTAGTTGGTCTCTGTTTATCTAGGTCTTCAGACAATGAACTTTTTATATGCATTTGCAATAGGACTTTTGGCCTCCACCCTCAAGGTAACCGCAATAGCAGAACTCTGATGCATGACTTTAAATATTGCTAGTTACTTTATACACCCATTTCCAATCTTAATAGACAGGTATCGTCTCTCACATGCAGCTGTAGACTTTAGATTCACTCCTGAGTTTTCTGTTGAGTTTCTAGGAGTGGAGCTTTATTAGGGATGCAATCTCTGAACTCTGGCCCTAACTTCTTGTTTAGATTTTTAAGCTAACCTCTCTACCAGGCTTTCTGTAGGTAGATAACACATGTTCACACAGGTTTCAAACCACTTCTAGTGTTGACTCTTCTTTCACTTCCTTGGCTTTTGCTAAGCAGGAGGAAGTCTGAGTAAAAACCTAAGCGTTAAATTCCAATCTTGTGGAGACCCGTTATTGTAGCGCCAAATAATCTATGGCCCAATAAAGTTTACTGTTAACAGAAAAGCACCTAATTGCGAGAGAGCATCTTAAAATGAAGTAGTTTCTTGTGCAAGTGAAATAGTTTTATATCTTAAATAACAGGAGTTAGGACTCGGAGTAAATAATCCAGTGGCCAATATTAAATTATATGTATGAAGTAAATTGTAAAACTGAAATTTATCTAATGCATATCTCTTTGTTTTTCAGAGATTAATAGACAAATCCAGAGTAACCTGTGTAAAATGGGTGCCAGGTTCGGAAAGTCTTTTTCTAGTAGCTCATTCCAGTGGCAATATGTACTTGTATAATGTGGAACACACTTGTGGTGCCACAGCCACACACTACCAGCTACTTAAACAAGGAGAAAGTTTTGCAGTCCACACTTGCAAGAGTAAATCCACAAGAAACCCTCTACTTAAATGGACAGTAGGCGAGGGTGCCTTGAATGAATTCGCTTTTTCACCAGATGGGAAATTCTTGGCATGTGTAAGCCAGGATGGCTTTCTCCGTGTGTTTAACTTTGATTCAGTGGAGTTGCATGGTACAATGAAAAGCTACTTTGGAGGACTACTGTGTGTGTGTTGGAGCCCAGATGGGAAATACATTGTAACAGGTGGCGAGGATGACTTGGTAACTGTTTGGTCTTTTGTGGACTGTCGAGTAATAGCTAGAGGCCATGGACATAAATCGTGGGTCAGCGTTGTGTCCTTTGACCCATATACCACTAGTGTAGAAGAGAGCGACCCAATGGAATTTAGTGGTAGTGATGAGGATTTCCAAGACCTTCTTCATTTTGGAAGAGATCGAGCAAATAGTACGCAATCTAGACTATCGAAAAGGAACTCTACTGACAGTCGTCCAGTAAGTGTTACATATAGGTTTGGTTCAGTAGGCCAGGACACACAGCTCTGTTTATGGGATCTTACAGAAGATATCCTCTTCCCCCACCAACCTCTCTCAAGAGCAAGGACACACACAAATGTTATGAATGCCACAAGTCCTCCTGCAGGAAGTGGTGGAACCAACCCAGGAAGTAATGGAAACAGTATCACAACGCCTGGAAACTCTGTGCCCCCGCCTCTTCCACGGTCTAATAGCCTTCCACATTCTGCAGTCTCAAATACCGGCAGTAAAAGCAGTGTCATGGATGGTGCCATTGCTTCTGGTGTTAGTAAATTTGCAACTTTATCACTACATGATCGGAAAGAGAGACACCATGAAAAAGATCACAAGAGAAACCATAGCATGGGACATATATCTAGCAAGAGCAGTGACAAACTGAACCTAGTTACTAAAGCCAAATCGGACCCAGCTAAAACTTTGGGAACACCTCTCTGTCCCAGAATGGAAGATGTTCCCTTGTTAGAGCCTCTTATCTGTAAAAAGATAGCACATGAAAGACTGACTGTGTTAATTTTTCTTGAAGACTGTATAGTCACTGCTTGTCAGGAGGGATTTATTTGCACATGGGCAAGGCCTGGTAAAGTGGTAAGTTTTAATCCTTAATGCTGCATCAAAGAACTAGAACTTGAATAGGTAGTTTTCTCAAAATATAACTGAATGTGGAATATAAAATTTCTTTATGCTTAATGTAAAAAGATTATTTCCTCAGAGCCATACTTTTGGATACTGCATGCCATATTTCTGAATGATTTGAAGTGTTTCCCTTGGGTACAGTTCTTTAAAAATACAGTTGCCTTTCAGCCAGAGAAGTACTGTGTATCCAAAGTATTAATTATAATCTTATATTTTCCAGACTATTTTCATATAACAACAACATGGTGGTGGAAACAAATATTTTAAAAAAATCAATGACTAGAGTTATGGTAAAATTGTAAGCATATTCAAATACTTCCTATTTTTGCAATAACTGCCTATTGCTTATGAAAAGCTGCTGCTTTGTGTACCATAAAATGTTAGCATTTTAGAATTTACGTCCCATCTGAAAACAAGCATTTGACACTTTTTATGGGTTCTGCTATATGAAGAAATAAGTTCCTATTTATCAATGCTAGTAATTCTCATGAGCCAATTTTTAAAATTTCTCCAATGCTAAGTAGGTAGTGGTCATGTTAAGGGTAGCTTGCAATTATCGATTTCCCTTGAAATTCTAAATCAGTCTGAGTATGATACCCAATCATTGAGATCTTGGTACACAAGACTTGTTAGCATGAGAAGAATCATAGCCACTGCCAAGCATTTCTTTATGAACAGTTTCATATTTTGTCTAGTGTCACTTCATGCAAGTCTAATATGGAGATGAATCTGTTTGCCTGAAAAGGAATTTTTAAGCTATCATTTGTTGTCAAACTAGATTGGTCATTAAAGTACATTTTTTGTTTTTGTCTTTAAAATCCTCTTAACCTTGAATATGATGCAGTTTTTTTGACCATAACATCATAAATATTTTTTCCTTTTGAATTAACCTTAAACTATTTTTAATAACTTCTAGCACCTTAGACCACACTCTGACTGTTAGTACAACACTCACTCATGGGTGGAAACATAACAGCTCTGTGAATAGTATCTAACTGTTGAACCAGCAGGGGGAGCCCAAGTGGTTTTCCAGAAAATTGGAACTTTGGGTATTTTTTACACGTGATGGCGCTAGGTAGGCGCTGCCACGCTTTGATCCTGCCCATAGTGAGAGCCCTCACCACGGGCAGGATCAGGCCCCGCCACTGAACAAAAGTGATGGCGGCAGGGGGGTGGGGAGAGAGCAGGGGGACATGCGGACATGGTCCGCACAGCCCTGTCCCCTGCGCTGCTCAGTGCTGCCCGCCCCCCTCCCGGGTGGGTGCAGCAGCCTATGAGGCGGTCATGCCCGCCGCCCACCCAGAAAAGCTCTAGCCACCAGCTGGAGTTAGGTAGAGCAGGCCGCGTCAGATGTGATGATCCACTCTCCCATGGTCCAGGAATGGCTTCCCCGGACCATGGCAGGGCTAACTCTGGGCTGTGCGCTGGCAGGAAATCCAGAGCACAACCCGGAGTTACCCAGCCACGGTCTGGGAAATACTCTGTTCCTGTCCGCAGCAAACATCTGGCGGGCAAGAGCAGACGTGACGCCACCATGGGGTGGCCACCCGTGGTGGCGTCACGTTTGAAAAATAGCCTTAGTGTTAACTTTAGTGTCTCCCCCACACCCTCCACAAGTTTGATAGCTTTTGGTCATACAGTAAGGATTAAAAGCATTCAAAGATCCTAAACTCTTAAAATAAATTGAAAAATAACTAGTAATGATTAGAGTTAAAGCAGTGAGTTCATTCCAGAAGAAACCAAACTATCTTGTAGTGGAAATCAGACGTCTGTCTTCAGAGGATAAAACTTCAAAATTGCTTCCAAAAATAAGTAATGATTCCAGTGACTACTTCATATATTTAATTTTTTTTAAAAAACCCTCCTATCTAGCTCTCCTACCTGCCATGGCATGTGCCTTTCCTCCACTATATATTTCTGCCCACTCGATTGATTGCCAGATTTAATTAGAATCGTGAGACTTTTTTCCTCGCAAAAGAGGGCATTGTTCTACTAGAGATCAAGTACATGAAAATTACAAAGGTAAATAGTAAAACTGCATTAGCTCTCCAATGCTAAAATCATGGCACAATTTGCACCTATTACTAAGTGTGAGTGATGGATACTATTTTTTGAAAGTAACTTTAAAGATTTGTGCCAGTGTAATGGGTATCTAGGTGTAAAATATTGACCTTCAATGTTAATCTAATTATTTTGTTAACATTGCCCCCTTACTATTTCTGCCATTTGGTAAGTTAGGTTTTGTTATCAAACTGTTGAGTAACACGTATGCACATTCTGTATGCATTGGTTTGATTTAGAACACATTTCAAATATTTCAGAGATAGAGTATGCAGTACCAAAAATCAGGATTTATGTATTTGGCCAATATGGAAAACTTTAAGTACAGGTAAGTCATTTTTATGCTGAAGTTATATCTCTCAAAACTAATGTCGCACACAGATGTAAATGCCATATTGTTTAGGATGTGTTTACTTACATGAAAAGACTTTTTAAATGATTTGGGTTTTCCCCCCTCTTGATTTCTGTGCATTCACAGTGAGCTCACTCAGCTGGCATAAACTAGTTTAGATGTCATGTTTACAGGGGTCTGGTGGGGAGGTATTTGTGCCAGAAGGGAGTATATAAAAATCTTTTTGTTTTGTTGGAGAGCACTTATAACTTATTTAATGAAAATCTTCAAAGAAATAACACTCATGGTAACATGTTTTTTCAGGGTTATATACTGCACATTTCTGTCTTCCAGTAAGTTTATCCTTTTGTTAAGTTCTTCCATCAGGAGTTTAAAGCTCCTACCTTTCCTTTCTAGTCTGTTTCCCTGACAGCCCTAGATAACTGCCTTCCCGCCACTATTTTTCTTTGCTCAAAGCTTTTTTCACCCCTTGGCTCAAAGAGGGTCTCTGTTGGATAAGAAGGATCACAGAGTCGCAACCGAAGGAAAGATGGGGGGAGAAGACAGACTCATTAAAGTACCCACCTTCCTTTTCCTCTCTTCTCTCCCTCCCCACCCCAGCAACCTTTTTGAGAGAGTACTTTAATACAACATTCCGAATGAAAGTGAGAGTGTTGGACAGCAGGTTTACAACAGTGGTCTTGTCCATCCTTAGACTGAATGAGGTTTTTCTCACAGTTTTGGTCTCTACTTGCCCTGTCTGAAAGTCTAAAAGTAGTTCTTGAACCAAGATCCCACAGGCAGTGTGATGCACTACCAGCATAGGTCCAGAACAGCATACAGTACAAACCCTACTGTATGCTCTGAATTACAACTTCCATTTTACCTATCATACCTTGAGCTTCCTCATTGGATACAATTTTGAAAAATATGAGCTATGCACAATAAACTGAGCATTCAACTCTTGATCCAGTAGTGCATGGAGTTTATAAGAACGATCCAGTAAGAAACCTAGCTGGGGATAAAGCAGTTGTGTGTGTTGGATTCATGGCAAGTTTTCAGAACTGCCGTGAACAGACTTAAGAAATGGAATACAGTTTAATGTAAGACACTCTAATGTAAACTGCAGACAACAAGAGTGTTGTGAGCTGCTTGTAGTTTTAAATGGCAATGGAAATTCACTAGCTCTCCTGAAAAATAACTCGTCATTCCCTTCATTTGATCCTGTCATTGTGAATCTTGCTTTGAGACGACTACAATTCTTCTCTGTTTCTTGTGGGTGTAGGGAGACGGGGTATTGACTTGGAAAGTATTTAAGTTCTAATAGAGTAACTCTGCCATGCTGCTCATGTGGGATTACTCCTCAGAAGGCCAGTGTCATGGAAAACTCTTAGTACTTGAAGCCTTTACACTGGGACCTGTGTTCACTGCATTTCCCCCCACTGATGGCAATGGAAAAACGCAGTGAACACAGGTCCCTGCCTGTGTGAGAGCCTCAAAAGGGGAAGAAACCAGAGAAATCAAACTACATATGAGTTTGAGAGATGCTTGCTGCTTTTTGAAAGCTCAAGGTAAGACTAGACAAAACTACAAAGGACTAAGTGAAATGGCAGCATATACCCTGGCAGAATAAATACGTTACCACTTTATGGAACATGATGCACATAAAAATATTTATTTGAAATATATTGTACAGGAAAATCTAGACTTAAAACATCCTTGAATTTTCCAATAAGCTACAATTACAGTACAGTATCAGTTTTAGTATGACGTACGTTTTTGTTAAAATACTTAACAGACATTCATGTATACAACGCTTGAGAGAGTGGAAAGAACAGTTTCATGTACTCTGGAAAGTAGTATTTCATAATTACACTTGAAATTAAGTTCTAATATTTGAAATACTATTCGACTTCTTTCAACATAATACTTTAATTTGAGGGGCAATTGTAGTGAAACAGAATCACTGTCTTATGTCTTGGGGCTACCAAGATAACATTTAGATATCTTAAAATGTACACAACTACAAAAAGCTCAGTAGTTCCTGACATTATGTAGTTCATCCTCCTTATTGGGGTTAATTTGAACTAATCCACTGGTTTTATCTCGGAAGGTGCCCAGTGAGAGTGGTCTAGTGGTTTCAGTTGAAGACAGAAGAGTGCATGATATTATAATAATAATAATAATAATAATAATAATGGCTTATGGTGAGGGTGTCCAGCTTAGGAAATAATGTTTTCTAATTATTTTTAGTTAACACTTTCAGAAACTCCTTGTTTTAAACTATCATCTTCTGGAACTTGGTTATGTACTTGAAGAGACTGTATAAATCTGTCCCTCTAACAGATTAAAGCTACTAAATTAGTTCTGGAAAAAGTGCTGGCCTGCTTTATATGAAGAGTGGAAATGATCAGTTAATTTACTGTCTCAAACTGAAGTGTAAAGTTTAAAAACAAGGGTTTTTTCTGCATTTCTTTTTTGAAATCTGTATACCTGAGTTTGTTAAAGATGACATGTTAGGTGATACTGTACAAAAATTGTATGACTATTTACCTTTAGTGAAAATCAACAGTAAAATCCATGTATATTTCCTTTTTACTTTCCATCTAATTTCTTGACAATTTGAATAAATTTCGTAGAACCTTTCTAACATGAAATATTGTTAAATTAAATTGTTGCAATAATAATGAAGCTTTAATAAGTATTGTTGATATATTTATAATTTTAAAAATCATGTTTCATACTGCTTATTTTTTAGCTGTTCTATGTCACTGTTTCAGCTGAAGAAACTTACTAAATACTTGACATTACAGAATAACTTACTGGGGTTGTCCTCTGTATACTGACGTTAAATAAAAATGTGTGACTGAACTTTAAATGTAGATAATTTTTAATAGTCCATTTCACACCTGATTTTTTTTTTATTTTTTTTTAAAGCTGGGATATAACAAGTTAGACTTTTCTGTGCTTATACGTATCTTGCTGAACAAATGGCTTCAGTGAAAATACTGCCTCGAGAGCTACCATTTAAAATCAAAGATTAAATTTTGTAACATTTCCAAGTATTTTTGATACTGCAGGTATTAAATTAATTTTTGGTTTAGATCTAATCAATGTTGTACGGGTCACATGCTAGTTCTGATATCTATAAGGCTCAAAGCAATGTGTAATTAATTTGGGAAGTTGATTAATTGTATTAACTCAGATTTGGTAATCCAAACATGGGCAAGTTGACGTCTCTGGGCTTCCATCAAGCAGCATCTGGAATGGAGAATTATTTTGTGTTCTTGGACTCTACAGGAGCTCTTTCCCCTATGGACAATGGTTCAGGCTCTGCTAAAACTCTTCAGTTTTGCTTATCTGAGCTCTAGTGCTAGAGGTCGCTGACATGAACACAAAATTAAAGGGTTTCCTGTCGAGAGAGAAAATCAGAGGGGCAAAAAAGTCAAGCTTGTCCCAGATTATAATAGTGATACTGTAAAATTGCACACATCCATCAAGATTGAGTTGGACAGCATGATGGGCACTTCTGTCCTGGAAGCAAGAGTAATAATTCTATTCACACAAATAACCTCTCGAGTACCACTGTGGCTCATCTTCTCGCTCATTGCTTTTCTAGAGAAGGCCTTAAATCTCCTTTTCTGGTTCTAATGCCAGCACAGATGAGGTAAAGCTCTGCTCTTCCTCCATCCATAGGCTTCTCCTGATGACCCAGTTCCCTTGTAGGGAAATGTAGGTGGAAAAAGACTTTGTTAAAATACCAGCAAGCAGGATGCCTTTTGTGGAGGCCAAATTAATTCCATTGACCCGGCACTTTTAAAATCACAGAGGAAGGGGCAAGCAGAAATCTATTTGCCATGTGAAGCTTGATTTAATCAGATGGTATCTAGGAGGATTGAGATCTCCACGTTCTTCAGGAATTGATGGAAATCATGAAACCATCTGATTCCATGCAATCCTCAGATGCATTACAGCTTCAAGCTGGTTTGTAATTGCCTCTAACGTTGCTTGTGCAAAAGATCTCAAATAAATTAATAATGTGATCTTAGTTTATTCTGACTTTGAAGTTCAGATTTCAGTTCATAAAACCCTGAAGTCCCTCTTAGTAAAAAAAAACAAAAAACCTAGAGGTTTGAAAGTTCACTGTTCTCAAATAGAGACCTTGCTGGTGCTAGAGTTAACGCTTTCTGGATGCCTTTGTTCCTATTCAGACGTTTTACTTCATTGTATCGGCAATAATACCTTTAATGGCTAGAGAATTTGACTCTTCAGAAGTAAATGGAGCTGTAACCTAGGCCAGAAATGGAATAGAGTGGCATGAGTAGGTCTGATCCTGCCTTTGAAGACATCCTATTCTTATCTAGAATACGATGGTGGAAATTCCTCTGAAATATTAAATTCCCATGGTTATTTTGGGCAAGGAACTGTATGTAGATACTTTTGTGCCACATTGATTGTAGACTTGTGTCCTTAACACCTTGTACTGACATCGTTTTACCTATAGTATATAA
Organism: Sphenodon punctatus; assembly: GCA_003113815.1. Classification (NCBI taxonomy): domain Eukaryota; kingdom Metazoa; phylum Chordata; class Lepidosauria; order Sphenodontia; family Sphenodontidae; genus Sphenodon; species Sphenodon punctatus. The sequence continues at coordinate 2,357,987 of QEPC01010089.1, read as the reverse complement.
CACACTTGGGATCCTGTTCCACATACCACAACAGCAAATGACCCTTACCTTGCCTGTACATAATAGAGAACTACTGACGCATGCAGAAGTTAGAGCTATACAAAACGTGCAATGTTGTTTAATAAGTATAAAATTGCTGTATAACAAAGCAAGTGTGAAAATACAGAATGAGCATTCTAAATAAAATAACGAGCTTAGCATTTGCTCTCCTTTAATGCTTTTGCTATTTCCCTATTTTTTCAAGGAATCTCTTGTGTAGTGGTGGGTGAACGTTTGTAAAATTCTTAGAGTAGCCCTACACATTCATCAGTTTATATATTGGAATTCCATTTGGAGTTTGTATATAGATTGTATATTTAGTAAATGCAGCTTGGTGCCAGAGGTTATTAGCAATGTCATCCTCTCTCTGTGCACACTATAGAGGACCCTCCCGTTCTCCAGAACCTTTGTCTAAAATTTAAAATGAGACTATTTTCTGCTCCAATCAACTTACCTTGATCAGTGAACTAACTCCAATTATTTTGATTGGGACAAATACATGTAGCCCTTCAGCTTTTATTCAGATCAGCAGTACTAATCTCATTCTTTTTTACATTTACCAAGCATGATCTGAAAAAAAACAAGTTGTGACTGAGCATGCTCAGTGAACATTGCTTGATAACTCCCTTTCCTTTTGTCTGAATCACACTTAGGGCGTTTTCAGACAAGACACTCCCCACCCACCTGCCACGTCCCCGCCATTGCATGTTACCAGGCATAGGGTAACACTGCTGCCCTGCAACATGTATTGAGTGGCTAGTGTCTTGTCTGAAAATGCCCTTTACTATGCTGTAACATGGACCTCATTAGTGAACATCTAATATTACATGGGAAATTATCAATGCAAATCCTCCACCAAAAAAACCATCTTTAATAGGACAGAATTGTATGCACGGGTCTATGTTCTTCTATTCTGTAGCGGTTCTGCTTACCCTGTGCATTCAAAAATCATGCACCAGGCTCCAATAAACCTTACCACAGTCTTAAACTTAAGTTAATTGTCCTGAAGCTGATTATTTGCTTCTTTAATTGTTTTTAAAACTTTCAAGTTACACTTGAGTTGTATTTTTCAACGCACAACCATGATTTTAGAACCTTATGATTTTCCTAAAAAAAAAAACAAAAAAAAACCTCCAGGAGGTTCAAGGTGAAGATATTGGAAGATTAACAGTACTGTGACAGTAGACTGCCACTTGTAATTGAAACCTACAGCCTGCGTGAAACCCAACAATAATGCCAGGAAAAACCTTCCTTTCTCTTCTAGAGGGGTGAGGAGAACATTTAAGTATGAGAGCTTCCCCCTCCTTTAAAAACAAAACAAAACAAAACAAAACAAAAAGCCTTTAAGTAAAAATTTAAAAATATCTGAGTAGAAGTGCTACTGCAGCAGCTAAATATGAAAACCCTGCAACCCCACACACTTACCTATTAACTCTAGTTTCTGTCAGCTACTTGATTTAAGCATGTTACACCCTGTTCCCATTTCTAGCTGCTTAAATGTACTTGTACACCAAAAAGTGTACAGAGTCTACATTAGACTTGAAATGAATGTAGGAATGTGTTCATTTACTGTTGACCTTAATGTGTTTGTATTTAATACATGTATAATGTTCAGAATTTGTTTTGTCATAATCTTAAGTGGTAAACGTTAGAATTGTTTTTGCATTTGAACCATCTCTCTCTCCTCCCCCCCCCAACTTGGTAAGGAAACCTAATGCTCATTTTGTGAACAGAGATTCTACTTGTATTAACTACAGACCACATCCTCCTTAAATGGAATGGCTTGTGCTGCACACATGATGCTCATTCCATGAAATGACACTCCCCTCCCAGCTCCCCGCCAAACCTGCCTTATAATACATTGTTAAATTGTTGCTCATCCAGTGTGTTAGCTAATTTAAGTGACACTGTTTAAACCAAACCCCTACTGCATTTCATAATTAGTGTTGCAAAAACACCTTAATCGCCACAGATGTATACAATTATATGTATCCTTATTATAACAGATGGGAGAACTGAGGAAAAGTGGCTTGCAGGAATTAAAGCTCAGGAGTCCCTGGTCTTTAGGACCACTTTGCAAAATCTGAGCAGAAAGTATTCATAAGCTAGTGAGCTAGACGTTTGACTGGCACTGTATGTCCCAGTAATGCGTTCCCCAGAGCCCGCTGGCTTGTATGACAGAGTACCTCAGTGAATGACAGCGTGGTTATTCACTAAACGAGTTGGGAATAGTGGATATTTGTTTAGTGGTACCTGGATAGCAGGGGGCCATAAACACATTAAAATCCTATATCTTTTATATGACCGAGGGCTACACATATGTTGCATACAGTGATATGTCGGTGCATAAAAACAACTTGCATTTTCACATGTCAAACACTTTATTCATGAGATAACAATTGCCACTATTGGGTCAGACCTGTGGTCCATTTGACCCAGTGTCCTGCTTCCAGTGGTGGCCAGTGTTTGGTGCTTCAGAGGAGATGTAAGAGCCCTTCCCTTCTCCACCATTCTCCCCCCAAGGCAGGTATGGCGGCCAAAAAGAATGACTTCTGGAAATATTGGTTCTTTAGAGATGATTAATTACAAAATACTCTCTTCACTACTTTTGAGAAATTTCTGTTGTGAGAAATTGGATGTTGGGGTGTGTAGTGTCCGGGTTAACCTTGTGTGTGATGTGAATAGTGCTGTCCACATGTTACGCAGATAAGAGTTTTAACACTTTGTTCCTTATTTTAATAAAACTTTTCTGTTCCACTCTTTTCGATACTTCTCTTGTCAGGGCTGAGTTCCTTCCTTTCTCATGTAACTAACTGCTGGACTTCAGTATTCTTAACATATTGGTGGGGCCTTGAATGTCCTTGGTTTGAATCAACATTCATCTACTTCATTGCACAGACCAAATTAAACTGAATTTTTGTTCTATAGATGTTGTAGTGTAGGATAATCTATCTGGAATATGTATCTCTTCTGTGCCTTCTCTTACTTCGTCATGAATCCCACAAGTATACTTGGATGCACTCCTATCTGAATTAGTGGATCAGAGCTTATTTCTTTTTTTAATTGACCTCAAACAAGGTGTGGCTCGGATCCACCAATTGAAACCTTTCAATTCTGTATGTGGCATACAGCACAGTGATTTGTTTCCTTCAGTAATGCTTCCCAGATACATGGATCCAAGTGAGAGAGAGCTCCTGTAGACTCTGATGAGATCATTAATTCTGCATTCCTATTGATAGTTACTGCCTGATTTTGCTAGTTGGATCAGAGTTGCAGGAATTTAATTTTGAAGTAAGAAAGAAACTGTTTGGGAATCTGATTATTAGAGGGGTTTCTAAAAAGGTTGCAAGTGTGTCAATATAGAGAGGGAATAATACCACAGTATGCTGGTGAGTCATTTCAGAGTTAGCTGTGGTTTATTGCCTCAATGTCAGGACTTCCTTTTATATCTAAGTGACAATACCAGAGAGCAATCAGCCAAGCCTGCATTCATGTACAGAAACTAATTTTAAAATCTGAGCAAACTAAAGTGCAGGTTATGAATTCCCAGTGTGAGTGATTTCAGGACAAGTTTGTTTTGATCAAATGCAGCTACTCTAGATAAGTGCAAATCGGTCAAAGCCAAAAGATGGCCGCCTTAAATTGGTCTAAGGAATTGAGATCACATCTCTAGCTAGAAATGATCATAGTACTTCAGCTACGTGTCTGAAATAAACAACTAGTATCATTGTAGTGAATTTAAATTTTGGGAAACATCTGAAGAGATTAATGGTAGATCTACCTGAAAACAAACTTAAAATTGTAATTGGAAACAAAGTGGATTTCAGATGATTGATTGAATCTTTCTTTCTCTTCTGTTCAGTCCCAGCTGCATAATAACACTTTTTAAGTCTTCACTCAACTTCCTGAGTATTTAGATTAGACCCATTACTTGGCTTCTGCACTTTTTAGTGCTCATTTGTTCCACATCTGTTGAATTAAACGACTTAATATAATGTCTTGAAGTGCTCAGAAGTTACCAGTGACTTATGAAAAGCACAAGGCAAGCAAAGATCAAACACTTGCTGCAAATGAATGTATTCCCAACACACACATGCGTCTTCATCTCAAACCCTGTGTTCAGCTGTGCGATTGGGCAAACCAAACAAAATATTCCATGCATAATGTAACACACGTTTTCTAGAAATGAGGACGCTCAAGTACGTGAATAGCAAGTGGTTGTACAAACACCGTTGCACTGAAATAAGTTTGTTGCAGATTAGAATTTGTTACTTTTAAAACAGGTTCTCTTGCTGGATTAATGTAAACTGCTTTGTTTGCAGGGTTTATTGTCATCCCAAACCCAGGCCAATTCTCCAAGCGGAACTGTAGTATAGCCATCACAGTACTGCTAGCAAATCTTTGAACACAGGACAAGAAGTAATGCCACTGGAGCCAGGAGCTGTTCTTCAGCCACAGAGCATCACACATTATAAAATGGCAGAGTGTAAACTTGGAATTATGTGAATCACATAGTATTTTGCAAAGGAATAATGTAATGAGTTCTTATTACGGCTAATATTTCTAGGCTGCTCAGCCAAAGAAGAATTTTCTTTGAGGAGAAAAATACTTCTTTGATGTTGCAGTAAAATGAGTTTTTTAAAAAAAAGTTTTTTTCCAGCTTTCTTTATACATTTCAAGTTCAGTGTAATTTAATCATTCATATATATATATATATATATATATATATATATATATATATATATATATATATATATATATATATATATATAGTGTAAAATAAAGTATGTTTCTTAAATCCAAGTAAGTTTGATGGTTATATAACTCAGTACTTCACCATTGTTTAGTTTGCACAGATTTTTTATTTTTTTTAAAAACCCAGCCATGGTTAGAAGACAGCCTGGAATGCGTTTGTAGAAAATGAAAGTCATTCCTTTCTGGCTTGAAAATGTCATTCAGGAAGATGGATGCTGCAATCGTAGATTTTTAAAACAAAATTGTTTGCACTTAAATAGTTTAATGCTAGTAGAGAATTACTTTAAAATAGGTGTTCAGACACCTAGAAAATCTATGTTGTGGAGAAAAGAGAGCTTTTGTATCTATTAAACATTTATTTTAATAATGTTTCCAATTGCAATCAGCTCTGTAATATATGTATAAATACTGTAATTCAGTGATCGGGGAAGAAATTGATCATTACACTAGTCATTTTCATCATCTAAGAAAGTGATATTTCTAATTCAGAAAATACATATTAAAACTATCTTGAATATGCAGTTTTGTTTACTTTGTTTTTAAATTGGATTGATTTTGATGTAATTAATCCCTTTGTTGAATTAAATGTTTGGTACAGAAGTATATTCTAATCCTTGTAGAACACATTCCTTTTAGAACACTTGGAAAAGAAAAGCCGTTTCATATTTAATGTAGCTTAATTTGATTAAGAAAATAAAACAAGAGATTATTGTTCCCCTGCACTTTATTCCTCAGGCAGTTTACCTCTGAATCCATTTCCCAGCACACTAACCCCCAATATTTATTAAAATGAGCCTCTGATTTTTACTGTTTAGTGTCCTCAATTATGCTTTTTGGTCATTGGATCTTATGGCAGTTAATACTGTATTTCTTGTATAAATTACATGTTTCAGTCCTAATTGTTGAATTGCATTGGTTTTTAAAAAAAAATATTTTTTTGACTAACTGTCAAATGTCCACATTCTGTAACTTTTATCACTTCTAAGCACTGGGAAGGATCCTATTTTGGGACAGCTTGTGCCTAAAAGCATATTAATATAATTGTAAAAATAACAAGCCAAGGACTCTCTCATCCCTCCAGTATCTCCTCTAGAGGGGATCCAAGGGGGAGCGAATATGCTCCTTTTAGAATATAATCGACTGGGTTTGAGGTAATTGGAAGAGGGAAGATGCTGCTTTTACGCTTGCAAGTAGCCCCAATAGCTGCAAACTGCAGGATCCCTGAACAGTCTTGAAAAGTGAGGGATTTTCCCAGAGTAAATTTAATGTGGATACTAAGGGCATGTTCTAGGCCAAATGACCAGCAAACTTACTTATCTCAGGTTCTAACATTTGTATGAAGTATAGAGTTGAATACATTTTGATCATGACACTTATGTTCTGTCATTTTAGAATAAACGACATAATTATACCTGTTTTTTAGTTTTCTCTGGAGATGCTGCAAACACTAGCAAATCCTCATAGTGGTTCTAGATATCACTGGTTTTATAACATCAGACACTCAGTCTTTCTCCCATTGAAAACTAGGGAAATTCTGCTATTGCAGTAGTAGCAGGGTTGGGGTCCCACCTGTTTAGTTTATTATCCAAGACTGTTCAAAGCAGTAGTCAGCAGAAGTGCATTGCAGACTTCTAAACTGCTTGGAACTTTCAAAATCATATAACTTCCTTTTCCCTTCCTTACATTGAACGCTTCTAGGACACATCCAGGCAACTGCTGATCGTATATTCCATGTCATTTCAGGTTTAAGTATTCATTCCAGTAAAGTACGTGGCACTGAACAATCCTTAATTAGGTTCCTGCCCCAAGGGGTTTACAATCTAGGAGGAACAAGAGAGGGAAGATGAGAGAGGGAAACAGGGAGAAGATGCATCACAAAGTTGAGATGTCAGAGGTGCGCTTAGCTTAGTTACAGGGGAGAAGGGGACCCTGAATGATAGAGTAGAAAGTGCATCAGTGAGTGAATGAAAAGCATGAATAAACTTGAAAATGATTATAGGTGTGGGAAGCCCTGGCATAAAATCTTGGCTGACAGACCCTCAGTTGTAGGAAGCCCATCCTATGGAGGATTCTTGGCAATTCATGGATGGGCCATGAATAAACTAAATATTACAATTGCATGTGGAATGTATGGGTCTGAAAGGCAAGGAGCCCTGGCCCCTAAGAGGGATGCTACCTTTAACTGAAAATCAAAAATGATTTATAGCATTTCCCTTTTTCTAATGGGTGAGTCTGTGTGTGCCCAGGGAGGAGCAACGTCTTCGATCTGGCACTGAGGGGAACCTAGAAACATGGAGATCTTTAAAAGCCTGTTGTCGCATGTTGAACGTTTTCTAAACATAAGTGAGGACTTAGAATTCTTCTGGTTTGTTTTTTAAAAATTGATAACCAAAGACGAAAAGCTGTCGCCACTTGTCAGGAGTTCATTACTCTATGTAAAATGGGCTGATCTTTGCAGCAGACCTTCTGAAGTGTCTTTATTGCAACTGGCACGGATGTAGAGGCAATGTGCTAAACGGGAGCGGAGTTACTTTGTGTCTGATAAGAACCATAAATTGCAAGTTGGGGATGGCTCTCTTCTCCTTTTGGAAACTGTCTTGGTTGCAGCTCAGGCTATCAACTTTATTTTAAAAATTAAATTTCCCAGGTCTCTGATTTGGACATGCTTCACAAGCCTTAAAGGTAAGAAATAGACTTGATAGGATGACATTTTTTTCCAAAATGAATTCTCTGTCAGGTAAAATTTTCAGAAGTGTCAATGGGATTACTTAGAAAGTTGATGGGATTTGTGGCTTTTAAAAATTGCCCTCAATGTTTTGCACAATAAGAGGTTTAAATTTGTAATTAAATTACTCCTGAAACCCAAGAAAATTCCAATAGAATCAAATAGAAATACATGGGAATAAAAAAGAAATGCCTGCATGCATTGTATTCTAAATGATGCATACGGGATAAAATATTTATCATTTCTATAGCACGTTCAGTGTGCTTTACAATCCTTATCTAGCTCACTCTTGCAGTGAGACTGGGAGGTAGGTCATTATTATTCTCAGTTTACAGACGGGGAACTGAGGCTGAGAGAGAGGACTTGGCCACCCAGTGAATTCATAGCTAGGATGGGATTTGAACCCTGATCTCCAAGGTCAACACATTGTTCACTAGGTAGTGCTATCTTATGCAGTACTTTACATTTATATGCGCAGATGATGTACTGTGATCCTGGAACTACTTAGAAGCTTGTGTATTGTTTGAGGGTTTTAGTCTTAATCTGCAAGCTGACCTAATTATATTGCCATGAGTTAATAAATACAAAAATCAACTGAATCCCTTTCCATGTTAAGCTACTTAAATAGTTCTAGTTTAGTCTTAATTGAGCCACATACTTAAAGGCACAATCTTCATTTGTCCAGTATGCACGAGCATCATGGGCACCAAGAGTTGTGTGCTGAAATGGTACGTGAATTAAGTGGATGCCAGAGCAAGAGCCATTGTTGGCAGTTCATTCTTACATGTGCACTCTTGCCCCAGGAACAGAGGTGCATTCCACGGTAGCAGCCTGCTGGCTCCGGTTATGCTGCTCGTTGTGCAGGGCCAGCCTTACTTTTATTTATTATAAAAATTTGTATGCTGCCCCCTCCTGCGAAAAGCATCTTGGGGCAGCTAACAACATGTTAAAAACAGATTAAAATAATACAGTTAAAATACCACAATAAAAACAAGTTACCCACCCACCCCATGTCCGGGAAAGGCGTGGCGGAACAGCCAGGTTTTACATTGTCTACAGAAAGAGGGGAGGCTGGCGGTCAGGTGGACCTCCAGTGGGAGTTCCACAGCTGTGGCGCGGCCACAGAAAACGCCCTCCGCAAGGTCGAAACCTGCGGGACCTCAAAGAGGGCACCTCGGCCAACCGCAGGGGCCAATCCAGGATCTGGAGGGTGAAGCAGTCCTGCGGTTAGGCGGGGCCAATAGCCACGGCCCAGGCCGCTTAGGGAGGCCAGGCCCAGTAGCCTTGGGAGTAGCACTCCTAAGGCCCTGGAATGGGCATTGGACCCTCTTCCCACCCACAACTTAGCCCCCAGGGTGGCCCCTTCTGTGGGGGCTCTGCTCCCCCCTGTAGGTGAGATAAGCATACATGCACACAACCCCCTTGAGCACCTGGATGAGTGAGGATAGCACCCAAAGCGCTTCAAGCATGTGCTTAAGCCACTGAAAGCGAAGTGCTTAGGTGCTCTGCTAAAGAGGTGGAATTTGAAATATATATATATATATATAGGTGTTCAGTACTTTGTGAATCATTTTAAATGAATGGTCCCTGAGAGCTCCCCTTTTGTGCCCCCCCCTTTTTTTTTGACACGGATAAAAAAAAATCAAAAAACACTCCAGCCATTGCCAGCGGGCAGTACTCTACCTTGAAGATCAATAGTCCTGAAATTAGATTGCATATTTTTTTGTTTGTGTTTAGTACCTAGGGTGTGTACAGCAAACCAAGTCCCCAAATTACATAGTGGATTACCTTGTATTGTGAGGTTGGAAGATTCTAAATTGTAGGTTTACACACACTGCACATTTTATTGATCAGAACAAAAAATAGAACAGCTGAAGATATGAAAAAGCCCAGACTTGGAAATGGAAAATGCATCCCCACTATGCTGAATACACAAGCCATTTTGAACTTCTGTCTTGCACACAGCATTGATTTCTTTTTCAAATGTGAGTTGGGGGCAGGGGGGGGGAACGCAGAGGGCAGCCACGTGGGCTGTCCTGTCCCCTCCCCCCCCACCCGGAAGTAGCGGGGGCTAAAAGCCCACAGGCAGCGGCTGGAGCCTTAGAGCCTGCTGCGGGGATTCTCCTCTCCAACCCTCCCCCACCTGGACTTACCTGCTTGCAGGTGGTGCCGGGGGGGGTGTGACTCCTCGCCGCCGCGGCCGGCATTATCACCGCCGCCGCCTCCATCATCGCCGCCGC
>QEPC01010089.1:2320885-2344484 GCA_003113815.1 Sphenodon punctatus | reverse complement strand
GATTTTTAATCCCCCACCTGTTGATTTATTTTTGTATACCACCAGCTTTATTATATGTTTTATGGTTGTATTTTAAATGTTTTAAAAATGTTTTTATTGTTGTAAACCGCCCCGAGCTGCTGTGCAGGATGGGGCGGTATATAAATCCAATAAATGAAATGAAATGAATGAAATGTGGCACCATTGTGAAAATATTGTGGAGGTTCTAGATTTCTCAATTATTTCCCAGTTAAATTTGCTTTGCTTACAAATTAAAATCCTTTCTGACTGCTAGGTTCAAATGGGATCTCCCTTTTTTAATTCTCACTCTTTTAATAAAGCTTTTGCATTCACATCTATGCCCCCAGCTAACCCTGTGCAATCACTAATGGGTTTAGGGGTGTTGGACTAATGTGCCTTCACAAAATAATTAAATCTGGTGGTGCTTTTTGAAGGAGCACAATCTCTCTTCCACCCCCCCACCCCCAATACTTAATTCTGCTCTAAAATAAACAAAACATATTATTTACTGAAATGACTTAATATCAGGGACCCAAGCTCACTGGGTTTCCCCCTGCTTAATGTATATTAAGCAGCAATAATATATTCCCTGCTTAATATACATTAATATGCTAATTGTACATATAGGCAAATCAAAATAAATGAACTTTATGAAAGTGCATTTCACCTTTTTCACTAATACTCATGCTAAAACCACGGGGCTCAAGTGACGAGGGGAATCCTTTATCTTGACAATATGATCAAGGTAGTTCCCTTTTTTCCCCCTCTGTAGATGCGTCTTCCCTTCCAATAGTTTCATATTAAACTGACATAGGTAAAATGAACATTTTGCACAATTAATCTAAAACTGCAAATAGCCAAATTAACAATTGTTATACATATGAAGCTAGAATAAAAAACTGTTTCAGGAAGTGTCCCTAACAAAGCTGTGTTGGGATTTTAGCTCTGCAGATAACTTGGATTTAGCTCCCATCAGTTGTGTGTCTTAATGTCAAGTAGGAAATCTACTAAACACACTTTTCAGTCCCTGGGACATGCTGCTTAAAGCTGCTGCTTTTCAGGAGGCTACATCTGCTTGTTCTGGTGGCTATAAAGCTCTAGAAGTCCCAATACTGTACTCAAAGACCCTGTAGGAATAGTCCCTCCATTTTAAATGTCCATGCGCTATGGCAATAGAATGATCTATTACAGGTAACAGTCACTATTTTCAGTGTAAAATTAATTAGTCCTAAACTGGTAACACAGGCTGCAATCTTCAGACTACTTACCACAAAGTATTCCTGAGAGCTTTGATAGGATTACTCCAACATAAATTGTTTGGATTTAAGGACTGTAATTTTTAAATTTAGAAGTTTATCAAAGCCTGTTGGGGGAGTAAAGAGTCTTTTAAATTCTTTGACTGTATAGCAATATTTTAACAATTTGCCTTTAAGTTAAGCTTGAGAAAAGTCGCATCTGGTTTGGCTTTCAGTAAAATGTGCTCATGGAATAGTTAGGGTATCAAAATTAGTTTATTTCAAAAAATCTACATGGTAGCAGTTTTGTTTATGGTATATTTCATGTCACTTTCTCAGTTTTTGTTTTGTTTTTTTTAAATTAAAGGGTTGTTAATTAAAGGAGATGGCTTATTAATTTAGTATCTGATAGAAAAAATTTTCCCTGAAGCCACTAACTGTATCTCTAGCAAGAACAGAGCACTGGCGTGAGCTCTGCTTTACAGTATGATCCTAGCTAAGCAAGTTGTGTGATCTTGAAATATTAAACAGATGTAATTGGAAGAAGTTATACTGTCTTGTTGAATGTTGGTCAACCTGATTCAACAGCAGGTGTCCCCTGAGCAGTCTGAAGGGGAGCAGTGTGTTCTGAAACTTTGTATCCATCACCATAGACAAGGAAACTGTCCAACAAAACAAATCTACCATTTTAGAATGGCAATACTTGTGTAAGATTGGTTTTACTCAGCTTTTCAGATAGGCTTCTGTTTCTGCTCAATGGGGGAATATATATATATTTTTATCTTTGTCATGCCTTCACTGTGTCAGTTGGGCTCAAACACCTGAGAAGGTTTAAAACCAAGCCCTGAAGAAATGCAGCACCTTGTGGGTCAAAGTTCCTTCTTATTCTGCTTGCGCCATCTCACAACCTTGAAGATTTGTCTGCAGCTCCAGATTTGTTGTCTGATTTGGGAAAATATACTTTGCAACCTCCAGCCAATACTTTGAAAGGTAAGAAACAGCAGGCTACTAACGTTACGTCTGATTTTTATTTGGAATTTTTGGAATTTTCTAGGTATGGTATCTTTTCATGCGCCTCTTAGTCTCCCAATTGTACACTATATAGGGGAGACTAGTGCTTTCTTGGTGTTTGCATGACACAGTTGTGATACTCATAGAAATGCAAGTCTGCTCTCCATGCAACAGGTACATCATGATAGGAAGTAGTTGCAAGCTGGCCTAATAGTCCCTCCATTTTAAATGTCCATGCGCTATGGCAACAGAATGATCTATTACAGGTAACAGTAACTATTTTCAGTGTAAAAATTATTAGTCCTAAACTGGTAACACAGGCTGCAATCCTCAAACTACTTACCACAAAGTATTCCTGAGAGCTTTGATAGGAGTAATCCTATCAATGGGTATTTTCAGACGTTGGCCCCGTACCGGAAGCAACATCTTCGTTCCCCGCCGGGGTCACCCCTGCACGGCCCAACAGACGTGCCGGGGGGATCCCGGCGGGGAAAGTGGATGGGGCCGGGGCCGCGCGGCGCAACGTGCGGCCGCACGGCCCCGCCCCCTCCACGCACCCCGCCGCCCGTCCTCCGAGGAGACGGGCGGGCGGCGGGGCCAATGCGGCCGCCGCGTCTGGCCGATCGTGCCATGGCCCGGGATCCCGCTGGGGATCCCGGGCCGTGGCACGCGGCCAGACGTTACTTTTTGTTGGTCACGGCCCGCGGTCCATTTGACCACGCTTCCCGGGACCTTCCCCCGGCTAGCCCGGGAAGCGTGGTTCAAATTGACCCCATGTGGCAATTGAGCGTGGCCAACATCTGGCGCACGCCGTGCAGACGTTCAGGGGCCTTTGGCCCCGCGGGGGGGTTGAGCGTGGTTCACTGTGGTTCAGCGTGATCTCGTCACGTCTGAAATCACCCAATTACTCCATTCCAAAAGAACACACTGACTTCTGTATGGTTGGGCTCTTGAGATGGGGGCCTTTTATCCAGTAAGAACGGGAAAAGCAGATGGTTGTGGCAATGGCTAAGTGATGAAAGACTCCACGTTTCATCAACATGTACTATGTAAGCTGTTACTTCACTGTATTTTGAGAGCGCTGCTCTGTAAAAGTTTCCAGTTAGACCCCTTCCACTGTAAAGACTTGTTTTCCATGTGATGAGGTTTTATTAGAAGACTCCTAATAGACTAAATGGTGAGATGAAATATGTGCTTAGAAAATAAAGCAGGCTAAACAGATTGAGGAACTCATCCATAAGAGAAATATTAAATGCCACCAAAGTTGGGTGAAGCTTTTTTAGGTGTTATGGACAATAAAAATTAAATATTTGTCCTACTGGGTTTATGCATCAAGTCTTATGCCTCCTCCCGCCCCCCTCCCCCCCCCCCCCGTTTCCCCAACAGACTCTGCAATAAGTCACCATGTGTACCTTGATCGTATCGGTCAAGACATTACCATATCCCATACAATTCTTCTTAGCCAAACTCACTTTGCCCTATAGGCTAAAGTACAACCCACAAAATGTTTGTACACCAGCTGAAGTACATGAAATAACCAATGTTAGCACAGCTGATGCACTTTTCTCTGTAGAGACCTACACTATTCGTTGACAACCAGCACATTTTCCTGAGTAGCTGCACCAAAAAATGGTAAAACAAACCTTTTTACCTGGAATCCCCTTGTATGAGATTGCGCTCCAATAATTAACAGTTAATCTAGATGTGCTCATTAATTAAATTCATCTAGATTAACTGAAATTATCATAACTATTGAAATAGATTACAACTTTATTTGTTCAAATCCAGTGTGGTGTTTGAATCCTGTGTATTGCTGAGTGCTCATTTCCAAGTTGGAAAATCATTAAAAATATCGTTGGGAATGCTGGGTTTAGCACCTTCTTGGTCAATGTTCCTGCACATCTCAGGTTTCTACAAGCCTGTGCAGAACAGCCCAGCCCAGCTGCAGGACAGGATCACTTTCCTGTTTGATATTTCACGCATGTGCAGGCACAATGCATTGCATGCTATATTTTACCCGGGCCCAGCTGGATGACTTATCCTCTAGGTGATGTGCCAGCTCAAGACATCAGCAACGTTCTGGAATGAAGCCCGGTCATCCAGATTGAAGCACCATTTTTTTTTCCAGAACGAAGAGCGCAGAGTCTTGCAGTATGAAGTCTTTGCCTAGATCTGTGAAAGCAGCATGGGACTCTTTACTCTGAGACAATAGTAAATGCCTCGCACCCTTTCCACAGAAGAATTGCATGTAGTGAATTTGTTGAGTCCAGTAAAGGAGAGAATACCTTGGGGACTAGACTGGAAGTGATTTTCTCCAAATCTACATGGCTGATGTCATCGTTGTGCTTACAACTGAGGGTTACTGCTGAGAAACTGCAGTTGCTAGGGACAAGCACCTTTTACTGTTCCAAACATATCCTTTTGTTAGAGATTAAATTTTTGATCTGAGAAATCTAAACCTTCCTACAGAATGGCTGACTCTAAAGTCTCAACTATTTTTCTACAGTGAACAAATAAAGGAAACATGTTTGCCATAAAGACACGAAACTAAAAATATTTAGAAAATTTAAATATTGTGCACTTATCCAAATACTCTGCATGAAGTTAAATGGAACATGTTTATTATAGAGCCACAGCAGTTGCTGTATAGCTAAGGTGAGTGCAACACATTAAAAACTTCAAACGTTCTAATCTTAGCTATAATGAACCATGAGTATTGCTGATGAGAAACAGTAGGGAGAAGGGCTATGGTTCGCTGAAGCAATTTTTTCAAGATAGAGGATATGGATAATTATTGCACATTACCTTTTTGCATGATTTTTGAGGAAAGATTTGGTGTGTATTATGCACTAGAGGTCTGATTAGCTCACACTGAAGTTGCACAATTTCCATTAACTACAATTAGAGTTGGATTGATAGAATGGACCCTAGATAGGGCCAGACTGCTGGGCTCAAAACAACTTCATACATAATTGACATGCAAGGGCAATTGCAACACATGTTCTGCCATGTATCTGTATAAGCTGTATAATACTTTCACTAATGTTGACCACTTTTTAATATATGTTGATTGTTTTTAGCTATGTTGGGGCCAGATAACGTGCATATTAATGGAGTTATGGACAGGAACTCTTGTTGGTATGTTGATCGATTGGCAGCCAAGTAACTTTGAATGTGTTGTGCCCTTGCTTAGTCAGGAAAATGTCCCAAGGAGTTTTCTAAACGCTGCATATTAACATGGATAGTTTCTTGTGTAGTGGACTCAACTGTAAAGACAGTTTGCAACAGAATTATCCGTAAATTTCAGTTTCCTTCATCTAGGAATTTAAGTAATTTTAAAATGCAACAAACTCTGCCTGCCCGTGTCCCAAAGTCTTAAAATCACATTTCCAAATGTTGATGGATCCTACAGCACAAACTAGCAGTGGTATCTTTCAAGTAATATATTGACAAAGAGCGTTCCTAAAGAGACAAAAAAACATTTGTTTTGAATGTACACATTTCAACCACCTAGTCAAAACTATCAGACATTGGGTAGACTTTCGAAGAAAAGACTGACTGGCTTCTAAAATACAGAGCCATGTGAAAAACACTTCAGAAGAAATTTAACCATTGTATGTTTCACTTCACTAAAATCGGGTGTTTCCAGGTGATAACCTAATCCAGACGCTTAATCAAGATAAGCTCTGAAACTATTAAAGTAATACAGAATGAAATTGTGCACCACTGACTTTTGAAACTTACATTTTTCACATTCAGATGTACAGGTGAAGTTTGAACAAAAGTGATAAACAAATATTGACACTTTCTGAATGAATATAAAAAATTATAAAACTCCATTCCTACTGCTAAAACAAAAACCCTTAAATTATTATTTCTAAAAAAATCCAGATTTTACATAAGCAATTTAAAAATAAAATAAAAAATTCAAGTATAAAGTGCGTTCTGAGCTGCCAAAACAGTGCTAACATAAATATTGGTCCTTTGCTCCTGAAAGTTATCAAGGAGGATAATGAAGTAGCCCTTCCCAGATTGCGTACTGTAGTGTTTTCTTGCAGCATTTCAGGGGAACGCAAGATAAGGCACTACTGCTCGTGGTGTGTACCTTCCAAGGAAAGCACAGATGCATCTGTACTTCATCAATCTCCTCCACCTCTCCTTTCTATAGCAGGCAAGTGGTATTGTTTCAGAGAAGACTTTAATTCCTTCTGTTTCTCGGACTGTTGAAGAAATGACAGAAGTTGAGTTGTGGGTCTTACTCTACAGTATACGTTTTCTGTGTTGAATAAGCAAAGTAAAGCTACCTTGTGATTTGCTCCAATGTACTTTATAGGTTGCAACATGGCTTCCCCATTTATTGCAGGCGTGGTAAAGATCGGCTGAAACGTAGGGCTAGGATAAGAAGCCAAAGCAGCAACAGCAGGAAAGTTCATTCTTGGCAATTCTACTGCATAGGGAGGTCCATGACGTCTCAGTGGATTCTCCAGGCCTTTCCTAAGAGGGTGCTTTTAAAAGCAGAGACCCAGCTTTCAGTTTTCTGATAGTAACATCTTTCAAAGAACAGAATTCTTTTTAAAAGGCTTTTAAAAATTCATACTTCAGCTGAGTTCTAAAATCCTCTTTTAGACATAATTAGTTGCTCTTGTCAGGTTTCCCCAAGCAGTTGTGAGGAAATGGCTGTGGCTGGGGACTTGTGCTTTGAAAGGGGTGGGCATGCAAAGGAGGAAACAGGGCTAGCTACTTTCCTTTTCCTCGGCTGATTTTGGCATAAGGGTTTCAACAGAGATGACAATCCACAAACCACTTACTCCAGAGTAGCCTCCATTGGGACTATTTTGGAGTAAGTGGCTTGTGGACTGCAGCCAAAGGGTGTTTTCACACATTACCCCGGTGGGGATTAGCACCTGTGAGAATGCACGAATCCCCTTTTATCCCGTGAGAACACACATCCTTGTAAGAGCTACATTTGGGAAGCCAGTAGTGCACGCGTGTTCTCGCGGGATAAAAGGGGATTAGTGTATTCTCACAGGTGCTAATTCCGGCAATAACAGAGCTATGGCTGCAATGGTGCAAGTTTTCCTGCCTCCCCCGGTAATGTGTGAAAGCACCCAAAGTCTCTTAACACAGGGAAACTGTTGAACGTTTCTCCCTTACAGTGCTGGTTGGAGGAGACAGATGTGAGTTGAGAACTTTCTGCGGTATTGGTTATTGTATGAGGGAAGTGTAGAGAAAGTAAGGTTGCTGTGTCGGTCTCAAATATAGGCAATAGAAACCTAGTAGTACAGTGATATCTTTTATAGGACCAACTACAGTTGGTGGAGATATGCAAGTTTTCGGACCTCACAGGGTCCTCCATCAGGCAAGTCAGGAGTTGGAACTGGAGACAGGGCAAACAGTGAGTTGTTATACAGTGTTTGGAAACAATGGCAAAGGAAGGGGAGGGGAGGAGGTGGTGAGAAGGAGCCCCAGGTATGTCTGCAATTTAAAAGGATGGAATACAACAAGGTGGGAAGAGTAAGAGCTGCTGATAGTAAGTACAAAAAAAGTCTTTGTTCTTCAGATGTCAACAGTCAAAAAATAAATTCCCTTCTGTTTTCACTTACTTTGTATCTACTGGCATTTTAATATGACCAAGATTTTAAAAAATAATTTAAAAAGTCTTCTGTATGTCTACAGAAGACCTGAGGGGGAGACAGCTCCTTCACTTCTGCATCTGACTTACAGCCTTGTCTTAAAGATCTCCAAGGTTTTACGGGTTAGCTTGGATGATAGCTAAAACAAACTGTGGTACCTTTTCTGTGCCCACAGTGTACAACAAAAGGAGGACAATTTAGTCTAAAACACGTGTGGAAAAACAACTCACTAATTGGTAAAAAGACCCAATACCAGATGTTATCACTTCATTCCCTGATCCCATCTGGAGACCCAGTAGTGCAAACCCCTGTGTTTACTAGGACTTGGCAAAGATGCTGAGATCCGTGCCGGTACATTTCGATACAGGATTGGGGCTTTGGGTCAGATGGGGAGTAAATTTACATTAGGTAACTTCAAGTAAGTAAAAAACAGTACAAATTAAGTATACTTAATGTGTTTTAATTTAAAATTACCTGCCGTTGGCCCTCCTTTGAAATATGCCACAGATTAATCGATTCTCTTCCCACTGGATTTTCTACTAATCTCGTCCTTCTGCGCAGGGTCAAAGATTGCTTTTCTGTTGCCCTGTAGAGAGTGAAACGTGAAACAGTTTTACTGCAGGTTAAAGATAAAACCAAACAAGATAGAATGGAAATGAGACTCCGTTCACCATATGAATTGCTCCTTAATTTTGTGGACTCCGTTAAGAATTCCACAAAACTAAGAAACTTCCTAGTTCAACTGTGTGGGTCAAGTTCATTCTTCACAAGTTAACTGTGCAACTCCTAAACAAATTATTAAAATCTGTGATTAAAAGTGTGGGCTTACCTCAGCTCTTGGAAGTAAGGATGCTGCAGTGCCTCGTGGGCACCAATCCTGGCATCGGGGTCATATTCTAGCATTGCATACATGAGAGAGAGGTTCCTGGGGGACAAGTTAGGCACAAGTGGAGATATCCCTGTTCCTTTTTTGAAGGGGAACTCAAAACTCATAGATTTTGACCTGTATTGAACCCAGAGAAAAAGCAAACCTCTGAACATTACTCTTGCTTTAAAAAAGAAGCATAAGATCAATCAATCTAATATGCTTTTGAAACACAAAAGCAAACTGAGAAGCACTATGGAATGACACTGGGTGTTTTCAAGAAGATGTGGGGCTGGCCACCCTTGCAGCTGCTCCAAGGGTGAGCCCCCTGTGTCTGCCTGCTTGCAGTCCCACCTGGGTCGGATTTAAACCGACCCAGAGGCTGACGCGGACCACAATCTGCTCATGTGGCACTCCCCTCCCCCACACCATAGAGTTGCAGGTGGATTAAGCGCAGAGCTGAAGTGGCCTTCTGCGGAGCATACAGCAGCTCTGCCTTGGGCTGATGCTCCAGGTTTAGCCAGCCCACTCTACCGGCAGCACGCCAGGATGTTCCGGAGCAGGGACAGCTGCATATTGGGCAGCCTGCCTGTAGACGGACGGGCCACCTCGGGGTGCAAGCGGAGCAGAGCTGGGGCTGTTCTGTCTAAAAGCACCCACTATGATTAGAATGACTGGCTTGCTTGCTAGGAAGGCCATGCATAGGGGCCCTGCAAGGAGACTTGGAATCAAACTCCTCAGCTGCTTTGGAGCAGTACAAGGGTGTTGCTTCTTGGTGGGGATCTAGGAGCCCTCAATATGCAGCTAATGAGAAGTGTTAAGTTTGCAGCAGTGTAAATTCACTTGGCCACAAGGTCGGTAAGCAAATAAACCAGCTTATCAAGGGGCAATAAGCCTCGAGCCTGAAGTCCCTTGGTGCAGAAAGAGGGGACTTCCCAGCAGGCTTCTTTCTTGCCCACTTTCCTTCTCTTTAAACCTCTATTGCTCAGCTGTGACATTCAGAAATGATGGGAGGGTACAATGCACTTACTGTTTGAACTTACTGAGGGTCGTCTTAGCTGGGGTGCCTATAATATCATGGATTTTTGATATTTGGTCCAATTCATTAGATCCAGGAAAAAGAGGATGGAAACTGGAAAAGATGAAAAAATAGAATGATCACGCCTGGAAATTATTTAAACTAGCTCCAGTGGAATGTCTAAAGTTCGTAGGGGGCTGAAACCTGCTTTTACTCAAGATGCCCAGCGTGTACCATCGAACAGCCAAATTTGACAAAGTTCAGCAAATACCCATTAGAGTTTTGAAGCAGCTATTTCTATTTTTGCTTCCCAGTGTTGCCGCCATCGTCTTTGTGGTCAAGAAGATGCGACTCCCACAGTCTCTAAAAACAGAAGGTGGCTGTTTAGCATGGGCCTTGAGTACGTCTCTAATAAGGATTTTAAAACCTCTGTGGCACAAAAAAATTAAGAGAAACCTAGTTCTGCTGTGCTTTTTAAAGAACTGCTTCCTTAATTTCAGATGAAGGGGAAGAGTGTTTTATAATTAAGTGTATGAACAAGTGAGGATAGTTGGCCATGCTGGTGGCAAAGCAGTAAGCCCCCTGCATGCTACAGGTGATGTAAGGAAAATGGGGAGAAACTAGCTCTTTGCAGTTTGCAATGTACAGCCCAGAGGAGGAAAAGCAACTGAATAAGTAGTGTATTTGGGGCGAGGATTTAAATGCACTTGACGCTGTTGCTTTCTGTTATTTATCTAAGCATATAGTTGCTTGACTGTTAATTGGCTATGAAATATGTTTCCATGGTACTGTTTCGGTGTCATGTTGTCTGGAAGTTCCACAAGGCACAAATCTCATTATTATTATTATTATTATTTATTAGAAGCATTTATATAGCACCAGTGATATACCTGGCGCTTTACAGAGAATAAGATAGACATGGTTCCTGCCTGAGAGCTTGTCTACTAGTAGTAGTATTTATGTTTATTTTTCATTTATATCCTGCCTTTTCCCCAGCAGACTCAAGGTGGCTTACAATACATGGAAAAAAATAAACAAAATACAGTACAGAATAGCATGAACCTTCTACAACCTCCCGGCTCTGTCCCTCTCACCACCCCATTTCTGTGCCTCTCCTAACCATATAAAATAGCACTACAAATAAATGTTACATCACCTCCGGTTTACCACTTTGTGCTTGGCCAAGTGGGGAAAAGACTCCTTCACCCCCATGAACTCTCTCCCACTCCCTTGCCTCTCACACAGGGGGAGTCCCTTCCCCCCCTTCACCTGGGAGAGTGACTGTGCTCCACTCCAGTTACTTCCCCTTCCCTCAACCCGTACCCCCTCCCTTCACAAGAGGGATGTGGCTGTTCCCCAAATCTTCCCTTCCCCCTCCCCCAACACTAATCACCATCACTGTGGCAGTGTCTTGCCTGTGACTTTCCCTCTGTTGCCACCAAAGGGTGTCCTTTGGCCTCGCCCTTTGGCAGTGCCCAAGGCCTGAGCCAAACCATGGGCACCTGCAAGCTTCATAGGCCTAGATAACAGCTGCTGGGGTCCTCCTCACACGCTGCAAGGGTGATGACCTCATCAGTTCCTGCACTGCTGGACCCCACCTTTCCCCCTCCCTTGGAAACCACTCCTAGGAGGTCGGCTTATGATGTTACCAGTCCATCGGGGTTCCCTGGGGCCCAGCAGGAGGAGGTGTGGTGTTAAAGTCTAGCACCAAATATCTAGGTCCCGGCATAACCTAACTTATACCTGTGCCAACATGATAATGAAAAATGGATTCCTCACTTTGATTTTCTCCAACGTTAAACAACCCAAACCTTTAATTTCTCTCTCCTTTACACTGTACCTTGTAATTTCATAGAAAACACAGCCAACACTCCACATGTCCATTTTGTAGCCATAGTAGCCATCTGTGAGAAGACACTCCGGTGCTCTGTACCAGCGTGTAGAGATGTATTCTGTGTAGGGCTGCTTGGAGTAGACACTCCTACAAGAGCCAAAGTCTCCTAACTTCAGAATCTCCTGCTACAATAGAACCACTCATTATGGACCTCGATGAACTACTCAAACAGAAGCTGAAATAATGAATTGGCTATTACAAACGGCATTGATTGCTTTAGGTACCCACTCTTGTCCTTTTTTAAAAAAAAAACAAAAAAACCACCACAACTCAAAATTTCAATCAGGAATGCCAAGTTGTATGTTTAATTATCTCGGCAAAGTGTTAGCCTTTAAATGTTGGTGCAGCGTATTCTTGAGAGTAATTCTCTTCGGGTCTACTAATGAACAATTTCTCCGCTGTGGCAGATGTTTCATTATCCTATGTTATAGCAAAACTCCCCTTAAATTGCTCTGAAATGTAGAGCCATTTATATCCTGACAAGCCTTTTTCTATACATTTTGTTTAACCAAAATTTGAGCTAAAATTTAATAGTATCTAAATGGCCTCTGAATAAAATTATTTTTGAGGCATCTTTTTTTAAAGTAGCGGAAGGTGCTAATATGATGCATCTTTCTGACTCTTTGTAGAAAATTCTCCTCTTTGTTTCCCTTTTGGACACACTTGGATACTTGCAAAACCACTAAAGGTGTAAACGAACGAGACAATAACCCACTGGAGTCCGTGTTTGATCCATGCAGCCTCTCTTGCATGTTTAGCATGTACAGCCTAATAACAGGCAGTTCCCACTCACAGGTTTAGTGTGACAAACCTAATGCACGTGCAGGTGTTCTTCCCTGGCACATAACCGACGGGATGCGGACAGGTGGGTGCACATTAGCCTGCATTTGCTGGCACGGCAGGCTCATCATGCTCCAGGGCCCCCTATGGGTGGGGGCTACGTGGCCAGTGGGGGTGAACACCTAATAAACAGGCAGGTGGATGGCTACTTTCTCGTAACACCCTAAAACTCATCCCCTAAATCAATGAAAGAGCTACTTCTAGTAACTGTGTGACTGAAGCTATTGTGAAGACAGGTATTTTCTTGTCATTTGAGAGGAAGAGGAGGAATCTTTAGTTCTGCCGTCTTTTTCAATGTTATTAACTCTGCAACATTCAATTTTACTCAAAGCCCTGGATCTGGGAGTCATGTGATTAACATTTTTGAATGAACTTCTAGCCACTTACGGTTATGGAAGAAAGCTTAAACATAAACCCTAAAGGATCAAAAAGTCTACGTATCTAAAGGCTTAATTTCATGATTTTAAGCCACCTATGATGATTTTTATTTTTTTAATGTTTGGGGTTAGCAATATTTGTCTGCTAACTATATTTGACCATTATTGCATGCTCTTCTTATTCAAGTTCTGGTGAAAACCATAAAATCAGTTGATAAAATTTAATTTGCTCCTGTAGATGCTGTTAACTTGCTGAAAATGGAGTTAAACCCATAGAGACACAGGACTGCGCTTTAACACTTGCTTCAGAGAGAGGGCACAAAGGAAAAGGCAGTTAATACTAGAAAACATTAGCTGGCTTTCAAGCCTAGATCAGACATGTAGCAAGAAGGTTTTCTACCCCCACACCCCTTTTAGACACTAACAAGGACAAATATTTATTCATCCATCATTTGAGCAGGTGCGTGTGTGGGCCTAGGATATGCCAAAGAAGCAACATGCAGTAGAGAATAACGTTGGGAGTTGTTAGCACATTAACTATTCAGCAAGTAAACAAGTCTCCAATGTACTCCAGTTGTTGTGCTGGCGCTAGTTCTACTAAATTGAAATGGGACTAATGTTGGGGTAGTAGCTGGAGGATCACACTCCCAAAGCAAAATGTAGATGTTTCAGAATTGGGTCCTGAAAGTCCAGTTGTGAGCAGCACTTCATTGGATTTCAAAGTTATTTCCAGTGCTTTGTACGACTAGTAGTGCTATAAAAATTATAAATAGTAATAGTAGTAGTAGTAGTTCTGCAGGACTAAACATAAGCAAATTCTTCTAGGTCATTGAATGGGTAGCATTATCTTACCCAAGCTTCCTTACCTTTATTAATATATTTTCTGGTTTCACATCTCTGTGGAAGATTCCATTTCTGCACCGATACAAAAACACCAAAGGAAACAATTCAGTGATGACATCAGTATTCTTTAGTGCTTCCAATCACACACAGAATATTTACGTAAATATTTGCTGCTGCTGTTGAGTTTAACAACTTACCTATGCATGTGATCAAGAGACTTGCATAACTGGAACATATAGTTAATAATTTTCTTTTCAGGTAATGGTTTTCTCCTGCCTAGAATATGGAATAATAAAATAAAAGCTGAAGTTGTCCAAATACGTCATCTCAACCAAGATATTCTTTTATCGTCTTTAAAGAGGTGGTGGTGTGACCCCTGCTCAAAAACCATCTCTGGACGTTGACTCCCTCGCCAGTTATCAGACTGTCTCTAACCTTCCCTTTTTAGGGGAGGTTATTGAATGGATAGCGGCTCGGCAGTTGCAGGAGCATCTGGACAGACTCAGTTTTCTAAATCCCTCACAGTCCGGCTTTTGTCCGGGCTATGGCACTGAGACTGTGCTTCTGGCTTTGGTTGACTGTTGCCGTGAATTAGATCAGGGTCGCTTGACCCTGCTGATTCTATTAGATCTGTTGGTTGCTTTTGATACCGTTGACCATAAACTGTTGGGTGACTCACCTGTGGGACTGTGCTGCGGTGGGCAGGACTGTTCTTGAATGGTTCCGCTTGTTTATGGCCAGAAGAACTCAGCGAGAGGTGCTCAGGGACCATTTTTCATCTCCCTGGGACCTCTCGTGTGGAGTCCTACAGGGTTCCATTCTGTCCCCTCTCCTGTTCAACGTGTATATGCAGCCACTGGGCGAGGTCGTGAGAAGCTCTGGAGTTCGTTGTCGTCAATATGCTGATGACACTGAGCTGTAGCTCTCATTTTTCAACCCAGACCCTGCAGTCTTAGTGCTTACACAATGTCTGGTGGCTGTGGGGGACTGGATGAGGGCGGGGGGACTGAAGTTGAATCCTGACAAGACGGAGGTGGTGGTAGTGGGGAAGGTGGCGGGTGTGTTGTCACCCATCATTGATGGGGTTTTCCCACCCACTGGTTCCCCAGGTTCGGAGTCTGGGAGTGCTCCTTGATGCGCAGCTTCATTTAGATGCCCAGGTTGGCAAGGAGCGCATTCCGCCAGTTACACCTGGTGCGATGGCTTTGGCCATATGTCTCCGACTCTGACCTGGTAACTAATCAGCCACGCTTTCATCACCTCAAGACTGGACTATTGTAACACTCTACGTGGGGCTGCCTATGGTGATGGTTCAGAGATTGCAGCTAGTGCAGAATGTGGCGGCCCGTCTCCTTATGGGAACAGGCCACTGGGAGCATATTACACCAGTGCTCCGTTCTCTACATTAGTTGCTTATAGTCTTCTGGCCCCGATTCAAGGTACTGGTTCTTATGTATAAAGCCCTACGTGGCTTGGGCCCCATATATCTACAGGATCGCCTCGCTCCCCTTGCTCTGAATTGGCCTCTGTGGTCGACCAAGAGCGCCCTTCTCGAAGTCCCCTGGGTATCCCAGGGGGCGACTGTGGAGAAGGCATTCTTGGTGGCCACACTGAGGCTGTGGAACTCTCATGGCCCCAGACTGCTTCTCTTTTCGATGTCAATGCAAGACCTGGTTGTTCCACCAGACCTTTGGTGAGGGAGATGGGTGAGGGTGGGTTTTTATTTTTATGGGGGGGTGGTATGAGTGGGGTATATATATATTTTTTCTTCCCCTTTCCCCAGGGGGGGATGTTTTTCCCCCTTCCCCCTCCCTTTGCCTCCTTTCTTAGATGTTTTATGTTTATGTTGTGCATTTTTATATATTGTGAGCCACCCCAAGCTGCCTTTGGCAGGAAGGGGCGGGATATCAAATGTTTTAATTAATAAATTCTATAACGCCCATTTTACTTCTGGTAATGCATCCATATACTCTTATACAAATGTCACCATTTGGAGAAGAAAAGCTTTGAAACTTCTGTACACTTTTTACGGTTGGTATCATCTCAAGTCCACTATGTCTTTCTCTTGTATTTGGGACCAAAATAACCACCACCTTTTGAAGACCATTTGGAGATTGAGGAGCTTGCAATCAGTTTTCCCATTTAATTATTCCTTTGTCTCACAGCCTAATGGCCATAAGGGCCAGTTATATTTATTCTGGCTTCCATTTTGATGTGGTTCAGCATCTTTACATACCTATCCTCCATTCTATTATCTAGCTGCCCAGTCTGCCTCTTGTCTTCTCCCCTCCACCAGGCCAAATAGAATGGTCCTTGGAAAATGATTGTTCTTTATCTGGCAGATTATGTCCAAATAACTGAACTATATAAAAATATTATCATTGAAATAATTTGAATAATATAGCTGAGGTGGGCTGCCTATGAATTGTGATAGCTTTGTTCTTGCATGTTTTTCACAGTAATGGGTAAGACCAGACAACTAAGTTTATAAATAAATTTGCTGTATCTTAATCTTTCTGCTAAGTTGTGATATAGCAGGAATATGCCAATTAAAACTTAAGTCTGATTCTATACCCCCTGTATATAAACAATGTTGTAATTCGTTTAGGAAGGGGTTGGGGAAATCTCTTCCCTTGCAGGGGCCATTTTGAGAAGTAATACAAACTGAGGACTGCACCAAAAATTGAGGGGCAGAGGTACTTAAGTGGTATGCTCAAGAAAAGAAAGAGCCAGATCATGGATCTGTCATGGATTTTGCTCCTACCCTTGAGTTGGATGCCTTCATTTCTGCTTCCGTCCCCTGAGCTCAGTCTTTCAGTGCTGTGGGGAGGGGGGTGTAGGAACCAGATTTAGGAGCCAGATCCAGGAACTGGGAAGGGGCCACATAAAAACAAACTGGGCCGCATTTGGCCCCCAGACCTGACATTCCCCATCATTGGTTTTAGGAGATTCAAAGCTTAAATTTTATACTGTAATCCCCCCTTACACATGCAGTGCCTGAATTGCATGTATTCCTGTTCTGATATGCCAATTACAGAGCAGCATGTCTTCTCTGGACAACTGCATTTTTGTTCAGAGTCAAATGCATAAGTCGTTCCATAATCGCATATCTTGACAGAAGTTACACTAAGCCTCTGTATT
Organism: Sphenodon punctatus; assembly: GCA_003113815.1. Taxonomy (NCBI): domain Eukaryota; kingdom Metazoa; phylum Chordata; class Lepidosauria; order Sphenodontia; family Sphenodontidae; genus Sphenodon; species Sphenodon punctatus. The sequence continues at coordinate 2,327,627 of QEPC01010089.1, read as the reverse complement.
TCTGGTAAAGCGAAACTCCAATTATAAGTCTTATAATTGGCATAATGTTGCTTCTGCAGGGCAAATGTTTTGTTTATTTTAAAATGTATACCCTCCATTTCCCTGAAGGCTCACGGCGGCTTACAGAAATAAAAGCACACCAAAAATGATAAGCAATTCAATACAAACCCCTGAAAATCCCTACCTCCACCCCAACGCCTATCTCCACTCACCAAATGCTTTGCCAAAAAGGAAAGTTTTGAATTGCCTCTGGACTATGCTCAGGCTCTGATGGACCTTTGGGGGAAGGGAGTTCTGCAATACTGGGGCAACAGCCATGAACGCCTCTGTGGGCTCTTGTCATAAGGACAAGATTGGCAGGTGGTACCTGCAGGAGGATGCTCCTGGCCAACCATAGGGCTGACATCACGGTGGAGCATGGAAGGAGAGCCTGTCTTTCAGATACTTGGGACCCAAGCTGTTACGGGCTTTAAATGTCAAAAGAGGTTAAAGTTTTAAAGGTTCTGGTTTAGCCTGTTACTTACTGTCTTTTCTAGCCATCAATGCGGTGCCTGAACATTTCAATGAATACCCCTTATGGAAGCCTCCGTCCAGCACGTAAGGGGGTTACGCGCACACAAGTAAGTAGATGCCAAATCCTTTTTCACGGCAAGAGCCATCACTGAGACTCTGCACATCCAGTGTCGCCCCTCAGAGCCCTTGTACGGATGCTCCTATGTTGAAGTGTGTTCCGCACACCCAGCAGCCCTGATGGCCATGGGTGGCCTTCACAATGACACCTTGAGCTGTGAGGGAGGATTTGGCAGGCACCCACTTTGGCACACAGCTTACTTACGTGTGTGTGATCCCCTTATGCACTGCACAGAGGACGGTTTCAGCCAAGGAAAGGAAACCTCCTCCCCATTTCTTATATAAAGGAACTGAAGTATAAAGGTAAAATAAACTTCCTGAGTCGTTTTGCAAGCTTAGAGAAGATTCAGAACTAAGGTCCAGTGCTTGTGCTGCAATATATATCCTCCATTCAGCTTCTTTGGTATAAGAGGTGGTAATTTAACATGTCTTGCTTTCTAGAATTCAAGAAACCTAGAGAGGATGTAAACTGCCTCTCTGATATCTCCGCTTGGATGTCCCAACGTCAACTCAAGCTCAACATGGCCAAGACCGAACTCCTCATTTTTCCTCCCTCCCCTTCCTCTCCCTCTAACCTGACCATCTGCATCGAGGGAGTCACCATCCATCCCGTTCTCCAAGCCCGCCGCTTGGGCTTCATCTTTGACACGCACCTCTCTTTTAAACCTTACATTGACTCTCTTGCCAAATCCTGCCGATCCGGCCTCCATAACATTGCTCAGATCCGCCTCTTTCTCTCTACCTCCTCGGCCAAAACCCTTGTTCATGCCATGGTTATCTCTCGCCTCAATTACTGCAACCTCCTCCCTGCTGGCCTCCCTCGCTCTCACCTGTCCCCCCTTATCACAATCCAAAACTCCGCTGCCAAGGTCATTCACTCTGCCCGTCGCTTCAACCATGTGCAGCCTCTCCTCTTCTCTCTCCACTGGCTCCCCCTTCCTGAACATATCCTGTTTAAACTCCTGGTTTTCACGTTCAAATCGCTCCACGACCAACCTCCCCCTTACCACTTGAACCTAATCTCCCTACGTACTCCTGCACGCGCTCGCCGCTCTTCCTCTGTCCCCTCCATCACTCTCCCTCGTTTCTCCTGCTCACCTAATCGCCTTCAACCCTTCTCCCTCACTGCCCCCCATGCCTGGAATTCCCTCCCTGCCCACATCCGCCTTGCCCCCTCCCTCTGCTCCTTCAAATCCCTCCACAAGACCCATCTTTTCCTCGCTGCCTTTCCCAATGCCTGCTAGACATTCCCATATACCTACTGTCTGCCCTCCTCTGCAGACTGCTGCAACCTGATTGTAACCAAGCCAAGCACACGCACCTGAGTCTTCGCATCCGCTTGAATGTTTGTCTTTTCCTCTGTCCCCTCTCCCTGTCCCCCCTCTCCTTGTCTTTTAGTTTGTAAGACACAGCAGGGACAACATCTATTTCTATGTTCTGTACAGCACCAGGTCCCACAACTGGCGCTATACAAATGTTTATAATAATAATAACTCATTTTTATTCCCTTTCTCTTGTGATACTTTTGAACATCTGCAATCTTTTTTTTCTTTCTGGTGCGGAGGCTGCGTCCGTTCGTCTCCAGCCCGGACCTGGCCTCCCTCATCCATGCCTTCATCACCTCGAGGCTGGACTACTGCAACACGCTCTACGTGGGACTTCCCTTGTTCCTGGTTCGGAGGCTGCAGCTAGTGCAGAATGCGGTGGCCCGTCTCCTGTCGGGGACGGGTCGTCGGAAGCATATTACACCGGTGCTCTGGACTCTGCACTGGTTGCCAATAGCATGCCGAGCTAGGTTCAAGGTTTTGGTGTTGATCTATAAGGCCCTTCACGGTCTGGGCCCCTCGTACCTCAGGGACTGCCTCGCCCTCCACGCCCCAGAGTGGCTCCTTCGGTCTGCTGGGGGTGCCTTCTTAGAGGTCCCCCGCATTAAGCGGGGGGCCACAATGGAGAGGGCATTTTTGGTGGCCGGGCCGCACCTTTGGCATTCCCTCCCGGAGAAAGCTCGCCTGGCCCCAAGNGGGGGGGGAGGGAGGGAGGGTGGGTTAGAGGGTTTTATCTCCCTTACCCTATTTATTGATTTATTGTTTTAATGTTCCCCAAGCCCTATTTTAATACTCTGAATTGTTTTTGATGTTTTAAAATTGTTTTTATATGTACTTTATATGTATTACTATTGCTGGAAGCCACCCTGAGCTGTTCTCAGGAGGGGCGGGGTATAAATCCAGAAAATAAAAATAAATAAATAAAATAAAAAATAAGTGCCATACTGGGTCAGACCCATGCTCCATTGAGCCCGGCAGCCTGTCTGACAGTGGCCAGCTACAGTAGTGCGAGATTTCAATTTTCAACATTGTGCTGGGTGTCTCTTAGAAAAGTCATGAATGTCAAAATTGGCTGATTTTTGCCGGAGAACTTCTGTGCGCCTCAGCGTGGCTGCGGCAAGCACGCTCACTTTCGGTTAAAGAGGAGCTGAATCTGAGAGAGAGGTTAATCCATAATGTTTGTTGAAATTAATGAGAGCTTTTAATAGGATTATAACATCCTCTCTCTGTTGCTGGCTTTCACTCTTCAGCCTGGGTAGTATTTATTTTGAACAGCTGACTAGTACTGCCGTCAGCATAATCCATGTTGATTAAACCTGCCGACAGCTCAGCCTGCAATCCTGGCACCACGGACGTGTGAGCAGCCCCACTGAAATCAGTAGGGAGAGGTTTGGGGACTATGTCCATTGTGTTTCATGGGCCAGGGGTGCAGCTACATTAAGCTCTTTTGTTTGCTTTCACCATTGGAACTAATGGATTTTCAACAACGGGAATTAACGCATCAAAAAGGCTCTGGTGCCCCAGGACAGGCAAGACCTGAATTTCCAATTTCCTTTTTTAAATTTAAAAAAATAAAAAGAAAGACTTTTCAGGCCTCTCCAGCACGATAGTAACCCCCACCCCAAACCCTTCCTTTCCCCCCTTAATAGGGTGACATTTAAGAAATGCTTTTAAGCTAACGCTTTGTAGCTCTGATTTATGAAGTTAAACATTTATGTCTGCAGATCTATAAAATACTTAATCTCAATATTAATCGCAGGAGGAAGAGGTTACCCTTGTACATGTAGCTGCCGTGCCATTGTCAAAGAAATCTTCTCCGGTTCTCTGAAGGCCCCACTCTGTTTCCACTGCATTTCCCTCATGGCCACCAGTAGTCCCGGCAATGGGGGAAACGCAGTGAACATTTATACCCCACATTAACGTCCTCTAAGCAAGACAGTGAATGGAGGAGTTCTATAGGATTTTATTTGTGCTGTTCCAGAACATCACTTTCTAAAGAAATAATGTGCTATATATCATAATGCTCTCCCATTTTGCAGACATTCTTGGTATAATGTTCCTGATCTACAGACTCAATGCTAATAATTCTGCCAACCAGATTTGTTTTTCCAGGAAAAAACAATAGCATTAATTCCCAAGATTAGTGCTGCTAAAAGGACTGAATAAATTCTGCTTTCTTTATCACAGATGTTGCCATGCACCTGTTCTAATTAGAAATCTCTTCTCAGCAAAACCATTGCTTTAAAATTCTCTCTACTGTCAAACAATAAACAGACCAGCTGGCTGTGTTCAACCCCCGCACCCCACACAGGGGTTCTTAACCTTCTCAGAGTGTGTAGTGAAATACTTCCAAAAGGCAGAGCTCATAACCTATTCAAAAAATTAAACTATAGGGGGGAGGGGGATTTTGTAGGGAAAAGGTCTGTCAATTTCCTGAAGAAATTTTTTTTCATGTGGTCTGAGCTGGCTCTCTGATCCCCACTGAAGGAGGGCAGGGAGGAGAGGTGGTAGCAGGAACGCTGGGCCCCAGTGCAAGCTACAGTTTTGACTGGCGTTTAGTTGTGCTGTGGGTGGGGCATTTCTGCTCCATTTCTGAAGAGCTGTCTGTTGGTGGAGTGCAGGAGCCCCATCCTCTGCCACATGCACTACTAGCAAACATTTAGGGAGAAATAGTTTTAAAAGGGGGAGAAAAAACCTGCAAAACTTATCTTAAGTACTACAAGCCCATTTTTGTGAGTGTTTTTCCTCTTTAAGACGTTTGTGGAGATGGATCCCCATCACTGGAATTTGCAAATGCTCTCTCTCTTTGGAGGTAATAGCTACGAACCTCTGAGACACCTGATTCCAGATTTGGTCCTATATACAGAAACTTCCCATCTTCGATGCATTGATTTTAAATAAATCAAAGTCCATCCCAAGCTGCTTGACCCTTTAGGCTGAGGCGATTAAAAGTATTCCTGTTTCTGTGGCCTACGCTACACAAGGAAGAATGCAGGCAGCCCAACCCAATGGATCACAGCTGAATGGATTGGAGACGGCCATCCAGCATGAGACCAAGTGCGACTTGAACTATCAGCAATGCAGTTGTGCACCATAACCACCCAGCCAAAAGCAGTCTCCTGCAAGGTGAGGTGAGCCGCCTCCCTCTAGCAGCACTGAATTTTTCCGCAATCTGGACTGACATTCAAACTTCCCTCACCAAACAGTTTCCAGTAGATGGACTCTGTTTTAGTGAGGTTCTAAGGCAGTTGTTTAAATTCACCCCTAACTAGAAACTAAGAGGGGAATTCAATATACTAATTCTTTTAATTCTAGGTTTCCAAACATACAGTTGACTGCAGTTGACTAGATCATATTCTAATTATTCAGCCTGCTGCTGAGATAACTACCGCTTTCTATGGGTATTTTTAAATGTGACCACTCAATGAGCCACCATGCTTTGATCCTGCCCATGGTGAGAGCCCTCACCAGGGGGCAGGAGTCTGTCCGGTCGCGGAACCAAACCTTCTGGCGGCCAGGGCTGGGAGAGGGAGGGGGACGTGGGTCCGCAAGGACGCACCCTCCGCAATGCTCAGTGCAGCCATGTCTCCTCCCTGACAGATGGGTGCAGCAGCCTATGAGGCCGCCACACCCACCCGGAACTACTACAGCCACCAGCTGGAGTTGGGTAGAGCTGGCCATCAGACGTGATGGCCCAGTCTACCACGGTCCGGGGTAGGCTTCCCCGGATCGTGACAGGGCTAAAACGGGGATGTGTGCTGGCAGGGAGCGCAGTGCACATCCCGGATTTAGCCCTGCCATGGTCCAGGGTGTACTCTGTGCCCGCCTGTGGTAAACATTTGGCAGGCGGGAGCAGACGTGACACACCACTGGTGGCCACGCTGGGGTAAGCATGGCCACCGGCAGTGGTGTCATGTTTGAAAATACTTAAACCACAGCTAATTGCACCAACAATGCAAACCATGTTTTCTAGCTCCACCTAAATTTTTAAGACCAAAATCATTTTCTCTAAGCAACGGCTCCAACATGGGAATTGAACGGTAACGAAATTGAACAGGTCAGTTCATTTAGATACCTTGGCATTATTTTCCAGTCATCTGGTGCGTGGGCTGTCCACTGTAGACCTGCGATTGAGCAGGCCGATAGAACTGCTACAGCGATACTCCATTTTTCTAGATCAAGGGGTAGTCTGATTTTTGCCTGCCATTCATGTCTTCATGGCTAAATCCCTTGGCCAGGTTTAAATGGGTCCCACCGTTGGACCTTAGGGAAATGCAAGGATATTGAGGTAGTACAGTCTAAATTTTTAAGAGCGCTCTTAGCAGGACCAGCAGGGACTCCTAATGTTGCTTTGAGGATTGAATTTGGCAGATCTTCAATATCCTCTATGGTGTGGAAAGCTACCATTAAATGTTTGGTTACGCTTGATTTTTCTGGCTCCACCTGGTTTGATTTCCCTTACGGCAAATGATGATAGGCCCAACCTAGGAGTTAACCTTGGACTTGGATGGCCACTCTGTGGATGAGCTAGTCCAGCATTGGAACAGCTTGCTGGAGAAGGCCATTGACAGTGTGGCTCCGAGACGCCCTCTGCCTCGGTCTCGTTACCACAGAACCCCTTGGTTTACTGAGGGGCTGCGGTGTATGAAGCGTGTAGGCAGGAGGCTAGAGCGATGCTGGCGTCGGACTCGATCTGACTCCGACCGTCTTCTCCATAGGGCCCATTTGCGGTCCTATGTTGAGGCTGTGAGGACGGCAAGGAAGGAGTTCCTTGCTGTCCTCATAGC
>QEPC01010089.1:2295857-2312629 GCA_003113815.1 Sphenodon punctatus | reverse complement strand
GGGGGGGGGGGGGGGCAGCATGAGAAGGGCCTTGGGGTGAAACATTCCTAAATCCGGCCATCTTTGGGGGGAGAGGTCTGTGTGGTGAGAGGGAGCTGAGTGAGCAGGAGGGGGGCTCTGTGGGAGGAGGGAGCAGGAGGGGACTCGGGGGAGGGAACAGGAGGGAGGGTCTGTGGAGGGATGGAGCTGGGGGAACAGGAGGGGGGGTCTCTGGGGGGAGGGGGCTGAGAAAGCAGGAGGGGGTTCAGGGGGAGGCCATGTGTTACTATTTCTGTGTTTCCGTAGCTAAAAGCATGGAAGAGGCCATTGCAGTAGCTGAGTACATGTTTTAATTTAATAAGTACGTTTGTTGACAGTTTTATGCAATAAGGACATTGAGGTGAGGAAAGAGGGGAAGGAGAGGGGCAGGGGAGTCTATGATGGGGTGGGGGGGCCAAAGTCCATTTCTTGTACCTGGGCCCATTCCAAACTAGCTATGCCCCTGGGCCAAATACTAATTAAGAACACAAATATTATGTTCCAATATGAAATTAAGAATATTGGCAAGATCCATTTACATACTATTTATGGCTATATGTGCTCATTCCAGCAAAAGTGTAACCTTCTGCCAGTTGTATCTACCAGAGGAAACTAACTTAAAGGATATCTGTAACATGGAAAACGTGCTCAGACCTACCGTTTAGTGTGGACATCCTAAGTGCAATATAGTGAAAATATATTTGGCACCTTTTTTCCTTTTAATCAGAGAACCGTTCAGCTGAAAGCAGGTGTGAAACTTACTACCCAGACATCCGTGTAACTGCTTGGGGTGGTAAGCTCATGACCAACTAGTAAGTAATTACAGGCTCCCTGTCCCTTTTTATAAAACACCTTGAAATATACTTTTCAGTATGTAATAAATATTCCTTATCCTCTACTCAGTCTTGATTCCATAATGTAATTTAAACAAGATTTTCAGACTTTGGGCAAAATACTCAGTTGTACCTACCTTTCAAAATGCTGTTTCATTTGTTTACATGCATAGTAATTTCCATTCTTAAGACTTTGCATCTTCAGAACATCTGAAAATGTTCCCTCACCTATTTTACCCACTGGTTTATATTCTAAAAAGAAATATTTTTAAAATCAAAATGTTAGACAATTGTTTATCCTCAGTCATAACTACTACCCCACACAGACACAGACACAGACAGTTTGCCTCCAAAAAGGTTGCTTTCCAGTTTGGTTACTAAATGTCTGGGTTTTTCCTGGGTATGTTCTGTCTTCTTCCTGTCTATAAGGGCCAACCAGGGTTTTTTAAGACGTAGGCAATGGGCTATTTTAAATTTGTATCTGACCACCTTTGCTAAGAGAGACAAAGTGGTTCGAATGATATCTTTTATTGGACCAGCTATTGGGGAAAATAAGCAAGCTTTCGGGTCACTCGGGGCCCTTCCTCAGCCTATGCTACATGCCTGATGAAGGGCCTTGTGTGCCTGGTTATTCAAACCACTTTCGATATTCAAACCACTTTCTCTCTTTCACTTGCAACCAACACAGCACCCACATTCTATTTTGTCTTTGCTAATGGAGGTGAAGCAGAGATGGGTGCAACCATTCATTAAAAATAGAGGACTAAACCGAGGTACCATCGTTCTTTCCTTTTAATTAGGATGCAATCCAGCTGAAAAGCAGATGTACAATTTGATGCTTAAACATCAGTGGAACTATTTGAGGTGGTAAGCTTGTCACCAAGTAGTAACTAACTACAGGTCCCAGGTCAGCAGGATTGACCCTGGGTGGAAACAGAAGTGACCACACCGTGACAGCAACCTAGTCCTGGTTGCGAAGCCGAAGCATACACGGTCCGGATTGGGCCGCTCACCACAACATCCTGCAGTCGGGCCACCAGAAAAGATGGGGAGATGGAGGAATGCGTAGCCGTCTGCCCTGCACCCCACCATGATGGGCAGCCATGACAGACCAGATCTGGGTCGGGTCACGGCAGGGCCACACCACACGATAGCCTGCTGTGGCCTGCTTTGTGCCGATCAAGCAGAGGCTCGCCCAAGCTGTGACTTGGAGCTAATCTGGGGGTCAGAGCCTGGGCTAGCATCCAACATATTGTATTGTGTTAGATTATTCCTTCAACTGCTTTTTATTCTTTCCTTTGTCCTTATCTCGTAGTTCTGGGCACACTCGCTTTATGATCTAACTTATTCACACAGGTTCAACTATCACTTCTACACCTACGTCTGAAAAAATCCACTGACAAATGAGTAAAGACCATGCAGATAGCTGAACACTGGCTGCTGACAAGCTAGATAATTTTTGTAATAAACCTAAAACATCGGCAACAACCTCAAGTGCTTTATCAGTTCTTGTATCTTGTAACTATCCAACCTCATACTTCTATGCTATATATGCCTCATACTTCTATGCCAGTGGTCTAGTGCAAATGTCACCAGGAATAGAGGGCCTCCACCTTGTGGTTGATCTGACCCATGGAGACAGATTGGGGCTGCTGCTTGTATACCGTGTACCTTCCTGTACAGCACCATCTCTACTTGCTCTAGTCGACCTGGTGTCGGAGGTGGTATTGCAGTCCTCAAGGCTACTAGTCTTAGGGGATTTCAATATTCATGCCCGCAGTGTTACGGGGGTGGAGCAAGAGTTCATGGCTGCCATGGCAACTATGGGCAGATACCAAGTGGTATCTGGCCCGACTCATGATGGGGGGCATACTCCTGGATTTGTTATTTTGCACTGGCCTTGAGGCAGGGGGTCTCTAAGTGGGTGATGTGTCACCTGTGTCCTTGTCATGGACACAGGTGACACATCTCCTATGAGTCAGTCTCTCAGCACATGTCTGCCCCCGGCAAGGTGTGGAACCTTATTTGTATGGTTCACCCCCGGAGACTTATGGAACCGGAGCGGTTCCAGAATGCTCTGGGGGAAATGCCTTCTAATCTCGATGACTGATCACTCGATGACCTCGTTGCTCTATGGAACATCTTGTTGGCCAAGGCCATTGACTGGATGGCTCCCAGACGTTCGCTCTGAGCACAGGCGTTGCAGGGCCCCATGGTTCATGGAAGACCTGTGGCAGCTGAAGTAGGAAGGGAGATGGTTGGAGCAATGGTGGTGAAGGGGCTGGTCAGTCTGGCCTCTCTCCACCTAGAGCTGGAGTTTTCCAGTGCTCACTGTGACATGTTTATCAATTATTTTGCAGATAAAACTGATCGTGTCCACTACAACTTCGACGCTGCACTTGATGTAGTAAGTGTATCTGAGGTTATGAATGCCTCTCCTGGTCCGGTTTTGTGGGATCGGTTTCAGCGGGTGTCGTCTTCCGATGCAGTGGAGATGCTAGGGGCTGTGAGGGCTACAGCTTATGAACTAGATTCTTGCCTGTCCTGGCCGGTGAAAGCTAGCCGGGAGACACTGGAGCCATTGCTGGCAGGGGTTGTCAATGCCTCCCTTGAGGAGGACAGGGTTGCAGGGTGCCTGAAGGAGGCTGTGGTGCAGCCCTTGCTCAAGGATCCATCCTTTGATATTGACACCCTTGCCATCAGCCAGTCTCTAACCTTCCCTTTTTAGGTAAGGTTATTGAATGGGCGGTGGTCCAGCAGCATCTGGATTGCGTTGGTTTTCTTGATCCCTTGCAGTCTGGCTTTCGTCTGGGGTTTGGTACTGAAACTGCGCTTGTGTCTTTGGTCGACGATCTGCGTCGGGAGTTGGACCGAGGCCAGGCCACTCTTCTGATTTTATTAGATCTTTCAGAGGCATTTTGACACGGTTGACTATGAGATGTTGGTGATGCGCCTGTGGGACCGTGCTGGGGTGGGGACTGTTCTTGAATGGTTCTGCTCCTTGGCCACAAAGACTCAGCGTGTGGTACTGAGAGATTTTACATCATCTTCCTGGGATCTCACGTGTGGAGTTGTGAAGGAATCCCTTTGTCCCCTCTCCTGTTCAATGCGTACATGCAGCCTTTGGGCGAGATCATGAGAGGATTCGAGGTGCGGTGTCATCAATATGCTGATGATACCCAGCTCTACCTCTCCTTTTTCATTTTACCCAGGCGCGGCAGTCTTGGTATTTTACCTGGTGCCTGGCCGTGGTGGGGGATTGGATGAGGATGAGCCATCTGAGGCTGAATCCTGACACGATGGAGGAGGTGATGGTGGGAAGGGGTGAGGGAGTGGAGGCCCCCATCATTGATGGGGTGTGTCCTTCTCTGGTCTGTCACATTTGGAGTCTTGGGGGGAGTCCTTGACTCACAGCTCCGCCTGGATGCCCAGGTGGCAGCTGTAGCAAGGAGTGCATTTAGTAAATTACATCTGGTCTGCCATCTTTGGCCTTATATCTCAGACTCTGATCTTGCAACTGTTATCCATGTGTTCACCTCAAGATTAGATTACTGCAATGCACTCTACGTGGGGCTACCCTTGGTGACGACCCGGAGACTGCAGCTGGTGGAGTATTTATTTATTTATTTATTTAAAATGTATATCCCGCCCCTCCTGCCCACAGGGAAGCCCGGGGCAGCGAACAACAATCAATAAAAACAATATAAATTTTTAAAAACAATTTAAAAATACAATATGCAGGGAAACCCCCCTACCCCTTGACAAAAGCCTGACGGAACAGCCGGGTCTTACATACACGCCAAAATAGCAGGAGAGTGGGAGCCAACCGAGCCTCTGGGAGTGAATTCCACAGCACAGGGGCGGCCACGGAAAAAGATCTAACATCGGTGGCCACCCACCTTGCCCGGGGAACCTCCAAAAAGGCTCCCACTGACGATCTCAAGGGTCGCACGGGCACATGGGGAGTGAGGCAGTCCCACAGATAAGCAGGGCCCAGGCCATGAAGGGCTTTAAAGGTTAAAACCAGCACCTCGAACCTGGTCCGGTGCTTTATAGGCAGCCAGTGCAGAGCCCGGAGCACCGGTGTCATGTGCTCCCTGAGACCCGTCCCCGTAAGGAGACGGGCCATGGCATTCTGCACCAGCTGCAGCCTCCGGACCAGCTTCTCGGGCAGCCCCACATAGAGCACGTTGCAGTAATCCAGCCTTGAGGTGATGAAGGCATGGGTGACAGTGGCGAGGTCGGAGTCTGAGATACACGGCCGAAGCCGCCGGACAAGATGTAACTGCCGAAATGCACTCCCCGCCACGGCCACAACCTGGATTCCAGGCTGAGCTGCGAATCAAGGAGCACACTCAGACTCCGCACTTGAGAGACCATGGGAGGACAACCCCCGCCATCAAGAGGAGATTCAACCACCCCCAAGCCCTCGCCCACCAACATCACTTCTGTCTTGTCAGGATTCAATTGCAGATGGCTCGACCTCATCCCAAGGTGCAAGAATGCAGAGCCTGCCTCGTACTGGGGACAGGCCGCAGGGAGCACGTAACACCTGTGCTCCGTTCTCTGCACTGGCTGCCTATAGTCTTCCAGGCCTGATTCAAGGGGTTGGTTATTACCTTTTAAAGCCTTATATGGCCTTGGGCCCTGCTTACCTGTGGGACTGTTTCAACCATCATGTCCTGTGCTCAGCTGGGGGCGCCCTCTTAGAGGTCCCCCGGGTATTATGGGTGGCTACATGTTGAGAGGGTGTTCTTGGTGGCCGCACCCTAGCTGTGGAATTCCCTGCAGGTGGAAATTCACCTCTTTGGCTCTCTTTTTCTTCTGTAGACAGTGCAAGACCTGGCTCTTTTGCCAGGCATTTGGAGAGGGGGATGGGTAGTGTGTGTGGGGGGAGGGGGAGGTCCTTGGGGGGGAGGAGGGGCATTTGTTTCTTACCTAGCTTGAGTTTTATTTGATGTTTATTGATTGATTGGTTTATTTATTATGAATGTATTATATATTTGTTTGCTGCCCCACATACGTTGCTGGCTTAATAATAATATAATAATAATAATAATTAATAATATGTTCTTTGCCCTGAGCTGCCAGTAGACAGGAGGGGGCAGGTTACAAATTTTTGATAAATAATATATCTTCCATGTCTAGTTTTAAAGGTATAAATAATTTGACTATGGTGTGATAAGTCATAGTGGGGCATTTTTATTGTATATTATTGCTGGGTTTATAAACTACTTCTCAATTGTTACCCACTCTGACCTTTTGGGGTATAAATATTGATAAAAAGCTAATCAGGCCCCATTTGGAGATAAGCAACACATTTAACAATTTTTCTACTGTACTTTGGAGAGCAAAAAAGTTGGTAAACTAAGGGCTTGCATAACAACATTGATATGTAGATGGATGGTTGTCGAGTAGCTGGAACGGACCAAATCCGTTCTCCTCCCCCCTCTCTCTCCTTCCATACCTTTGAGGCTCACTCCGTGCGCCTCTACTCCCCCCTCCATCTACGTGTTGCTGTCATCTACCGTCCCCCTGGTCCTCTCTCTTCCTTTCTTTCTGACTTTGAGTCCTGGCTCACTTTCTTCCTCTCTGTTGATATCCCCACTCTCATCCTTGGTGACTTCAACATTCATGTTGATGACCCATCTCAGCCCTCAGTCTCTCGCTTCCTCTCCCTAGCCTCCTCCTTCAACCTCCACCTTTGGACCAACTCCCCCACCCATACTAATGGCCATTCTCTTGATCTTGTCCTCTCTAGAAACTGCTCTGTCGCTGATCTCTCCTTCGATCCTCATCCTATATCAGACCACTTCCTTGCCTCTTTCAACATTTCCCACTGTCCCCCCTCCTCTTCCCCTTCTCTACGCCCCTTCCGTGACCTTCAAGCTATTGATCCCCTGGACTTTGCCTCCTCTCTCTCTCCCCTTCTTCCTACAGTCTTCTCTTCCTCCTCCCCTGACTCCGCTGTCTCTGCTCTCAACGCCTCTCTCTCCTCCACACTTGACTCCCATGCCCCTCTCTCTTCCCGCCCTGCCTTCTCCCACAACCCCCGTCCTTGGCTCACCCCTAGTATCCGCCACCTCCGTTCTTGCACTCGTGCTGCTGAACGACTCTGGCGCAAATCCCATTCTCACGCTGACTTCCTTCACTTCAAATTCTGTCTCTCCACCCTTACTTCTGCTATCTCCCTTGCTAGACAACACTACTATGCCTCCCGCATTGAGTCCTGTTCTCGGGACCCTCGCCGCCTGTTCTCTACCTTTGACTCCCTCCTCAAGCCTCCCTGTCCTCCCCCTCCTTCTTCCCTTTCTGCTCAGGATCTTGCCTCCTTCTTCACCTCCAAGATAGACAAGATCCGCCTCGACATCGCTTCCCACTCCTCTCTTCCCACTCCCACCCCTCTCCCTCCTCCCCCTCCTTCTCTCATGTCCTCCTTCTCCCCTGCCTCCCTTAAGGAAATCTCCTCTCTGCTCTCCTCCTCCAACCCTTCCACTTGCCCCCTTGATCCCATTCCTTCCCGCCTCCTCACCTCCATTACTCCCACTGTCGCCCCTTCCTTCCTGCACATCATCAACCTCTCCCTCTCTACTGGCTCTTTCCCTTCTGCCTTCAAACATGCCACAGTCTCTCCTATTCTCAAAAAGTCCACTCTTGACCCCTCTGACCCTTCTAGCTATCGTCCTGTCTCACTCCTTCCTTTTGCTTCCAAGCTGCTTGAACGTGTTGTCTACTCCCGCTGCCTTGACTTCCTATCCTCCAACTCCTCCCTTGACCCCCTCCAATCTGGCTTCCGCCCCCTTCATTCTACTGAAACTGCTCTCACTAAGATCACCAACGATCTTCTGGTGGCTAAATCTAAACGTCTCTATTCCATTCTTGTCCTCCTTGATCTCTCTGCTGCCTTCGATACTGTTGACCACTCACTCTTGCTGGATTCCCTTCACTCCCTTGGCTTTTGTGGCTCTGTCCATAACTGGTTCTCCTCCTACCTCTCTGACCGCTCCTTTAATGTGTCTCTCTCCAACTCCGCCTCCTCCTCCTTCCCCCTCTCAGTTGGTGTTCCTCAAGGCTCTGTTCTTGGCCCTCTCCTCTTCTCGATCTATACCTCATCCTTAGGCAAACTCATTGCCTCCCATGGCTTCCAATACCACCTCTATGCTGATGACACTCAACTCTATCTCTCTACTCCCTCTCTCTCTCCCTCTGTTCAAGCTCGTCTCATCAACTGTCTCTCTGACATCTCTACCTGGATGTCTCAACGTCAACTCAAACTCAACATGGCTAAAACTGAACTCCTTATCTTCCCCCCTCATCCTTCCTCTCCTTCCTCACTGTCAATAACTATTGATGGAGTCACCATCCTGCCTGTCCCCCAAGCCCGTAGCCTAGGCTTCATCTTTGACTCACCCCTTTCTTTTAAACCCTACATTGACTCTGTTGCTAAATCCTGTCGCTTCTCCCTCCATAACATTGCTAAGATTCGCCCTTTTCTCTCTGTCTCGTCTGCCAAAACTCTTGTTCATGCTCTGGTCATCTCTCGCCTCGATTACTGTAACCTCCTTCTCACTGGCCTTCCCCGGTCTCACCTTTCTCCCCTCATCTCTGTCCAAAACTCTGCTGCCAGGGTCATCTACCTCGCCAGTCGCTTCGACCATGTGCAGCCCCTCCTCTCTTCGCTTCACTGGCTTCCCCTTCCTGAACGAATCCTGCACAAGCTCCTAGTCTTCACCTATAAAGCTCTTCACAACCTTGCTCCCCCCTACCTCTCTGCACTTATCGCCCTCCATACTCCAGCCCGTGCACTTCGCTCCTCCTCTGTCCCTTCTCTCACCCTTCCACGCCTTCCCTGCTCCCCTAAGCGCCTTCGTCCCTTCTCACTTGCTGCCCCCCATGCCTGGAACTCCCTCCCTGTCCACATCCGCCTTGCCCCCTCCCTTCATACCTTCAAATCTCTCCTTAAAACTCACCTCTTTCGCTCTGCTCTGTCTGACTCTTTATCCTGCTGAGCCACTATTCCTATACCTACGATCGGTTTACCCTTATCCTTGCAACATGGACCTGCCTGCTGTCATTCTCATCGTAACCAAGCCAAGTACGTGCACTTGAGACCTCGCATCTTCATGAATGTTAGACCCCTTGTCTCTCCCTCTGTTCCCCTTCCTATGTCTCTCCCCCAGCTCCTGTCGCTCAGATTGTAAGCCCTAGGGGCAGGGACCGTGTCTATTTTATTACTTTGTAAAATGCCATGTACACTGCTGGCGCTATATAAATGTTTGTTAATAATAATAATAATAATAATAAAAAATCCACCCCATGTCTAGTTTTTATTTTTCCCCTTTGCAATTTCTAGGTCTTACCCTTGCATAACGTTCCTTCCTCTAAACACTGAAAGGCTGAGCACAGGGTAAGAGAGAAGAGATGAGGGCATACACACAAGGATTGGGGTTACAGCAATGGCGCAGAGCTAGGATCTGGCACTGCCTCTTCCTGCGCATGCTTCTTAAGCACCTCCACCCCACTGTCTATGCTGTGCTTGGAGCTTAGACTAATTTTCAAAATGCTTGTGAGGAGGGAAGAGTCACTCCTGTTTTAATAAATGGAGGCCTACAGCCCAGGTGTGAAATAGTATGTGCCAGCAGACAGGTGTACCATGAAGAAGAGGATTTGAAAAAGGATAATGAAAGTAGTAACTTAGTACAGGAGACCGCAGCTACAGCCAATGTAAAGTCAGAAGGCTAAAAGAAGGACTTCAGGGGTTCTCCAAGCAGTGAAAGGACTCACTGAAGGAAGGGCTGGTGCACTCAATAGAAATAAAAAGAGCAGGGTTAGAAAGAAAAAAACCAAAGCATCCCCCTAAACCCCCACTTCTGGGTTGGTTTGACATACTTTATAACTACTGTTTTGGTGAGGGAGGCTCAAACTAGGGCGAGGAGGTTGGTTTAGGTTTTTGGGTAGTTTATGCTAGTTTAAAGTTGTTCAAACTACCACTTAAAAATCACAGTGGTCAAAACTATCAAACCCTAACAAAGCAGCCACTCTCAATGAAGCAGAAGCTGGGTCGTGTGAGTGAGCAGAGGATGACAACCACTGGCCCAAACGCCAGCAATAGGAGTGAAGCACTGAATCAATACTGACAGTTAGCAGCAACCTCACTTGAATTCTTCCTGATCCCCACATCCATCTCTGGGTAGCAGACCCAGCTCCCGCATTAGTCACCCCTAGTTCCATGCCCCAGTGGGGGCCAATCTCTGTTCCCCAAAGCCCTCCGATGTAGGGTTGTCGCCTATCCATACGTTATACGGACAGACCACATTTCTCATGAACTGGGTCTTTAAGCCAAGGGGGGTGGGGTGTTTCTGTCACTGTGAGATGAGGGGCCCCCTATAACCCCCATAGTTACAGCCCTGTCCCTGTTTTAGGCGCCTCCCAGGTGACAGTCATACTCCTACGGAACTCGTCTCCCACAACCCAGGAGCAAGACGGGGGGCGCGGGGGCGGCTAAGCCTCTCGGCCCAGGTGCCCCATCCCTTCCCACTGAGGCCGAGTGCGTGGCTGCGGCAGTTCCCTCCTGCTCCCCCCGGGTTGATCCTTTCCCTCAACCCCGGTCCCCCTAAGTTCCTGCTGCGACGGGGCCCTCTCCCGCTTACTATTCATCCTCCGGTCGCGCTCCTGCGGGTCGTGGGGGGGAGAGGAGGCTGCAGCCTCCAACCCCCCCCCGCTCAAGGCAGCGCTGTCAGTACGCCATGTTGTATTTCCGTCACCCTGGCAACCTCAGAGTCCCAGGCTCCCAACCCGGGAGCACGACCGTGTCAGCCCCGCCCGTCCGCAAGGCCGCGCAAGCGCAGTACCGCCTCCACGCCCAACCCAGCCACAGCCGCACGACACCCACCCCACCTTCCTCCGGCTGCACAGTCGCGCAGGCGCAACTTTCTGAGCTTCTCCACCGAAGCTTAGAAGCCAACGTCTCACCGTGTCCTGGTGGGCTTCCCCGCCCCGATTTTCTTTTACGCAGGCGCAGTAGAGAGTCCTCCTGCCCATTGCTGCATTAGGCACAATTGTTGCTGTCATTGAGTTTGCGGCTGTTTCCTATTGTAGGAGGGTTGAGGCAGACAGGCACGGGAGAAGCGTTTGCCACAGGGTTTAGGATGCAAAAAAACTGCAGGATTAGCCCTTTCGACTCTCAACTTCTCTCTGAGCATATGGTTCCTTTCATTGGAAATCATCAAAGCATTAGAAAGAAACATGCCTATAACCGGACCGACCATACTTTCCTACCAATTAAACATGTTTTAGTCTTTCCCAGCAAAAGTTTTTTGAGTGGGAACTCTATGAATCACTTTGGCAAGCAGCTGTGTTTGCAATTCTGCTGATCTCTAGTGGCTTTCATGGGGGCTGCACTGCAATGACTAGCAACTGGGAAGAGGGGTGTGTGTGTGTGTGATCTGCACTACAATGACTAGCAACTGGGAAGAAGAGGGGGTGTTTAAAAAAAAATAGCAATACCAAATTTTCTCCTATTTGAAGGGTGTGAGCCCTCTCTTAAGAACCACATTTATTATTTATAAGAACTATGTTAAGGCCACGGTCCTCAACTACGCATTTGGGAAACAGACCCATTGAAATCGATGGGAAAGTCAGTCAATTCAAATTGAATTTGATTTACATGAAATCACAATACTATTATTGAAATTAAAGGGACTAAGTAGTTTGAGGATTGTTGAACGTGTGATCCTCTAACAGCTTTATTAGCTTTGCAGCTGAAAGCTCTCGGTTTACAATCCATTTTGAAGTTCACCAACTAAAAACAATCACCCGTGTATGTTGTAATTTAAAAAAATAAATAAAAATAAATAGAAGTGAAAAACATGTAGTTTACAGAAATAAAATGTATTGCAAGAAAATAATTTGAAAAGTGGTTCATATTTCAGTAAAGGGACTATTTTTTAAACTACTGTATGTTAAAGTATTGTAATAAATAGGTTTTTTAAAAATACGTTGTGCTACAATAAAATGCAAAAAATCCTAAAACACGATTTGCAGTATAAAACATGTAATCGTACATTCGTTTTTTTGCCCACACAGCCATAAGGTGTGGGCGAACTGTTGCTTGAATGTACCTTTCTTCTACATGAATAGTCCTACTTGGAGCCTGCCACTGCGTGCCCAGTGCTTCTGCGCTACTCAGAAAAATCGCGGTAGTTTATCTGGTAAAGTGGGATCCGAGTCGAGACGAAAATATTAATATTAAAAAGCTGCAACGTTTGATAATAGAATACATTCTTTATGAAGCTGGGAACAGAAAAAATTACTAAGAAGTGGCCGGTTAGCTCAGTTGGTTAGAGCGTGGTGCTAATAACGCCAAGGTCGCGGGTTCGATCCCCGTACGGGCCACTCGTTTTGAAACAAAACCTTATTTGTATCTTCATGCACTTTAAAACCCAACAAGCAAGTCAAATATCAAATGCTTTCCCCAAATATATATAGGGCCGTAATTGTAGTATTTTAATTTAAATAATAATGGTTACGATTATGCAACTATTCTAGCTCTGACTGCGACACTGCACATCTTTGCTTGCGACTCCCGCCGCATTGCATGCACAGTTGCCCGTAGTCTGTTTACAGAAATGTGCAATTTACTGCCCGCGTTACTTCTGTAACTGCATCTTTTGAGCCAACATCGTATTTTTGATCATGGTTGTATTTTCAATTAGATTTCCCCCCCCCCCCCGCACACGTCCTATTTCCTGTTTTACGTCTGTGAATGTTTCATTTTAAAAGTAGAAAGCTGCTCTTCCTTGTCGTTACTGCATCCATGAATGAATGAGGGGGGGGGGGGGAAATCGGCTAAAAATTATTCATCCACCCACGTGACAACGAAAAGTGTGTGTGTATATATATATATATATATATATATATATATTCTGGCCTGGTATGGCTTCATGGGGAGGGTGGGATTGGCTAAGGTTCTGTTTGTTGCCAAACAGTACAGAGGGGATTATCATAACATGCCACTTTGGAGAATTTGCCTGCGGGCAAAACCTGCCATTCAGTGGCATAAGCAAGATCTCTTAGCTAGGCGGGGGGGGGCGGGGCACATCTAAGATGAGCAATAGCGGATCGATACGGAGGAAAGAAAGGAATGAGAGTCACTGGCCATGAATGGGGGGCAGAGACTACCAACCTCTTCCTTGGTTTACACCCCTGCTGCCATTGTGTTATATTAACTGTCCTCACTGCATCAATTCACTTGCGCGGCACTAATTTCATTGTTAAAATGTTGTTTGCATGACACTGACTGTGTTACATGAAGCAGGCAGGACTCAGGCGAACGCTTTCCGAACTATCTTGTTTGTGCTGAGCTCCCGTCCGCTCCGGAAACCACGCCCCCTCCGTGACGTTCCAGGCCACAGCCAGTGAGGCTGGGCGAGTCCCCGCTGATTCCCACGTTGTCGGCGCTTCAGTCCCTTTTACTGTGGAGGGAGGAGCCGTGGCTAAGTCTCCCGCCCCTCCCCCCCATCTGCAAAGATGGCGGCTCCCGCTGAGGGGAACGGAGAGAGCTGGGGGTCGGCCCTTCCCGCTGAAGAAGAGGCCCCCGGGCTTGGGGCGCTGCTGGGACCTGCCCCGGGGGAGGAGGAAGGCGACGGCGTGGGCGCCCCTGGGGTGCCCGGCGGCCCCATTCTCTATCTGCAGCCGGACGGGAGCCTGGTGCCGGGGGCCGAGCTGGGCGCCGAGGAGCTGGAGCAGCTGGTGGCAGCGGCGGCGACAGCCGGGCGGCAGGAGGAGCCGACGCCTGAGCGCCCCCGAGTGCAGCCGGGCAGCGCCACCCCGCTAGCCCCCCAAGAACTTCAGCGGGTCATCGAGCAAGTGAGCCGGGCCCAGCAGCATCCGCCGCTTTCCCCTTCCCCCGGGGCCTCCTTAGCGTCGCCGCCCGGGAATGGTGGGAGCTGCCTGCAAGCCGCCCCGGAGAGCAGCCTCCTGCCCCCTCGAACCCCCGGCGTCACTGCTTCCCCTGTCCAGCAGGGATCCTGCCCGGCCGCCGCCTTTTCGATCTCCCTGCCACAGAGCAGCTGCATCATGCACAACGCAGCGCAGCAGCTGCAAAGCGTGGCCCAGCAGGTTGCCCTCCAGCAGGGCAAAGCTATTGCTGCCCCCGCCAGGCTCCTGCCGCACAAGGTACGCAGGAGAGAGGGGGCAAAGGATTGCTGTGAGAGGGCTGCCAAGTCTCTAGGCTCGTTCTGGAGCCGCTGGGCTTCTTGAAATTGGAGCCCCTGGGCTGAGCCTGGAGTTTCGGCAACCCTGTTGTTGGGGGAGGGTTACTGAAGGGGGTGAAAAGGAGTTGTGTGTTGGCACTGCCAGGATTGGGATACTGGTTTGACCGTAACTCTCAATGATAGACTTCTGGGCAGTGTGGGTGTGCATTGCTTGTTTTCCAGACTCCTACCTCCTGTTGTAATCTGGTGAACTGGAGGAGTCCAAACATGGCCACTCATGAAGATGTGATGTCTAAACATTACCCACCCAAAGTTTTTTTGTGTGAGCACATTCTTCTAATTACACTGTCATGTCCGTCAGGATCCTCCTTCACCCCTTGTAACTAAGATAAGCACATGGAAATGAACCTGTAACTTCTCAACTTCCAGATTCCATCCCAATGTTGTCCATCCTCCCTTGTACACCCTAAGGCCTTGCTTGTGCTATATGAATAAAGAATAATTTATGGGTTTAGTGCAAAATGCTTGGCTATATCTAAGTCAAGGATCCATGTTCACTTCCCCATTGCCACAAATGAGAGAAATGCAGTGAACGTAAGTCCCTCATTTGTTTTCAGGTACTTGGTCTGCCAAACAAATAGATGCAGCCAACTGTTGAGTATTCACTTTGAGTGGTATGTAATTGTCTTGCGTACAGATTAACATTTATGGGACAGATCCTGTGGGAGACTAGGTGTTTTTAAATGAGCGTGGCGGGTGTGGGTGCATGGCATCCACATATGGAAAATGTATGGGGAGCGCGTCACATGGGCGACTCCCCGCATGGCTGCCCCGTCAACACCAGCCACCCAGTCCTTGCGTGGGGCATTCCAGATTTTTCAGGCGTGTTCTATGGGGAACTGGGTGGCCGGTGCGTGAATCACAGGAACGTACCTCTCCACGCACCAACTTCAAGTGAACTGCTTTCTATGTGGATGGTGGGGGGGAGGGGGTCATACGTGGAACTATCTTACTTTAAAACATCTACTGTCTAGATACATCCCAATCAGTGGAGCATTACCTCAGTTTAGGCATATGCCTGGGCAGATCTGTGTTCAGAGCTTAGAACTCATTTTTTTGCAACTAAATTGAGGGATGTACAAAACTGATATGGCAGAGTAAAATGCTTTATGTAAGCAACAGCACTATTGTGTACATTTGTATATAAAAAAAGCTATAGTTTGGAGAAAACAAATGTTTAGGCCCATGTGAAAAGTTAATGAAGTACTATTTTAGTTGGTTTCATTTTTCACTTTAAGGGGATATTCACAGAGATGTAAACTTGATATTTACACAGTTTCAATTTCAATTTCTTTTCCTTAAAGCAGTTGGAAACCATGTGTGTCCAAGTACAACCCGAGCGGATGAAGGAAAATGAACAACCATTACTACCTCGTGCAGCAATTCAGCCCAAGGCTATAATGCTTAATCAGCCAGTTGGTAGGAGTTCTAGTCTATCAGGACTCAACATTATTAATCCCCAAATTATTAGGATACAGCCTGTTACGGGAACTGGTCCACAGCAATTTTTCTTACATAATTCTTCTGAGCCTCCAGTTCAGCTACTTGTGCAGAGACCTTTGCATCCTCTTGGGCCAGTGTCTGTGAATAACCGCAAGACAGTGAATGGACAGAGAACTCCATGGGCTACTGTATCTGCTGCTAATGCTTCAAGTATCGCAGTGGTGTCACACAGTTCCGGAAACCCTGTTTCAAGCCTTGAGAAAAATCAGAAAGAGCTAAAGCTAAAAAAATCTTTGAAAGTGAAAACTCGCTCTGGACGGATTTCACGCCCTCCAAAATATAAAGCTAAAGACTACAAATTAATTAAAACAGAGGATTTGGCTGATGGCCATAAGTCTGATTCTGATGACTATTCTGAGCTAAGTGTGGAAGAGGATGACGAGGGGAAGGCGAAGGAAATGGCTGCACCATTTGATCCTTTGAACTATGACTTGAAGCCAAAACTGTTTAAATGTCAGACTTGTGAAAAATCTTACATAGGACAAGGAGGATTAGCACGACATTATAAACTTAATTCAGGTCATGGGCAAATAGAATCTTTACAGCAAAAAGTACCTGTGACTAAGCCTCATGAAAATGTGTACATGGAGAATGCGGGAGGAGCAAGTGATGAAACTCTCAGTCTCATGATCTCTTCACCACCAACTTCAGTCAGTTTAAGTAATGAAAAGGCACTAGTTCCGAGCTTGGAAGAAACTGCTTCACAGAATGGGCAACCGGTATGAAGGGTGGTGGTTGGTTGGTGTTTTTGTTGTTGTCTCCCCTCCCCCTTCTTCCCCCCCAAGTAATACTTTTTCATAAACTGAATAGAATTCGTTTTTACACGGACTCTAGTGCAGAATATGGTTTTAAAACATCAAATCTGTACGTTGGCTTTGTACTTTTATTCCACTAAAGAAGTATTCCTGTCAAGAGTACTCGTTTGCCAGCCTCTAAACTACAGTATTCTCTTGGAGGAAGCTCAGTGAATGGTTTCTTTCTTTTTCTTTTTCTTCGCTTCAGTCCTGTCCTAGAAACCCTGGTGTATTGCAAGGGGCCAGTAGAACTCTGAATGGTACTGTATTCTGTCATAAACAATGCCCCCTCCCTCTGTGAAAAACATTTCCCTGCACAGGGTACAGTCAACCCCCCCCCCCCCCCCCCC
>QEPC01010089.1:2271410-2295847 GCA_003113815.1 Sphenodon punctatus | reverse complement strand
CCCCCCCCCCCCCCCAAGTCTACAAACCATCCTCTGTCCCTGCTGCCCCCTCCCGCCACCATGCACAGGAGCTGCCTCTTGGAGAAAGTAAAATACCTAGCAGGCACAGTGGGGTGAAAGGGAATGACAGTGGAGGAAAAGGGAAATGCAAATATAAACTGCAACGAGATCTATATGGAATGATGTACTACCTACTTCAACTAATTCCCTATGGATTCTTCATTGACATTCCATGAAGGCCCTTGTCATTCCACCTATTATCTCGGGGCCTTCCTTGATATTTCACACAGTTCGCATTGCAGTTTATACTTGATCTTCCTTGTCTGCATTTCTTCATTCAGGGCTGGCCTTACCACAGAGCAACCAGGAGCGACTGCCCAGGGCTCTGCTCTTTCCAGGGAGCCTGCAGTGACCCCTGTCTTCACCAGGGCAGGGCGTGGGGCCCCCACTCCCTTCCAGCAGGGCCCAAAACACGACTACCTTTAGGACCCTGCAGAATGTGACCCCTGTTGGGGAGGAGCCACCAGGACCCCTGCAAATTCTAAGGCGAGCTCTTGTCTCCATTGATTCCCATCTGTCATTCTTCGCAGTTACATTGCATCTCATCAGTATTTGACTTTGGGTGCAATTCTGACCCCGTTGAAGTCAATGAAAAAATTTCCACTGACTTTAATGGAAGAGAGTTAGACCCTTTAAGACGCAACTTCTTTGCATTTCTTTCCATTGTCGTTCCTACACCGCTATTTTCAACTAGCATTCCGTGTCCGGTCTTAGTATGTCCCTTGCTGAAGTCTTTCCCGGGAGGCGACCAGGAAGGGTGCTGGTGCTTGAACACAGGTGGCGATGCCTTACTCTATGGAGGCATAACATATATACAATCGGACTCAGTGTAGACTGAGAATTTTTTGCGTGTCCGGTGTAATTCCCTCAATTTGAAACTCTTCTCCAACTACTTATTTTACTTTCAGATTTTTTTAACTTTGGCAGAATAGATCATAGTTAGTTGCATTTGTCAATACTAAATGAGCATGTCTTTTTCACAGCAAAAGAAAGGCCTAGTCACACTAAGCAGCAGGTCGCTAACTGGTATTTGTGATGCACAGATGCAGCAACGTGGTACTTAATATATTTTGGTTTGTAAATGTGATGCTGCTTCCAGGAATGTGAATGCTGCTAGCTAGCCAGATTTTATTTATACCTACCTACCACTTCTATCCTGCCCAAGGCAGCTTGGGGTGGCTTACAATAAAATGTCTTAAATTAGTATAAATATAAAAATAACCTATTTTAAAACAAACATAACCACAATGGGGGATAATGATGTAATTGTTCTTGCATGTTCGCTCACTGTCTTGCCTTGGTTTTTCTTGTACCATAAAGTGTTGTTTTCCTTAAGATCAGTTTCAAATATCCCTAAAGTAGCAAGAATAGGTTTTGATGTAGTTCATGCTTATTGGCTGGTCTGCTATGCTGTGAAAGCTGTTTTTTGACAGGATCTGGAGGTTGTAGGCATTGAAAAGCTGCTTGTTTTTAAATTTTTTTGGTTGAATGAATTTGTCACTACATATGAATGCAGAAGGCAGAATTTTCAGTCCATTAAAGTCAATGTCCACTCCCATTGACTTTCATGGTGGAGGATGGAGACAAAGTAGGTCAGATGATACCGTTCATCAGGACCAACTTCTGTTGGTGAGAGTATGCAAGCTTTTGTGCTGCATGCAGCTTTTCATCAGGCTACACATGAGATTGCACCCGTAGTGTGGCTGATGGGCTGATCTGTTCATCGTATGTGGCCTTAAATGCTTCTTTTCATCCACTACTGTGTTTTGAGGCTAATCGCAGAGACACATAGGATGTTTTGATTTATTTGTTTAAATCTGGAACTTATTTAAAGAGCCATGGCTCTATTGAAATAAGAAATACAGATCGTAAATCAGATTGCTTTTTGGCAAGACTGGCTGCCTTTGTTTTGATACATACCATGGTTCGTCTTAAATCAAGACAAACATTTTGAGTAATGGTGTATAAAACTTGTAGAGGAATCTGTGCCTCTCTGTTGTCTTGTAAATGTTCAGCAAATATTTTCAAGAGATCAGGACAAAATTATAATGGAAAATGATGACGATATAAATATTTGAAATTGAGAGATTCTCCTAGCGGATTATTGATAAAGGAGGAAGACGATATCTTAATTGTGTGTTTCTCCTTTTATTAAGATTGACCAATATGCAGAAGACAGACCTTTGATAGCACAACAATATGAAATGGGTTTAGTACATGGGGAACCTGGGATGCCAAAAGGTCCTGAAAGACCCAGACAACCAAAAAGACATGGCCGACCAAAGATGGCTGGAAGATCAAGCTGTTTGAGAAGACTTGGAAGACCTGGTCAGTCCCCTTCAAAGTCACTTAATAATATGTCGACAGAACACAGTGTATTTAGAAGGAAAACTAGGCTGAAAGAGGTATGGTTTGTTTCTGCAGTGCTTAATTTTATTTTATTTTATTTTTTTGTTCATTTAATAACCTCTGGTCAACTCAAGGTTTTGAGGATGGTGTCTTCTAGGTAGGGATGGGTGAACAGAACTGAGTTCGGAAATTCGGTTCGGTTCAGTTTGGAAATTCGGTTCGGTCGACCAAACTATTCGCGTTTGGTCTGAACTCCGAACTTCTGAACAAAGCAGAAATTCAAACCACATTGAACTAAATGGAATATTATTTCATTTCATTTTTTATTTATATCCCGCACTCTCTCGCCAAAGGCGGCTCACAACAAAAATGAAATCATCACACAATAAAGCATAACTGGGTTAAATCCCACGCAGGGGACCCAGTAACAATAGGAACATAACAACCCACCCTCTACAATACCACACAATAAATCACAACAGCTGGGCTTAATCCCACATAGGGGACCCAGTAACAAAGGCAAAGAAAACCCCCACCTCTATACAATATATCAAATATTAATCATAGTTACAGCTCAGTTCATCTACCCTACCCCCCGCTGGTATTGTTTCTACATTCACCCCCTGCTCCCACCAGGGGTATCCTATAGGATTATAGGATACCCCTAGGATAGGATAGGATGGGCGAAAATCAAGTTCGGTTTGGAAGTTGGGTTTGGCCGACCGAACTGGTCAGGTTCGGTTGACCATCCATACTTCTAGGCTCAAGAAACTGAATTGTAATAGATATTCATGTGCATAAGGAGGGAGGGAGTTGCTTAAAAACCAAACAACATTTTAAATCTGCTTTGTAGTAATGCATGCAGATCAAGATTTTTGGTAAAGGATGTAGACTTTTGAAATAAGGGGATTTGTGGACTATAGAATTTTTTGCACAGTATAGTTCCAATTGCTTACAAAGTCACAAAAATAAATTCTTAACTATTTGTGAGGAACATGGTTTGGCTTTGTGTTTAGACAGCAGGCCTTCTGCCTTCACCTGTGTCTTACATGTCTTCATTTAACAAGTTGTCTAAGCATGTTTGCATCATTACATTCTGGGACAATCTAGGCAGTTTTCCCATTGTGCCCCATGGGGGTAGCATCTGAACAAGAGGACATGGAAACAACAGAAGTTCTTGCGACAGTGAACTGTGGATGATGTTGCTGCATTGGACTTGCCCAAAGAAAAGAATACTGGATTAACTGGGTATTGGCTTGGCTAGGGGTTCCTTTATATGGCTCCACAGTTTTGTTTTCGTTGTGGAGAATGAATTCTTGCCAGTCTAACCCAATAACAACGTGGAACACTGTTAGCTTCCATGACTACTAACTGTGCTAAGAAACAACTGTGCCTTCAGATGAGTATTACTAGATGTAATTCTAAACATAAAAATCTGAGGTGTGGTGGATCAGATGTCGTCCTGGGTGGATAGCTGGTCAAACGGTTTATGCTGCTATGTGTTTTCATCTGGGGTAAACATGTAGCGACCCAAGGACAAGATGTTGTTTTTTAACCAGGCAACTGGCTTTTAAGGCCCTAAACTGTATAGGCCTCGACTATATTTGGGACCTGGTCCTGGAGCCTCACACTAATGGATATATGCTCGGAAACCACCTGCTGTTTGGGATTCGACTATTGCTGTGGTGGCAGTCTGTGTGACAACTGTTCCCTCCAGATGTCTGGTTTAGTTCCTCCCTCCTCACCTGACATTTATTTTCCAGGTGCTTGTAGGATCCACTGCTGGTTCCCCTTGATGTGTCCTTTCCCTTCCTCTTTACCCTCCCCATTTAAATGGCTTTAAAATGGATTTTATACAGTGGCCATATTTTTGTTGTAAAGCGCTTTGAGCACCACTCGGGGTGGGGGCGCTATAGAAACTTTATTATGTGTTAGTCAAAATGAGTAGCTAGCACATTTGGTAACACCTGTTGTGTATGGATTTTAGTGGTGCTGCAGGCAGAGAGGGATGGCTATAGCCTATAGTGTAGAATCTCTTAAATAAGCATACTGTCCCAGGCTTCCATCTCCAGTTGTGGTTAGAGGGACACAGGGTCTTCTAACCTCAGGTATTTGTCTATAGAACTCCCTTTCTGATTATATTGTGGCTGTCAGGACCAGTGTAAGGCTGTCTTAGCCATGTCATCGGGGGGATCATCTTCTCTTTGCTTACACTAAGGTTCTTATGCATACTTGCTCCCTCCCTTCATACCTTCAAATCTCTCCTTAAAACTCACCTCTTTCGCTCTGCTCTGTCTGACTCTTTATCCTGCTGAGCCACTATTCCTATACCTACGATCGGTTTACCCTTATCCTTGCAACATGGACCTGCCTGCTGTCATTCTCATCGTAACCAAGCCAAGTACGTGCACTTGAGACCTCGCATCTTCATGAATGTTAGACCCCTTGTCTCTCCCTCCGTTCCCCTTCCTAAGTCTCTCCCCCAGCAACTGTGTCTCAGATTGTAAGCCCTAGGGGCAGGGACCGTGTCTATTTTATTACTTTGTAAAGTGCCAGGTACACTGCTGGCGCTATATAAATGTTTGTTAATAATAATAATAATAATAATACTTGGATTGTAAAGCTAAGCGGTATTAGATCATTTGGCTGAGATTTTAGTAGGGCACTAAAATATCAGGTTTCATTAAAAGTGTAGTATTTTTTAGTTTTCCCCAGATCTAAGGCTGACGGAGGGCATTTGGACCCTTGCTATTGTAAGTGTACTCGGCAAATAGTGACTGGCTAGGCTGCATGCCTGAGGAAGGGCCCTGTCTGGCCCGAAGATGTGCTAATTTTCACCAGCAGAAGCTGGTCCAGTAAAAGAGATAATTTGAACTACTTTCTCTCCATCTTTTATATTTGGGACCGACACTGTGACCACACACTCCAAATAGCGCAAGGAAGAGTTTTTTATGTATGAACAATGCACAGCTGTATTGTCTAGCTGTGAAGTGGAGGAAAGAAAGAAAATAGGGCTTTTACTTGGGTTGTAGAGGCAGGCTATTAAGTACCCGAAGTCTTTGGAAGCTGCAGAGGAGACTTTGCTGCGATCGAGAAGTAACCTTTTTTAAAGACTAATTTAGGATCTTGTCCCACCAGCTGAGAAAAAAATGGGAGGTTTCTGCTCTAAACAAGTATTTTCCTCCTGATAACTATCAAAACAATGTACTATAGCAGTGCCATTCTAAACTATCAATTCCAACATGTTGTGCTTTGCCAGTTTTATTTAAGGATAGAATTGAGCCCTATCTAGGCAGTTGACTTGGGCTTTACTAGCATACATCCCTCCAAAAATGGAGGTACAGTTCTTCTGAATTTTTTAAGGTCTCCTTTGTTTCCAGACAAGCATACAACTCTTATTGACATGGTGCATTTACTGTGCATGTGTACAAACCACACACCCTTTCTGAATAGCTGGAATTCAAAGATTTAACCACAATTTTCTTGTTTGTTTTTTAAAATTATTTTAAATCTACCTTAATTTATTGAACCTGGCATTTAAAATGTTTCTTAATACTTGGCCTGTTTCAGATTACTGAGAATTATAGGCACACTAAACTGAAACTGCATTGTCTGCCAGGGTGATAAACGTATGCCTCTTAGCCTTACTGGTGTTTACAGTATGATTTATGGGACATCTTGGTTTAGCCTATTTAGATATTCATTCTAAAGATACTATTGGGTCTTCAACAGCTGATCCTGCAATGTGATGACAAAGACTTAATGGAACTGGTTCTTCCACGCCTTGCAAAACTTGTTACTGTATATGAATTCCTACTGATGAAGGTGAGCATTTGTTCATTCTGTGCAACTGTTAAGCTGAAAATCTAACTTCCGTGTAAGTCTCAAAGACTTGGGAAAGAATCTCTAATTGATATGCTAGAGTTCTGGAGAGTGAAAACACTTTGAGTTCACCCTTTAGCTCCATGTAGGGCACAGTTAGGGAACTGAGACCGAGAGGTAGTTATTTAACCATGAACTTGCTATCAAATGACTGACTTGGTTCTATGACATTGGGTGTCTTCAGACATGATGCTAACCCCAGTTTAACCACACTTGAACATTTCTTATGAACGTTGCAGAGTTGTATTGGTGCCCTATGCAGCCCTGCAACTTGTATAAGAAATGTTCAAGTGTGGTTAAACTGGGGTTAGCACCATGTCTGAACACACCCATTGTATGCTTACAGGCTGCTTGTGACTGAAAGATTAAGGCGGTACTCTGATGCTAGTGCCATACTAAACAATTAATTGCACTGGGTGGCCTTGAACATGATGTAATTTGAACCCTGGTTTCCCAGGCCCAAGTTCAACATCTTATCCCCAATTCTTATCTGGCCCATGAAGCTTGTACTAACTTTCAAAGTGACACCCCACAGGAAAAAGGCTCCCTGCCTCTGATGTAGGCAAAGGGTGATTATGATCTGGAGAGCCAGTTTGCAGGTCATCGGGCATATTAAAGAATATTCTTTAATCAGTCACTTGAAAGGAAGTCATTGGTAATGTAAGTAAAATTAGTATGGCGGGGAGATGACAATGAAACCAGTAAAATACTAATCCATCATTTCAAATGCAATAATATTTAAATCCTTTTTCCTCCTCCCCACTTCTCTATTTAGGTTGAAAAGGGTTGCCCAGCAAAAGCATTTTTCCCAGATGTGTACAGGGAGTTTGAAGAACTGCACAACATGGTAAAGAAAATGTCCCAGGACCATTTCAGTAATTTTGACTTCCTAAGTTGTAAGGAGCCCGTGGAAATAAAAATTCCCAAGGTAATAAAGGGCATAATCTCTCTCACCCCCCCCTTTTTGTTCTCTTCAGCTAGCCATTTTCATAGTCCCAGCAAGTGCTATTAAAATGGAAAACAGGCAAAAGATGAAAGCAAATACCTAAAGAGAGAGATTAGTGTGTTTAGTATTTCCTTAAAAACTCTTGAATCAGTAACAAGTCGTAATTGAATGCAAATAACAAACAACCCAGCCTGCTCCACAATAATGAGATCTCCCTTGCTCTTCCAGAGGCTCAATAGTGTTTCTTATTAAACTCTGCTGTTCAGGAGCATAAACAGGAGCTATAAGCATATGTCTTCCAAGTTGTTGCTGTAAATGTAATTCCTAATATTCAGGCAAAAGATTTAACCTGGGGTATTTCACTGGAAAGCATCTGCAGGACTGTCTCCGTCCTGGAGCAACTCTAGCCTGTGAATGGCGGACATAGATACCCCTGATTCAAATAGGGACGTGTCTCTGGAGTAAGAGAACTTGAAGGACTTTTTCCTGGACGTACTTGGAAATTGCGTGAAAGCCCTGGAGTAAACGGCTATACCTCAAGCATTTTGTTTCATGTGAACGATCCTTTAGCATAGCAGATCTTACTCTGAAAGGAGTTTTTTGTGGTGGTCAACAGCTATCTTGACACACCTACCGTAGCATTGGTAAATTCCAGATGTGTCTGCATACTTGGCTGGAAAGGAAGTGTAAAAGCGTTTGTCTCGCTTGTATCCCGCCCTTCCCCGAAGGCTCATTGTGGCTTTAAAAAAAATAAATATAAAATACAATATAAAAACATTTAAAATAGTCGCCCCCCAAACTCAACCCACTCCCACCTAATCCCCCTCATTTTCTCAGCCCATCCTCCCTCTTAGAATTGGAGTGCTCCCTCAATTCAGTCCCCCCTTCCAAAAGCCAGATGGAATAAAATGGTCTTGCATAGCCTCAGGAAGTCCACCAGGCTTGAACATAGGCAGACCTCCTGGGGGAGGGAGTTCCATAACAAAGATGTGACCGCTGAGAACACCCTCCTCAAAGTTGAGACCTGGCAAAAAACGAAAGACTCCAGGAAGACTCCTTCAGCTGATCGTAGAGGCTGCAACGGGATGTGAGGAGCCAGACAATCCCTCGGATGGATAGGCTATTGAGGGCTTTAAAGGTTATCGCTAGCACCTTGAATTGGGCCCAGAAGACTATTGGCAGCCAGTGCAGTGTGAACGGACCACCGGGGTTATGTGCTCATGGTGACGCGTCCCTGTAAGAAGGCGAGCCGCTGCATTCTGCACCAGCTGCAGCCTACGAACCGTCACCAAGGGCAGCCCCACATAGTGTTAAGAGTGCAGTGCTTGGGCCAGGAGGTAGGAGGTGACCCCCTGTAAAAGTCTCCCCCTAGCCATGAGCTCACTGGGTGACAGTTGGCCAGTCACGGATCTCTCCGCTTAACCTACCTCATTGGGTGATTGTGAGGATTAAGAGTTGAGTTACTTAGACCCTTTTTACACAAGATGCACTCATGCATGCCCATGCAGTGGGCATATGTAAGTGTATGTCGTTTGAACATGGTGGCGGGTGTGCATACGCACTCCCGTGAAACAAGCATCCCCACCCATCGCTCCCGCACGGAGCAACCAGCAAAAATGCCAGTTCTGTATGGGGACGGATGGGTGTGCTCCCCGCCCGGACAGCGGCACACCCACGGACCGCCTCTCCAACTGCAGCCCATCTTAAAAAGGCCTTGGTTGTTAATGTTACAGTTAATAAGTTAAAGAATTGTAAGCTACCCTGAACCTAAGGGACAGGGTGGGATAAAAAATCTAAATAAAATTAAAATAAATAATTAAAAATTCTTGGGGGTGAACAGTGTGTAGCATATAAGTCTATTTTACAGGAACAGGGGCAGTGCTCTTAATATGCAGAGGCTTCACTGGAAACGAATATACCATTTTTAATATTTGTGGTTATGCTTCTTCCTAAAATTGCAAAATTTAATGGAGGAGCTACTGAAAGTATGAAACATTGACTTAGAAATATCAAAATTAAGGCATGCAACATTAAGATAATACACTTACAGTTCTTATGGACTTTCATACTACTTTATGCTAGTATAAGGAATTCAGTCTTCGGACACCACTTGACTTTCTGTTGCTGGGTGAGAGGTGGTAGTTTACATAGCAGCAGTCATGACTAGAAACTGGTCTCCCTGCTTCATGGTGCTTGCAGTCTAAAAAGGGGTGACGAGGGAAAAGGCACATTCATGAAGTTGAGGATGAAGTGACTTTTTAGAAGTAAATTATACACGAGACATCATTTATGATTCCACACTGGTAAGCAGTGCAACTTTATTTTTGTACAAATCCATGACAACAAAACGGTTAACCACAAACCTGGCCCATTAAGTCAAAAAAGAGTTTGCAGCTCCAGATAGCTTATAATTTAAAAGTGAGAGAGAGAGAGAGGAGAGATCCTTTTGGAAAAACTGATGGAGGAAAATGTGAGAGCCGTTTCGTGAATGGAGGAAAATAGAGCTTTATACTTATTTTCAAAGCGGTTTCTGAGGAGGCAATTCCTNTTAATAATAATAATAATAATAATACTTGGATTGTAAAGCTAAGCGGTATTAGATCATTTGGCTGAGATTTTAGTAGGGCACTAAAATATCAGGTTTCATTAAAAGTGTAGTATTTTTTAGTTTTCCCCAGATCTAAGGCTGACGGAGGGCATTTGGACCCTTGCTATTGTAAGTGTACTCGGCAAATAGTGACTGGCTAGGCTGCATGCCTGAGGAAGGGCCCTGTCTGGCCCGAAGATGTGCTAATTTTCACCAGCAGAAGCTGGTCCAGTAAAAGAGATAATTTGAACTACTTTCTCTCCATCTTTTATATTTGGGACCGACACTGTGACCACACACTCCAAATAGCGCAAGGAAGAGTTTTTTATGTATGAACAATGCACAGCTGTATTGTCTAGCTGTGAAGTGGAGGAAAGAAAGAAAATAGGGCTTTTACTTGGGTTGTAGAGGCAGGCTATTAAGTACCCGAAGTCTTTGGAAGCTGCAGAGGAGACTTTGCTGCGATCGAGAAGTAACCTTTTTTAAAGACTAATTTAGGATCTTGTCCCACCAGCTGAGAAAAAAATGGGAGGTTTCTGCTCTAAACAAGTATTTTCCTCCTGATAACTATCAAAACAATGTACTATAGCAGTGCCATTCTAAACTATCAATTCCAACATGTTGTGCTTTGCCAGTTTTATTTAAGGATAGAATTGAGCCCTATCTAGGCAGTTGACTTGGGCTTTACTAGCATACATCCCTCCAAAAATGGAGGTACAGTTCTTCTGAATTTTTTAAGGTCTCCTTTGTTTCCAGACAAGCATACAACTCTTATTGACATGGTGCATTTACTGTGCATGTGTACAAACCACACACCCTTTCTGAATAGCTGGAATTCAAAGATTTAACCACAATTTTCTTGTTTGTTTTTTAAAATTATTTTAAATCTACCTTAATTTATTGAACCTGGCATTTAAAATGTTTCTTAATACTTGGCCTGTTTCAGATTACTGAGAATTATAGGCACACTAAACTGAAACTGCATTGTCTGCCAGGGTGATAAACGTATGCCTCTTAGCCTTACTGGTGTTTACAGTATGATTTATGGGACATCTTGGTTTAGCCTATTTAGATATTCATTCTAAAGATACTATTGGGTCTTCAACAGCTGATCCTGCAATGTGATGACAAAGACTTAATGGAACTGGTTCTTCCACGCCTTGCAAAACTTGTTACTGTATATGAATTCCTACTGATGAAGGTGAGCATTTGTTCATTCTGTGCAACTGTTAAGCTGAAAATCTAACTTCCGTGTAAGTCTCAAAGACTTGGGAAAGAATCTCTAATTGATATGCTAGAGTTCTGGAGAGTGAAAACACTTTGAGTTCACCCTTTAGCTCCATGTAGGGCACAGTTAGGGAACTGAGACCGAGAGGTAGTTATTTAACCATGAACTTGCTATCAAATGACTCTGACTTGGTTCTATGACATTGGGTGTCTTCAGACATGATGCTAACCCCAGTTTAACCACACTTGAACATTTCTTATGAACGTTGCAGAGTTGTATTGGTGCCCTATGCAGCCCTGCAACTTGTATAAGAAATGTTCAAGTGTGGTTAAACTGGGGTTAGCACCATGTCTGAACACACCCATTGTATGCTTACAGGCTGCTTGTGACTGAAAGATTAAGGCGGTACTCTGATGCTAGTGCCATACTAAACAATTAATTGCACTGGGTGGCCTTAAACATGATGTAATTTGAACCCTGGTTTCCCAGGCCCAAGTTCAACATCTTATCCCCAATTCTTATCTGGCCCATGAAGCTTGTACTAACTTTCAAAGTGACACCCCACAGGAAAAAGGCTCCCTGCCTCTGATGTAGGCAAAGGGTGATTATGATCTGGAGAGCCAGTTTGCAGGTCATCGGGCATATTAAAGAATATTCTTTAATCAGTCACTTGAAAGGAAGTCATTGGTAATGTAAGTAAAATTAGTATGGCGGGGAGATGACAATGAAACCAGTAAAATACTAATCCATCATTTCAAATGCAATAATATTTAAATCCTTTTTCCTCCTCCCCACTTCTCTATTTAGGTTGAAAAGGGTTGCCCAGCAAAAGCATTTTTCCCAGATGTGTACAGGGAGTTTGAAGAACTGCACAACATGGTAAAGAAAATGTCCCAGGACCATTTCAGTAATTTTGACTTCCTAAGTTGTAAGGAGCCCGTGGAAATAAAAATTCCCAAGGTAATAAAGGGCATAATCTCTCTCTCTCCCCCCCCCCCTTTTTGTTCTCTTCAGCTAGCCATTTTCATAGTCCCAGCAAGTGCTATTAAAATGGAAAACAGGCAAAAGATGAAAGCAAATACCTAAAGAGAGAGATTAGTGTGTTTAGTATTTCCTTAAAAACTCTTGAATCAGTAACAAGTCGTAATTGAATGCAAATAACAAACAACCCAGCCTGCTCCACAATAATGAGATCTCCCTTGCTCTTCCAGAGGCTCAATAGTGTTTCTTATTAAACTCTGCTGTTCAGGAGCATAAACAGGAGCTATAAGCATATGTCTTCCAAGTTGTTGCTGTAAATGTAATTCCTAATATTTTTTTCCCTTATGCAGGTGACACCTGACCTTGTATAAAGGTTAATTATAGATAAACTGATCTCAAGTATCTTATTAAACTGTAGGATTGTTTGGAGTCTGGTTTTTCAATCAGTGGTTCAGCTTTTGAGCTATTTCTTATTCTCTAGAAATAATAAAATAAAGCATGACTTCCACTAAAGCACATTTTCATTGTCTATAATTGTTTTACAGGTTGCTGAGTCACTAGGAATTACAGAAAAACTTCTTAGAAAACAAAAGATAGGCACTGCAGAATCTCCCCCACGATGTAGTAAAACGACTGGTGAGCAAGTGTTTACAGAGATTTTGGAACAAAAACGAGCAGCTGAGGTACAAAATAATTATGCACTTGACATTAGTTTGTACGTCATGGTTGAAACTGGTATGCTGATCCCTTAATATCTGTGAATGATTGACTGAAAAATATTCTCACTCTCTTCAGTCTGGTGTATCCATGTCTTCCAGATAAGCACTTCCAGAAATAAACACCCCGCTCCCTGGAAGAATCTGGTATTTGAAACCCCAAAACTCTGTTTAATTCTGATGTTCCTTTTTCACATCTTCCCTTGATGTGAAGGGCAAGGCTTAACAAGACTCTTGCTGGTGTCTGTGTTAAAATCTTACTGATTTGAAGGACTTGTCTTTACTTGGCTCAAGCATAAGAACCACTCCTTTTCCCTATCTTGTGTAAACTATTATCATAAATCCTTGTGGATGTAAAGAATAGAGTAGCTTCACCTCGGCATAAACAATTGTGGTGAAAACTGTCCTGTACCTTAGGCATGTCCCAACACTGTCAGTG
Source organism: Sphenodon punctatus (assembly GCA_003113815.1). Taxonomy (NCBI): domain Eukaryota; kingdom Metazoa; phylum Chordata; class Lepidosauria; order Sphenodontia; family Sphenodontidae; genus Sphenodon; species Sphenodon punctatus. Next base: position 2,282,659 of record QEPC01010089.1, on the reverse strand, counting down.
ATGGCTGAGGACCCTTGGAGTTCTGGTAGCTTTGGGGTTGGAGATGCTGGGCTGATCAGCATGCAAGTTCAGGCAGTGAATAAATGAGGTTGGATGGGTTAATTAGTTAGCAAAGAAATGTGGCTCCGTGCCATTCCTTCTGAGAATATTGGCATAGCATATTTGATCTGTTACCAAAAGAAACATGTCTCTTTTTTCCATTGGCAGCTACACACCTTCTCCCTTCAGTCTAGCGCTTGCTTCTGGGGAGCAAAGCCCGTTTTTAAACTTGTCTTAGCAAGTTCCTATATCCCAAGCCCCCACCCCACCTACTCAGAGCAACTCACTGTTCTTTCACTGAAGTTGTGGGAGAAGGAGCATGTCGCCGCCTTGTATGACACACTCCCTAGTTCTCAGGTCAAACTTGGATTCTACTATTCTCCAAAGTAGGGAAGAGTAAGCAAGAGGTGGGGAAAATACGGTATTAAAAAAATTACTGGTAAGGAAGTAGTTTTTAATGCCAGGCTGAGTGTGAGGGCTTTAATTGGAAAGACTTTCTAAGACCAAGTCAACAACAATGGGAGCGCCATTCCATGAATGTCTTCCAAGACATTAACATGAAGTGGTCATCGTAAATGCATGGGTTCTCCCAGGAACATTTTCTTTCCCCAAGTGCCTTTTGAGAATAAAAATACCTAGTAGAAACAGGGTAAGATGGGGCCAGTTACCATGGGATAAATGTGTTTGCCATCAGGGCAAGTGTCTGGTAGAGCTCTCTGTGGTTAGTTATTCCAAGTTTCCCCATGGCACTTTCAAATATACAAGGGGATTTTTTGGGTCATTAATGCTGGATAAATAAAGCAGATTGGGAGAATTTCTGCAAGCAATACCAAGTCAGCTGGTTCTTGTATTGACAGAGCTTAGATGAAGAACTGTCACCATCAGCAAAAATGAGCAGAGTAGAAAGCCTGTTGGAGAATGCAAATGATGCATATGCGAGTCACAATGGAATAAAAGGGAAGAGTGGCAGCTTTTGTACACTGGCTACAAAAGAAGGTAATGGCTTAGTTCTAGTTTACATGGTTCTGTTCTTGGTGCAACTCATGACATTAGATTATCTGGACTATAAAAAAAAGTCTACTTTTGTGCCATGCTTCAAGTCTTTGAGTGACAACCATTTGGTTGAACTGGGAGATGAAAACTGGCAGGATAAGGATGATGATATATAAAAAGAGATCTACTTTTGGGATCTTCTTGCTCCTTATTTATTGATGGTTCTTTGTATTACAATATGGGTGATAATTCCTTTGTGTTATGACAGACATTCAGATTCAGTAAACTTTGCTAGTTTAAAGCATAGTTCTACTTTGAAAACTGTAAATGATGCTTACTCAACAATGCCATGTCAAATCTATTTCATGACCACTCTGCCCCCTCCCCACAATATTTTACTCTTTTTAGACCTTTAAAGGCAACATAATTTTAAAATGAGTTGCCTTGTATATCTCAACTTTTAAAAACAACTAAAACCCTTAAGTTTCAGTGAGTTACACCAGTAGAAACCTTTTGAAAGCAAAGGTTTTGGAATAAGGCTGGAGAACCTTTCATGCTAACGATGACGAGAAAGAAGGAAAATCTCTAACTCTGGTGCAGATCTGATGGTTAGAAAATAAAAAACTTGTTTGCAAAACAAACATCTGATATGGAGCCTGTCACTGAAATTAAAGATGAAAACTCGTGATACCTTTTTAAAATTTCCTTTTCAAAGTACACTAGCTTTTAAATATACTATTTTAAGCAAAATGCATTATCCGAATAATGTCAGAGAGCATTGTTCTGAAGATGTCAACATTACTTGAGATGAAAAATTATCTTGCTAGGTCAGAATTAGATTAGTAGAAAAATCTGTGGCTTGAGCGTCAAAGATCAGACTATGAAACGTGTGTGTTCTTTTTAAACTGTCCAGGTTTTAATCCATTAAATGGAGAAGTTGTGACTGCAGGCGATGGCTGCGTGGCAAGTCGTCCCTCTGGAGGTAGATTACTTGCTGCAAAACAGAGAGACACTCCAATCAATTTAGAATCTGGAAATTATTCTGTAAATTCAGAGACCCTATGTCAGCCCATGAAGGTGAAGATGGAGTATGCCCAACCTTTGACTGTACAGGGACCAGACATTAGAGACCTCACAGCACCACAAAAGGAAACATTGTTGCCTGTTGATACAAATGTTTCCCCAGGAGACCTTGTTCAAGTGCACTTTTCAAGTGAGAATCCAGGAAGTAGACTGGCGAGTTCAGACTTTTGTGACTCTGCAATATCTGAAGAGGTGATGGCTAGTCAAAATACAAACTTGTCAGTAGGTGAAGAAAATGATCAGACTGGAAATCCTCACAACAATGAAGAAAACCAGGATTCTTTTATTGATGAGCACTCTCAACACCTTAATGACTCTGATTTTGCTGACCAGATGCAGCAGCTTGAAAAAGTCTTTTCAACAAGCATTGTACCAATAAACCATCCATACAGAACGCAGACTGAGCCATATAATCCTGCACAGGGAGCTTCTATGTCCACTCACATGAATCTTGATGTTCCGGTTAAAAACTTGACTGAATTCTCTTGTGGAATAGAGGAACAGCATGCGGGGCGGGGTGAACTGGATAATGCAATTCCTGTAGGTGAAACAGTAGCCTTTGAGATTACTGATGAGAGCCATGATTTTTTGTCTCAGGGACATGAACAAATTTTTATTCAGACTTCAGATGGGCTTATTTTATCACATCCAGGTACCACTGTTGTGTCGCAGAAAGAAGGCATTGTTATCGTAACCAATGCTGATGGTACTACCATGCACATCGGCACGCCTGATGGAGTTCCTTTAGAAACGGTGGAAGCACTATTAGCAATGGAAGCAGATGGCCAAAGTGAAGATATTTTACTCTCGCAGAGTGAAATGGAGCCATAATTTAAAACTAGCAATATTTATAGACATGCTTTCTTCAGAAAAGACTGATTATTTTAATTGTATATTTTTCTAATGTGAGTACTAAAATAACATATTTTTAACTTATTTGCAAGCAGTTTCTATGAGCTGTACTTTTTTTTATAACTTATGTTTTTATATTGAGCAGAATTGCAACCAAAAATTATTCTGAAGAGTAAACTTTTATTCAGTTTATTGTTTTTAAAAACCTTGCATAAAGGGGAAGGAAAATCTCCAGCCCCCGTTTTGTTGCACTATTACCTTTGGCCAATAGAAATGAAGTGTGTTGCACTCCCTCTGGAAGGGCATGTCCCTGTGTATGGACAACCTAAATACTGGTAAAATAAAAATACATGAGAGATCACTTTCTATGCAGTTTTTTAATGGTACGTTACCCAAATTTCAGTAACTAGAACATTTTGTACTAAGGTGTGTAAGCTGTCAGCTTGTCATGCAACTTGTTGCACGTGCCAAAAAAGCTTCCAAAAGCATCTTATTGATATGCCAAAAAGTCCTCTTGGTTTCCAGAAAATACTTTGAAGTAGACTGCATAACTCCCCAGATTTCAACACAGATCAGGTTAGTCTAATAGGAAGCTAAGTTTAAAAAAAGTTTGGACAGGTTTCTGGAAGATAGGTCCATTAGCCAGACAGGATCAGGGAACATGATGGGAGCTGGGGGAAAACGATCCCCCGGGTGCTTCTCCCAAGTCACTGTGATTGGCAACTGTCAAAGACAGGATGCTGGGATTAATGGACCATTGGTCTGACCCAGTATGACACTTTTATGTTCTTATCTGATTTAGATATTGCTTCCATGCTCCACCGAACTGTCATCTTGCCCTGCCTAAATCCTCGTCTGCCAGTTCTCCTAGCATATGATGTTGATGCAGCTGTATCATGACCTATCTGAACAATCTGGCTTGTTATGATGGATTTAATTTGTAGAAACGCTTGCTGAATTCCAACTCCAACAAGGCTCGAGTTTTATACTCCTTCAGATAGCCACTATCCCAAAATGTCACTTGTCAAATACTGATCACAGAGACATGACCACTGAGATATCTGACTTCCTGGTTTAATGCTTGCAACTTGCTTATGAGCGGAGTGAAGCTTTATTTTTGAAGGTACACCAACTGCTACCAACAGTATGTGTTCACCAGAATCACCAAGTACAGTTGCCCCAAATATTCTTTGATTCTCAACAGAAGTGTGTTTTAAATGAGATGGCCCCATAGATGGGGCCTGTCTTGTCTGAATGTTGGGGGGGGGGGGTGATGCAGTGTGCGCTCCTGTGCCCCCTACCCAATGGAGTGCCTTGTAGGTGGACTGGGTAGGGAGGGGATAGTGCATGAGGCCACATGTGAAGCGCTCCCCCATGTGCACGGCACCAATGCACCATCCCCCTGCACCAATCATAGGCTTGCCCACCCACCCATCTTGGTTAAAAACACCCGAGTCCTTTTTTGAGGTTTCTGTCTTTACAGTTAAATTTCCTTATGGGACTGGCAATTCAGCTAGCACCATAAACCTTCTATGCTTCAATCTATCAGAACAATCAAAATGGAAAAAATTAACTACCCAGGTGAGACACAAGTGTGGAATAAAGAACTTTCTAAGGAGCTAGAGTAAGTCTACATAATTTGCTTCGGATAGAAAGTAATATTGGTACGGTCAGCTTCCTAGATTGAGCTTTTCCAGTTTGTGCGGGCTGTGGCACAGCATGGTACTCTGATTTCTTAACAGAAACCCAAAAAACGTATTGGTTTTTTTTATAGACTGGATTTTTTAAAAAAACTCCCAAAGCTTCATCTACACTTCTGAAGGCTGTGTAAATATTTACAACATCCACTAAGCTCTGTGTACCTTAAACTATTTCTTGTAACCAAGGAGCTTAAAACTCCCACTAATCAGTGCCTAAACAATGTATATACTATTTTATGGTGCTATCCCTTCTGTGCTGCTGGAATACCAACTACTGATCAGAACTTTAGTGAGAATTCCTCAATCCACCAGGAGCAATTCTTCCTCTTCCAAAAGGATTCATACAGAATAGTGTGAGGATGAAGTCTGAACAGTGCTCTGGTCCTTCTGTAGAGAGAACAGTGAATAGAGTTTATGGAATACAAGAATGTAGCCTCACGGCGGGTGCTTTCAAATGTGACAGGCTGCTTCTGCCACAGCCTTCTCGGAGTGGTGGAAGCAGCCCTCATGCTGGCTGGGATCTGCTGGGCCACGAAGAGACAATGCATGGATGTGTATCCCTGCCCTTTGTGCAGTGCTCCGCCCCCTAGGCTGACAGGTGACCATAGAGGCCAATGACAACCATCATGGTGCCAGGCCCCCACCTCCACTCCATCCAGGGGAGAATAAAGTGGGCTAGAGGACCTGATCGCTCGCTTTCCTCTGTCCACTGGCTTCTGACAATGGTGGAACTTAGCCTGGGCTGTCACTTGGATTTTCCTGAGTGATGACCTGGGCTAAGCTCCACCATGGCCAGGAGCCAGTCTGTGGTAATGTCTGGTGGCTGGTTTCAAATATCATGCTGGCACCTGGATTAATCCACACTAAAGCAGCTTAACCTGTGCCAATATTGTGTCTGAAAACATCCTGTATCCATACTGTGCAACTTGTAGTGGCAGGTTTAAAGGGGGGGGGGGATTATGCACAGTGATTTCAATAGTAGCAACAGCAAGACTTCTGGATTACTAAAGATTGCATTGTAATTCTCCATATTTGATGGGTTTAATAAATATAGGAGGGGTGGGATATAAACTATGCAAATAAATTGTGTACAGGCAAAAGGATAAACTACTGGCAAAGTTAAGCAAGATAAAAATGAGAGCGCCCTCACCATCACCGCCTCTTCCTCCCCCTATATTCACAGGTGAAGCAGAAAAACTGCGCTATAGGGACAGCCGCTTGCTTAGCAAAGTGAGAATCAGCAACAGCGTGGTGACATCTTTACATATTTTCTACAGCCATTACTACTTCCTGTTCTGTTAAAATAGTTCAAAACAGGATGTGCTTGAGTAGGAAGTATACTGTATCGCTCTTCCCCACATTTTTCATTTAATAAATTACTAACTCCAGCTCTGAAACTTCAAGAATCTTTGTGGTATGAAAAGAAAGCATTACATGTATTTAGTCTTGTCTTTAGGTAAGTTACCGTGCAACAAAAGCATCAAGGCTTTTAAAAGGTGTCCCGTCACTTCCTATCAGTTATCATTACCATGTTGATACAACACAAACAAATACAACTTGGAAATCAAGTTTTAACAAAACTTTTGCAATAAAATTTGTCAGGCTCCTGCTTCAGTTTCAGATGGGGTATCTTCAGAAGCAGGCCTCACTGGTTTTATCCGAAGTCATGTTGAAAGGCTAGAGCAGTCTGTGTCCTGTTTCCAGCAGCATACTTTCCAGTAGTAGTTTGTTGCTGTTCTCAATGTAGGGCTGGTACAACCATGCTGATAAATACACCATCATGAGATCCTGGTCTACAGTGTGAGCAATCTCTTGCACAATGACTTGCTTAAGTTGTAGTTCCTTCTTGTACATTTCGGACAACTTGAGAGAAACCTCATCTGAAATGAATTGAGAAGTAATTCACATGTTCTCTAACCAGAATGTATCAAGGAACTAAATAAAAAGAAACTGCAAATAAGCTAACAGATGGGCTAATGATTTTAATATGCTATCAACATGCGATTTTTCTATCTACACCCTCCTCCTTGGGTAAGTCAGCCATTCAGATCTTTATGACAGTTAACATACTTCATTAAAATATAAACAAAAATTGGTCACCTACCTCAGTGAATTTGTTTCGGTTCTGTCATACTGTCAGTGCTCCGCTCGGGTAGCTCTGCAGGTAGCCTACAGGATGCAGAAGAAAAAATTCTTCATGCACATGCGTGGAGCTGCCCGTTCCTCAGTCCGTGAGCAAGCCGAGGATCAACTCCACATCGCTGCAAAAGTCTTATTCACGCTCATTAGTGAAGCCTCCCCGCTCTGGGGATCCTTGAATGATATGAATTATAATTCTATTTTCCCCTAAACTATCCTAAGAATAAACAGAAAACTAAGTAAACCAAACAGACTAAATGGGCACCCCTGAGTGCCTCCCCCATCTTGATCAGTGCTGTTTGACAGGGAGGGCCGGAGCACTGACAGTACAACAGAACAGAAAAATTCACCGAGGTAGGTGACCAATTTTTGTTTCTCCTTCTGTCTCCTGTCAGTGCTCTGTACAGGATGTACCCAAGCCCCAAGAACTATGGGTGGGAGTAAACAGCCCTGGGAACCTCCAGAACTGCCTGCAAGACCCTCCTGCGAAATGCTGCGTCAGCAGACCTAACCAAATCTAACTTATGTTTAATGAACATATGCAGGGAGGACCAAGTCACCGCCCTGCAAATCTGGTCATAGGACGCCCTTGACTGGAAGGCATACGAAGTGGCTACGCTTCTGACCGAGTGCACCCAAATCTGTAAAGGGGGGAACCTTATTCACTTTGTAGGCTTCAATTATGCATTGTTTAACCTACTTGGAGATTAAGGATTTCGAGTCCTTCCTTCCCCCATAACTGGGTCTAATATTCACAAACAAGGCTGAGGTGGATCTCATCCCCCTGGGTCCTTTTGAGATAGATTTTCAGGAACCTCCTCACATCTAGGGTGTGCCACACCTTTTCTTTAGGATGTGAAGGATTGGGGCAGAAGGAAGGTAAGACTAATTCCTGATCCCTGTGGAAGGCAGACTTCACCTTTGGTATGAATGCCTCGTCCACCCTGAGCGTGACAAACTGGGCTTTGAATGAACAGTAATTGTCTGCCATAGATAATGCTCCTAGTTCGGAAACCCTGCGGGCCGAAGTTACCGCCACGAGAAACACGACCTTAAGAGATAGCATGTACATGGATACATGCCAAAGTGGTTCAAACAGGGCTCTGGTAAGTGAATTTAGTACCAAATTAAGGCTCCATGAGGGACACCTGTGGGAAACTGGAGGGCAGATGTTACGAGCCGCTCGCAGGAACTGCCTAATATGTCTATGGGGAAAAACCTTCCTGTGTGTTGATGACTGTAAGATTGTAAGACTGACGCAATGGCCGCCATCCTGCAGGAACTACAGGATGATGTGAACCCCTGCCTGAGAAGGGTCTAACCCTTTATCATCCGCCCACCGAGCAAAGGTCTTCCAGGTGGAGCTGTAGGCTTTTCTGGTGGCTGGGAGTCTAGCTTGTTGCAATGTGGTCAGAACTGCCTCAGAGTAACCCTGTGCTTTTAAAGCTACGCGCTCAAGAGCCATGCTGTCAGCCTTAATATGGCGGTGTTGCTGTACTGCAGTGGTCCCTGGGCTAACAGGTCCCGTCTCAATGGAAGTTGCATTGGTTGGCTCTGGCTCAGTTCTACTAGGTTGGAGAAGCAGGGTCTCCTCGGCCACCATGGCACCACCAAACTCACTTGAGCCTGTTCCCTGATGATCTTGGCTATGGTTCTGGGAATCAGCGGGATCGATGGAAAGGCATACGTAGGCCCTCTGGCCAAACTTGACTGAGCGCGTCTACTGCTTCTGCTGTTCCATCTGCCCCTCTTGCCGTGTATCTTTGTACTTGCCTGTTGCTCCTGTTTGCAAACAGGTCCATCACCGGCTGTCCAAAATGTCTTGCCAGGGACTTGAACACCTCCGGATGTAACTGCCATTCGTGAGGGTCCAATGTTTGTCGACTCAGCCAGTCCGCTTGTACATTCTCCGTCCCTTTTATATGTAGGGCCTTTAACGATCTCAGATTGTGTTGTGCCCACGCAAAGAGTTTCACCGCTTCGTGTTGGAGTGCAGGGGCTCTGGATCCCCCCATGTGGGTGATGTAGGCCTTCGCGGATATGTTGTCCGTGTAGATGAATACGTGTGCATAGCCTATGGTGTGGGCTAGCTGCTGCAGGGCTAGGCGTACCACCCTGAGTTCCAGGACGTTGATGTTCTGGGTGCGATCTATTGCAGACCATAGTCCCTGTACTGACATGGTCCCCATCTGGGCTCCCCATCCCATCAGGCTGGCGTCCATCGTAATGACTATGTGACTTGGTTCCACCAGTGCGACTCCTGTCTCGAACGTTTCCGCCCCTAGCCACCAGGATATTGATTTTAAGAACCCTCTTGGTATTATAGCCCAGGGATTGAGACCTCTTGTAAGCTCTGCTTGCATAGGTCTCAGCTGCAAGGGACCAAGATGGAAACGTGCCCACTGCACTTGTCTGGTGCATGAAACCAAGCGTCCGAGTAGCTGTGCTAGACGTTTCAGCCTTGCCCGTGATCGGTGTTTCAGTTGTTGTATCATGGATCGGATGCGTTGCTGTCTGGCTGGTGGGATGTAAGTGGTGCCTGAGGTAGTATCGATCAGCACCCCCAGATACTCTAGTCTGTGTGACGGAACTAGGTGACTTTTCTCTTTGTTGACCAAAAAGCCATTGTCCCCGAGATACCTCATAGCTCTGCTCAGGTCTGCTAGGAGCTTTTTCCGAGACTGAGCCCGGACGAGGAGGTCATCCAGGTAGGGGTAGATGTGTACCCCTTCCTTCCTGAGGCTCGCCATCAAGGGGATCAAGACCTTGGTGAACGTCCTCGGGGCTGATCAGAGGCCGAAAGGAAGGGCCCTGAACTGATGGTGGTCTCCCTGGTAAAAGAATCGTAGCCACTGGCGGTGCGGTTCCCATATCGGGATATGGAGATACGCATCCCTGAGGTCCAGAGAAGCCAACCAGTCCCCGTTTCTGATGGCTTGGCAAATGGAGGATACCATTTCCATTTTGAAGCATTGGTATCTTACCACCTTGTTCAGGGTTTTCAAGTCCAGTACTGCTCTCCAGACTCCGGACTTGTTGGGAACTAGGAAGAGGATCGAATACAGGCAGAGTCTCCACTGGTCTAAGGGCACTGGCTCTATAGCTCTGATTGTCTTGAGCCTCTGTATTTCTCCCAGCATTGCCAAGTGCTTTTGTTGGTCTGTAGACCTTGGAGAGGGGATGAAGCCATGTTTGGGTGTGCCCCTTAGTTCTATGCTGTACCCCTGTCTGACACAGTCCAGGACCCAGGCATCTGAGACAGACTCTGCCCAGTCGGCTGAGAAACATTGAAGCCTGCCTCCCACTTCCGGTGCTCCTGAATAGTCATGCGTCTGACTTTCTCTGTGACTGAGGGAAACCCCTGGGGTGCTGTTTGTCCTGTCTGGGTCCCTGACTTCTATTTCCCCTGTGTGAGTTGAATCGATTTGACTGATCATATCTATATTGTCCCTGTCTTCTAAACATTCCATACCCCAAGCCATATCCTCCTCTGAGTCTATAGGAGGGGGCACTAAAAAGGTTCTTTTTTACCCCCATCTGTTGCAGATTCTTCTGCTCTGCTCTGCCCTGCCCTGTCATTGGCATCTGCCAAGACACTGTCCAAACAGACACCAAACAGCTCGAACCATTTGTAGGGTGCCGCTGAGAGCAGATTCTTGGCAGTGGAGTTCCCTTGCCAAGATCGGAGCCATAATTTGCATCTCACCAAGACTGAAGTAGCCACTGCTCTAGCGGCCCATATCATGGGCCGAGAGAACTAGAGCCCTTTTGTCAGATATAGTGGGGATTTGGGCCTCCTGAGTCCATGCCAGCAGGGCCATAGCCACATAAGAGGAGATCACGCTGACTCTCATGGAGGTGGCAGAGTAATCAAGACCCCTACGCTGGGCAGACTCTATCCCCCTGTCCGTGGTGTCTTTGGGGTAACAGTCCCCCTCCGTAGGGAAGACTGTTTAGCTAGGGATACCACTGCTGCATCCCCCTTAGCTTTTTTTAACAGGTATTCCTTCCTTCGGGAGAGGGAATAAAGAGCAGTCTGGGTTTTATTCATTCTTTCGGTTTTCTCCGGCTGCTTCCATTCCTCCAGGATTAACGTTTCAAATGCTTTATCTAACGGAAACCCCGTTTCCCTACCATGAGCAGAGGGGATATAGTCATGTTCCTCCTCCTCTTGGGAGTCTGATGAAGCCTCTTTCGGAGGTTTTTCCACAAGCTGGAGCGTCTTAGACATCTGGGTCATGAACTCGCCCCTACATGGTAGTGGAAATTGCCTGTCTTTGTCCCTAGGGTCCTGAAGCTCCTGTGTGCTGGGTTCCTCAATATCTTCCCACTCTTGGCCCGACTCAAATTCCGAGTCTGAGCCCAGCTCAATCTGGGCCTGTTCCCTGGGTCTCTTGAGTTGAGATTCCCCCTCACTCTCCTCAGCAGAGTGGTGAGGGGATC
>QEPC01010089.1:2254544-2268868 GCA_003113815.1 Sphenodon punctatus | reverse complement strand
TCTGGCTAATAGCTGCTAATGGACCTATCTTCCAGAAACTTGTCCAAACCTCTTTTAAACTCAGCTATAGTACTGGCCCTTACCACAGCCTCTGGCAGTAGATTCCACAACCCAATTATATGCTGAGTGAAAAAATATTTTCTTTTATTTGTTTTAAACTTGCCACCCATGAGTTTCATGGAGTGTCCCCTAGCTCTAGTACTAGTTGAGAGGCCAAATAACAGTTCCTTGTTTATTAGTTAAACACAACTCATGATTTTATAGACCTCTATCCTATCTCCTCTCAGTCGCCTCTTCTCCAAACTCAACAGCCCCAACCTACCAAGACTCTCCTCATACGGGAGCTCTTCCAGTCCTTGATCACTTTTGTTGCCCCTCTCTGTACCTTTTCTAGTTCAGCTATGTCTTTTTTGAGATGGGGCAACCAGAACTGCACATGATATTTGAGGTGCGGTCGCACCATTGATTTGTATAGAGGCGTTATGACCGCCTCCGTTTTATTCTCTATCCCTTTCCGAATAATTCCTAAAATTCTGTTTGCTTTTTTGACTGCTGCTGCGCACTGCGCTGTGGATTTCATTGTATTGTCCACAACCACCCCCAGAACCCTTTCCTGAGTGGTAACTCCTAGCTTAGTATCCAGCATTGTGTACATAGAGTTTGGATTATTTTTCCCTACGTACGTCAAGTTGGGGCATTATGTTGAACCACCCCCCTAACTGAGCAGTTACGGTGCAGTTTCAAAGTGAGCAGAGTCTACTTACAGAAATACGTAGTGGGCCAAGTATGAAAGAGGGGTGGCCTGCTCGCTCCTTCTCTATAATTGTACGTTTCTAAATCACAGATTCCTTTAGTAGTTGTAGACAGTTTTTCCATCTTCATTTGTATTTTGCTCTGGTAATGATGAGAATTTAGGATTAATGAACATCTGAGGCTCTTGATGCAACTAGGAACTTACAGACTGATAAACTGCTAACATGAAGGCCCCATCTGGACTCATTAGACTTCTTATCCACTTTTAAGGTGGCCTACACCAATTAGTAAATGGATTTCTACAGTCCAAGTACAGCACAGGAAGTGAAAGTGCAAGATTCCCTTCATGCCCTGTCAGTGGTGTTTTCAGACAGATGCAGGGCAGGGCTGGCCACTCCCTGAGCTGCTCCAGAGGTACACCCCCACCTGGGTTGGGTTTAAACAGACTTGGCAGCTACCGTGGCCCATAGTCTGCTTGTGCGGCACCCCACCCCTGCCCCACACCATAGACTTGTGGGCAGATCACCCAACACTCTAGGTTGCCACCCACAGCTCTACGGTGTTTCCCTGGAGCAACCCCCAGCTGAGAGTGAAGCTGCTGCGGCTGTCCCCTGAGCAGACAGATAGCAGCTTCATCTCGGGCTGGTGCAGACAGCAGCTTCATCTCGGGCCGGTGCCCCAGGTTTGAAAACAGTCATTACTAAAATAATTTTATACTGGCAGCAGCATCTTGGAATTTAAGATCTGTCAAAGCCAGGCTTAAGCTGGTAACATGAAGCAGATAGGACCAGATAATTGGAAAATAAAATATTTAGTTAGCAGAGAGACTGCATTTTCTGATCTATTACAAGATGCTAGGCTTTAGCTGCTGCTCAGGAGGAAAGATAACTTACATCTGTGCAGCTCTTGGTTCAAGTTATGACTATTTATTTTATTTATTTAATCAAATTTTTATGCCACCCTTCCCATAGGTTCAGGGCAGCTCACAAACCATAATATCTCAAGAGAAATCAGAAAAAATACAATTACTTTCTCTAGGGAACCAAACTTGATTGGTGTAATCTTGGATATTTCCAAACTTACACCAAACACTTGAATTTTATCCCACTTGTAAACTACAACTTAATCTTATCGTACCAATATCTTTATAAAGCTCGGTCTCTCTCTCTCTCTCTCACTCTCTGCCTAAAGAATATCACTTAATGAATAAATGCAATTCAATTTTTCTCTCCTTTGCCATATTCAGACAGAATTTTCTTCACTTTTATCAGTTTCATGTTTCCATTGCTTTTTGACTCAGTTAAACACACCATCAGAAGCTGTGATGTGCTATTACAACAGCAACGCGGCCTTGAGCGTGATATATTCATTTCCAACACATGTCCTATAGCAAAGTGGGTTAGACCAGGAATTCCCACACTGTGGGTATTTTAAAATGAGACATTACCATGCATGGCCAACCATCAACCACGCATCTTGCTCGTATGAAGGTGATGCAGGGGGATGCACGCTCCCATGACCCACAAAGCCCCCACTCATGGCGAAACAAGGAGCACTTCCAAAAAATCTGGAATGCGGGGTAAGCCAAAAAACTGCCACTATCATCACCTCAATGCTAGACTATTGTAACACACTCTACGTGGGGCTACCCATGGTGATGGTTTGGAGGCTGCAGCTGGTGCAGAACATGGCAGTCCATCTCCTTACAGGGATGGGTTGCCATGAGCACATTATACCAGTGCTCTGTTCTTTGCACTGGCTGCCTATAGTCTTCCCGGCCTGATTCAAGGGGTTGGTGCTGACCTATGAAGCCCTAAATGGCCTAGACCCTACCTATCTGCAGGACCGTCTTACTCCTAGGACTCTGAATCGACCCCTGCGGTCAACCAGGAATGCCCTTCTTGGAGTCCCACCAAGTATCTCAGGGGGCAACTATGGAGAGGACGTTCTCGGTGGCTGCATCAAGGCTGTGGAACTCCCTTCCGGCAGAGACCCGGGTGGCCCCGGACCTCTCCTCCTTTAGATGACAATGCAAGACCTGGCTGTTCTGCCAGGCTTTCAGTGAGGGAGAGAGGGTTTTTGTTAGTTTTTTGTACCCACCCTAATAATTTTAATGTTGTTTGTTTATAATATATTTATTATTGCATTTATATTTTGTATTTTATATTTTTTAAACTATGTATTGTTAGCCGCCTCAAGCTGCTTTTAGCAGGAGGGGGAGGGATAGAAATGAATAAATAAATAATAATGGGCACAGGCACCCACGCATCCCCTGCCCATATGAACCAGGGTGCCAATCCATGCCAGCAACCAGGGCTGCGGCCAACCCATAGGTCTGCGATTAACTGCATCCCCATTCCTGCCAGGAGCTCTCTTATGCGCTCTTAAAGGACATGTGCACAAAATACAATACCACCTTGGCTCACAGAACAACCCCCCGCACGACGCATGAGAGAAGAGCCAATGCCATGGAGGACAGCAGCGTCCTCTGTCCTGGTCAGTACGTGCCTCCATTGTTGGCTGGGACTGTTAGCGGCTGCACAAGCTCCTGCGATCTTGGGCAGTTCGAGGTTACTGGCTGCTGCAGCCGATCCCTTGGTGTCTGGGGCTGTGTGTCATGGCAGAGGGCAGGCACTGGGCAGGGCTTGGGGTTATTGCCGGGCGGGAGGAAAGGGGAACGGCCATCCATAGGAGTTGTTTGCAGGGCTGGTTCATGGTGGCCGGAGTGCATGGAGGCTGCCTGAGTGGGCACCCTGGGAGCCACCCGTAGAATTGCTTCCCACTCACGCCAGGTGCGTGGGTGCTCTGTGACCGTGCTAATCAGCGGCTACAGATCCCTCCTTCAACCTTGCTTGTTTAAGAACACCCTGTGCCATTCATGAGGCCATGGTAAGTGACCTACAGCTGGTCTGTAGAACTAGCTGCACATCTCACTGGTAGAGGTGAATGGAATGCAATTTATATGCGTTGCTCACACTTTCCCCCAAACCAGCACATGCACATAAGCATTACAGTTAGCTCCTGGGGCCTCTTCTCCTGGACGTGGCTGCAGTGCTATTAGAAACTGAAACCACCTATTTGGGGTTGGGGCCATCTCTGTCAGGGGCATGGTAGTCAACAAGAAACTGGAAGACTGACATGGCTCTTTAGTCTAAATAGTTTGGGAACCACTGGGTTAGAGAACTAGAATGATCACTTTTTAAGCTTATGATGGCACGAGCAGAAGCACAGAACAGCAGACTGAAAACTGCACAAAGTCTAATGAAGCCCAGAATAGCTGCCACTGACATCATATTAGGCTTGACCTGTCCAGCACTCTTGCTAATTTCATTCTAGTTGCAATATGTGGAAATTTTGCTATCAGCTAAAGCACAGGCAACAGCTGCTCTCTTGCCATTGACTGTTGTTGCAGGGGGGTTCACAGTCACACTACACAGAATAAGTAGAAAACATAAGCAGGGCCAGCTTAGAACGTGTGGGGCCCAGGGTGAAGATAAATTGCAGGGCCTCTTATGGGGGCACCCTCAGCAGGGCCGTAGAAGTATGTGTGTTTTGGGCCTCTTTGGGAGTGGGGATCTCTCACCTTGTCCTCAGGGCCGGCCCCAGGGTGTGTGAGGCCATGTGCGAAATCTTGGTGCGGGGCCTAATATGCATAATTAGACCCCACCTAATTATGCAAATATGTATATTTACATAAAATCTACTCCCTCTGGACAGGAAGGATTCCCATTCTCCATCCCTCCAAGCAGCCATGGAGAAGCATGGCTGCCCCATGCTTCTTCTCTCTCCCCCCCAGTTTGGCACCCCTTGGCTACCTTACCTGGCACTCAGCCGAGTGGTCGTAGACAAGCATGGCCTCCCAATGTTCCCCCCGCCACACACACACACACACACACCTCCCCAGCTGAACGTCTACCACTGAAGGGGCAGCCAGGCGGGCAGTGAGGCAGGCACAGAGAGACTGACTGCGTCCGCTGCCTTACTGGGGGAGGGGGTGAGCTTAGCCAGCCTGGCCTCTAGGGCCTGTTGCTTTTTGCTGCCGGTGCCGCCTGTGCCTTGTGCACGCATGCCCACAAGGTCAGTCCAGAGGTGCTGCTATCACACACACATGACACCCAGCCAGCCTATTAAGTACATTATGCCATGAAAAGACTATATATTATACATATATAAAAAACCAGTTCAGTTGTGCCCCCATAATCAATTCACACTGACCCCACCCCATAACCAGTTCATTCGTGTCCCCGCCCCCATATAATCAATTCACGCTGCCCCCACCCATAACCATTTCATTTGCATCCCCGGGGCAGCATTAATTGATTATATGGGGGGCACAAATGAACTGGTTATGGGGTGGGGGGGTTTAAAGACAGCATTTCTGTTAGCAATAATGTCATTGCTATTGAAGAGTTGGTGAAATAGCAGCCATAATAATCTCAGAACCATATATGCAGATTTTTCCAAGACAAAATAGATATTGCTTTACATCCTAAATTCCTACCTAAGATAGTATAAGTAAGACAGTTGTGAGAATGTGGCCCTTTTTACATAGGCCTCTCCCAGCCATGAACACGCAGATTTCTGCATGTTCATGGGTGGGGGAACCCCGTGTGAACAACATGGCGAACATGTCCACGGTGATATGGGGTGCATGCACGCGTCCACCTAACACGCATCCCCACTCACCCCCATGCACGGAGCAACCGGGGGAAACGGTGGTTACTCTGTAGATGTGGATGAGTGGGGGGTGAGTGGGGATGCGTGTGTCGCTGTGTGCACGCCCTGCCCACGCACCAGCGCGCCCACGGACCACCCCCGCCTGGCAGAGCCATGTAAAAACAGCCTGTGACGAGCCACTCGAAAAAGAACAGAAGGTTGCTGCCTTGTAAACAAGGCTGTGAACATTCTCACAACACTCACTCTTCCAGCTCCGCATGGAATTTTCTTATATGCCTAGAAAGGGTTGGAAGGAACTGTCATTCTGAGGGGGAAGAGTGTTTTTTATACTAGAAGAGCTCAAGACCATCATGTGGTCTATTATTTGAATAGGGTGAGCATGCACAACCCAGTTGTGAGAATGTTAGACGCCATCTCGAAGAACCTTCTTTACAAGTTAACAACCTTCTAATCACTCACATGGGGAGGAGTTGTTTGACAGCTTTATCTCCCAGTCCCATAGGGTGTTTCTGCTGCTGCAGCAGGACTACTAGCAGGCAGAGGCAGATGGGGACCAGAGCCAGGGAGGGGAGGCAGAAGACCTTATTGAGGGAGAAGCTGGCTGCAGCTTGCCTCCCAGCCAGGGAAGCGCGGAGCTCCAGCTGGCCATGGGGCTATGTGCAGCTGCACATGTGGCACGTGACTGGGGCTGGCCCTGCTTGTCCTGGTGAAAAAAGGATGGTGTGGTAAGGCCAACCCTGACCATGAGAGAGATGGTTGTGAAATCTGCTTTTAATTTTGCCTCTCAGTCGGATGAACAAAGCATACTCTGTACTTCTAGCCATTAAGGTTTAAAGTTGGATTGGTTGTACGAGAGGAAGCCACGGTGTTTATCCAAGGACAAGCTAACTAAATAATGTGAGGTATTCATTGAAACCTGATAAAAACACACTTATCAGCAATGGCTTCATCAGGATGAGCAAAACCTAGTTTGAAAGCTCAAAAGAAGTACCATGTTTTCCAAGGTCTCTAGCAGTTGTGTGCAGCACTGCTCAAGTTCTTCATTGTAGTCTGGAAGCTGTTTCCCAGAGTCAGAGGCAATGCTATCACATTCAATCTCCAGGTTGTTATCTTTAAACCTAGAGAAAAGTGCTCATCAGTAAAAATCCCTGTAGACAGCTTTACTCAATTAGGTTGCAGGATTTCCACACCCAGGTTGTTCTCAACAATACAGACTGAAGGTTCTGATCCTGCAAACCCCTTCTCACGTGAGCATCCTACAGGATCAGATGAGTAGTTCACCTCCCTTGATGACCTCTGGGAGCCTTAAGAGTTTGTTTGCCCATGGCAGAACATCTCAGCAGTTTTCCACTTCTATCATAGCAAACCTCAGTGTGGGGCAGGCAGGCTCTCATTGCAAGGGAGGGGGAATTCCTGTTCTCCACCACTCAACTGAGCGTCAGGGAAAAAGTGGGTTCCCTTATTCTTACAAGCCCTAGTGTGTGGCTCACAACGTTGATGGGTTCAGTACTCCTGTTCCACCACAAGTGGTGGGAGAAAGGAGCATCCTCCTACCCCCTGTATAAGTCCCCAAAAGGGCAAGATGTTTTATATAAACCTTGCCCAGATAGTCTCTTGAGATGGAGCAATCAGGACAATGGATACATGCTATTTAGTCTCGATGCCCCAATCGCTCAGCCTTTCCCTTTTAACAGCCAAGGCTGGAAGGTCCTTGGACCTGGTAAAATATGGTTAAAACAGTTCCATGGCAGGGGAGCGCTATATAAAAATGATTATGATTATTGTTCTTATTAAAACTCCCCAGCCGATGCACTTATGAGCCCTGAACCAAAGGACTGATAAGGGTAGGGAGAAGATGGGAGTTAATCTGGACCAGGACACTCCCAACCAAGAAGGACTGAATGCACCAAGACTTCAGCACTTATTCTTTAAGAACATGTAGCAGCCTAACCTATATGCTCTCTTTTCTAGAGCTACGTATGCGCCTAGAAGCATAAGATATGCATATGATTTTTTTAAAAAAATCAATTTCCCCCCTGCGTTTACCTTTTAAGTAAAACTTGTTTTCAAACGATAAATGCTGGATACGTGAGGGAGTCCATGTTTTCCATTTCTGGAGACTAATTAAGATGATGTGTCCCCAACCCAAGGGTTTGCAGAGCAAAGAATTCCTGAAGTTTAAAGCACCCCACTTTTGTCTTGGTCTCAGGCACTGTCTTCGCTAGAGGACAGCTCAATTTCAGCTCTATTATATTAATTGCCTCCCTGCCACACATACATTGCTTTAGCTTGGGCTGAGATGGTTCTTAAGCTCAAGCTTGCAAACTCACCTGGGCCCATAAGATTTTGATGTCAGGGAGTGAAGTAGAGTGGGGCACCACAGTTAAGTTGGATTTGATAGTCCCCATCTCCAAGCAATTGTGGAGTGATCACAGCGATCCATAGGATAGACTTCAGTGTCTTAGCAAGCTATCATGGTTCCAACCACAACAAGCATTACTGCACAGAAAGTTACACCTGGCACCAAGGTCGAGTTAGCCCTTGTAATGGGAACAAATCAACTTGGTAACTAAGCTCGAAATAAAGGAGCTTGAGTTTACTCTGTAGCATAGACATTCCTTCAGAGTGCAAGGATCACAGGATCTCTCAAGTGGAAGGTCTGCAGTGATGGGACTTGATCCTGCACTTAATGAAGTCAATGTCAAAGTTTCCATGGATTTTAACGCAGCAGAATTCGAGCACGTAAGAGTGACTGAAAGACCAATAAGGAGAAAATGAGGTACACATGGCTCGTACAGGTTCACATTAACTGTTAACAGCATCATAGCCTAATACAATATTTTAACATTTTAATATCTGCATGTAGAAGCATTTTACAGAAGCTACAAATGCCACCAGCTCCTGAAATTATGCTGTTTTACCCTAAACAAACTTTCATTTTTCACATTTTTATGTAATCAGACACTATTACTTATTCCAAATACTAAGCTTACTCATGATTTTGCTTTCTTAAAAACTGTCCAGGCATTTAACTCAACAAGCTTGATGGTAAAGGTGACCTCTACATTGTCATCACTAACAAGCCCTTTCAGCATACTCACTGTGTGGCAATCTTCACGTTTACAATTTTGTTGGCCGTAGCAAATCCATTATCATTCAAGGTCTCCCATTTCATCATTAAATTATGCCAGTCTGCTGCATTATCTTTAATTTTTCTTGCACTAACAGATAAAACAGGCCTTCTTGGAGTAACACCAGCAGGACTCTTTGGTACTTGAAAATACAAAAGGAAAATTAAAAACTCTTTAAAACCTACAATAACAAGGACAGAGACACTTAAATACAAATATAGGAAATTTGGCTTCAGGAAAACTAACACACTTACCCTAACTTTGCATTGGATGAATATAACTGGTTTGATAAATGTATAATCAGAAATTTAATTTAAATATATATAATTTAATACTGTGATTATTATTTATATACAACAGTACTTTGTGAACCTACAGGGACTGATTAAAGAGCTTTTTAAAAAGAAAACTACACTAAAACGAATGCAGTGTCTTACACTTTGACTGCAATTATGCGTGTCGGCATGCAATGTTTCTATTGCTGAAGTAAAATGGAATTTATGGTAATCTTACTATCTTTAATCAACAATCAAATTCCTAATCTACCAAAGTTGAACGCTAGCTTTTTAAACAATCACTTCCTAGGATACTTTACGAACATTAAAATTGCATTTTGCCACTGCAAGTAGCATACTTTAAGTCAAATTTTAATATAGGTCAGTACTAGTATGAGAATTCAATATGGCTTCATCTTGGAAATTGCCTGGTGCTGCTTTCCTTGAAAACATCAATGATTTCAGTGAATCTGTTTAGGGTAGGAAGCACAATGGTGATCCTTAAAGGCTTTGCTTATAGAACATGCAACGGTCTGACAAACTGAGGTAAACTGAAGGAACTACTTTGATTTAACTACATCAAAACAATTCTTCTACTTCAGTAGTGTTCAGATGAACTGTTTTAAAAAAAAAGTAATACTGTGTCAATTTCCACCCTAGCCAAGACCTAGGGTGAAACCACACAAGACACCCTGGGCAGGCTACCATGCCGTGGGCAGCCAGGCCACGCGATGCAATGGCTTGTATGCCCAGTGCCCGCCAGATGTTCCCCCAGGTGGCTGCTACATGCTGCGTCCTTGGAAAAATTCGGAGGATGTATCATGTAGCAGCTTTACGCCATATAGGGTAAGGTTGCCCAAGGAGTGGCTACTCATGTGTCAGGGCCTCTCCTGCCCCGGCACAAGATGAGCTCCACAGCAGAGCTTTGAGTTGGTGGGCACCGTTGCCTGTTGCCATGTCACGGCCAGGGTGGGACTCTGGATCTCCGGCAGTCTTGCAGGGGGGAGGGCAGGGGCACTCAGCTCCTCATCTCCCTGCGCTGGCCCTGCAGCATGGTGGTTGCACTTGCTTGCCACACAGAGATCAGACCTCAGCAGCTCCTGTGGAGACACCTCTAGTTATCGCTGAACCGTGGTACCCACACTCATCAGTGTTCACACAGTTACTTTGAAATACAAGCCAGAGTACGTACTCCTCATTTTTCAGGAGTACACTATTTTCTTGCTACTCCTGAATGTTAGTTTCTCTATTTGATCCGGAGTAAAGCAGAAGTGAGACCTAACTACATCCAATTAATTGTTCTTGGTCTCACACTGCATACATGTGGAGTGGGGAAATTTTTCCCCTCCTGGGCCGCCAAGTTCCAAGGGCCGCATATAAGTTTGGGGCCAGGGCTTGGGGTCCAGATCATGGCTCTGTCCCCCCACCCCCATCTCCTTCTGTCCATGCTCTCATCTCTTACCCCCAGCTCAGCCTTTCAGCGCTTGGGGGCAGGAGCCGCACACAAACTAACCATGGGTCGCATTTGGCCCCTGGACCTAACTGTAAAAGCTCCCCCAGTCCCCTGCGACCGGCCCCGCTAGCTGCGCCCCCCAATCTTTCTGGGTCAAACTGGGGTAGGTTCCTCTCAGCCGAGGCAGCAGCAGCAGCAGCGCCTACCCCCTGCGGTTGCTCACCTGCCATCCGGCTCGCACGTTGATATGGACCCGCCGGGCCTGCCTCTTGCCTCGGAAGTGCGCTCACGTCCGGCCCCGCCCAGCTACCGCCACCAGGAGCGGCGGGCAGCCTGGTGGAGCGGTTTCTTTCCCACCCTCAGGGCCTGGGAGACGGAGCGCCCCCCTCCCTAGGCCGGGAGCCATGAGGGGCCCGTCCCCCTGCTGAGGTGAGTCCGGCTGGCGGAGCTCCTCCTCAGCCCCCTTATTCCCTCCCCACTCCCATTCTCCAGGTCCCCCCCTGTTATTCCTTCCCCCATACCCTGTGCCCCCCCCCTTTCCCCACAGCCTCTCTGCACCCCAAGTCCCCCCTCCTTCCCATTTCTCGCCTCGCCTCTAGCTCTTTTGGGCTCCCTCTTCCAGCAGTTATTGAAGTGGGGGAAGCTAACGCCCATGCTGGTCCCCCGCCCTCTGTGGGCATTTGATCTAGAGCCCTCGTCCCCTAGGGAGCAGAGACACTTTTGCATTAGGAGAGTCTCTCTTGTGGCCATCGCAAAGGGCCCGGCTCCGATTGTAAACCCTTCCAACCCCACTGTCCCCTAGGCTTCCATTGCAGAAGTTCATGGGTGGCTGGAGGCCCTCTGTGCTGAGCAAAACTGCTTCACTTTATTATGTAGCCCTGGGGTTTTTTGTTTTGCTTCTTGTGTGTGGGGTCTGTCCAAACACCCTTTGGGGAATCTTCTGTATGATTTTATACCTAGGGTTTGGTTATGCTTTAATCTGATTAAATTATACTGTAATAAACACTGTAAAATGTGAGGTCATCTTCCACTGTATTCACTTCATTTTAAGAATTTCTTCTTGGGGAAGAGTGGGACATGCCTTAATCTGTAAAATTAAAGTAAAAAAGAGAAATTCCCTCTCCCCCCCTCTTCTCCACTACTTAAAACAATCTCATCATGGCAGTTGTTAAAAAAACCATGTAGGGTATCCACAGGAAGACAGGACTTAAAATCCCACGCTACCACTTTTTACTTGATATTGATTGTTTTAATAATACATTTTGTTAATATGATCTTCATAAACAGAAGATTTGGAACAATTAACTAGATATTGCTGTCAAAGTTAAAATATATATTCTTCCCTCCCCCCCTCCCCAGCCTATTTTCTTTATGCAAACTGATGATAAACCCTTTCCATGGGCCTGTGTCCATAAAGCCAGCTCCTGGTCTTTAAACCATGTGAATAAAACCATAGTTTTATCACACTTGTTGCTTTTCTTAGCTTTCACGTCTTCATTCCTAAAAAGAATAGGATGAGGTTGGGGCAAAGGCTATTTGCAAGCTAAGGGAGTCAGTGGGTAGGTAGTCAGTCAGTCTTTATTATGGCTGTATGCCATTTAAAAAATTGTATTGTATAAGATGAAAGCCAAAACACAGTAAAAATAATAAATGAAGATACTTAAAATAAAAATAGAATACAAATCAGGTATATCTACCATAATCTATCCCTAAGAAGTTACTTCCTCTTAACGGTTTGCCAGGAGGAAGAATAATGCCACTACTTTCATAATTGCCAGATCATTCGTATTCAACAGATAGGACACCTTCTGGTGGTCCGTAAGATAAGACTCCCCTTCTAATATAGGCACAATCCAAGATACTCTCACATTTTCATAGTACGGGCAGTAAAATAACACATAGGTAAGAGATTCAACTTCTTCTAAGGCCCTTTTTAAACAAGACCTATACATGTTGCAGTGTCATGTATCCTGTATATAGGCATATATGTTTGACCATCTGTGTTTCAATATATTGGAAATCAGAATTAGCCTCTCTGTATGATGACTTCTTAAAGAGCTGTCCTATAGTGACCTTTCTACTGAACACTTGACCAGATACTGGAAAATCAGCCTGTATACTGGAATAGACAATGTAATCAAGTCTGCCTCTTAATGAAGTTAACAGTTTCTGTTGATTAGAGTCAAAATACGTGAGTCTTAGGCAGGGCAGGAAAAGGCCTTGTTTGTTTGACGTTTACTCATTGTTAATCCTATCTATACGATAGCAACCTGTTTAGTATGTATCAACAGGTTTCTTACTATGTATTTTGAGAAAAACCCCTCCCTGTCAGCAGTTTTGACCTGACGTCATTTTTAGCTGACCTCCAAGCATCTTTCTTTCTCTAAGAAGAGAGAGGAAAGATGGATTTTTCAGAAAGCTTCCTTTCATGAAACTTCTCTCACTTCTTTCATCTGGCAGAATGGGGAAAGGACTGGGTAATATGTTATATCCTATATGATGCATTGAGTCAACCATAGCAATAATACTTGGAGCATATGTTATATCTTATAGATGTTAAGATCTTTGAACTTGTAACAGAGCTGTTCCTGAACAGAAATGTCTTTCTAAATCATGTACTTTTAACTGACACTGTTTCTTTTGTACTATGTCTTTATTTGAACTTAAGTATACGATTGCTTCATATTTTATAATCATAAGTCTCATATCCTCATTTATATAAATGAATTGGTCTTTACTGTACTTTGCTGAGCTGGCTGGCTTATTAGCAAAGTGTAAACTTGAATTCCACATATTAGAAAAGAGCGCCCTATATCCAGACCAGATCATGTCAGGCCTGGACCACTAAGCGCATTTTCCTTTTGGGGAAACGGAGGCACAACGCGACAGCAGGGCCACAGTGTTGCCCTGTGGGTGCCCTGGAACATGTATAGTGGGTGTGCAGTGGGTGGAAAGTGACTTGTGTGAAAAGGACCTATATAACAAGTACACAGTCTACCACAGTACGTATGTCCCTGATATCTTTCACTGATAACCGTGAAATCAAATAACTGAAAATGGGCTAATGTCAGCATCTTATGTAATTTGAAATCCTGAAGTTGAACCAAATAAGGTTCCAAAGAAAAAGTTACGTTAGTCATAGAATACCATGGTGCTATACTAATTGACCTAAGAGTAGACTGCTCATCCTGCGCTACAATACCAAAAAGCCTCTGTTTTATTTCAGACAATGCAAAGGATCTATATGTTCATATAATTCTGCAGAGACGCCTGCTTGAGTGAAAACTTTGGCAGCCTCAGTCCACCACCAGAATTTCTTACTCCCTGTATGAAGCTTCTTCAATAAACTTGGCCAAGTCATTTATAAAAAGGCTAAAAATTACTGGTGAAAGCAGGCACCCAATGCTAAAGGGTTTGGACACTTCCTGTGTTGCCCAGTCTTACCACCACCACTCGAATTTTGATAGGGCTAGAACAGCAGATCCAATAGATGTTGATCAATACCCATCTGTACTAACTTTAACCATAATTTGGATCTGTTGGCCGAGTCAGAAGCTCGAGAAAAGTCAATGAAGGTCACAAATAAATTGCCTCCTCTTACTGAAATATACTTGTCTATTAAATGTGAAAGGACAAAACAGTTATCAATAACTGACCTTCCTTGGCAGAAGTTTAGTGAGTAGGTAAGTAGACAATATGAATTAGAGGCAGCGTAACATGGTAAGTAATATATAAATAAACTTCTTGTGTGGCAACTAGCACACTTTGCAAGCAATACAGCATTTGAATGTGCATTGTAAAAGTTGCTGCACTATTGAAATTAGAAATTAAAAAATGAATTGTAGAATCAATAAATGACTAATTGTAAAAAGAGCTTATATTGCAAATTAAGTCCCTGACTCTAAACATTTACACATGTGCAGACCCAAAGCAGGTGAGCAATCCCATTGACTTCAGATTACGAACATAAGTCAATTTTATTTCTAATTATATTTTAATATAATATTTTAATATTTTATAATATTTATGATGATT
>QEPC01010089.1:2182912-2254444 GCA_003113815.1 Sphenodon punctatus | reverse complement strand
GCCGCGTTCTGCACCAGCTGCAACCTCCGGGCCAGAATCAGGGGAAGCCCCATGTAAAGCACGTTACAGTAGTCCAGCCTCGAAGTGATGAAGGCATGGATCAAAGTAGCCAGGTCAGATCTGTCTCTTACTCTTGGATACATGCCCTCATCTCTACTCCCATACCTTGAGCTCAGTCTTTCGTTCCTTGAGGGTAGGAGCTGGATCCAGGGGCCAAATAAAAACTAGCTGCAGGCCTGAGGTTCCCCACCCATGCTTTAAAATAACAGCTGTTCCTTTTCAAAAGAAGCTACCGCAGAGAACTGCAAAACATTTGCTTCAGTGGCCAATTTTTCTGTGCTGCTCAATGTGCCAGGAGACCAGGAAGAAGCATGCATGCAATTTTAAGTTGAGTTTCCCCTGTTTAGCTTCTTAGAATGCCCCCATTACCAATATATGCAATCTTTCTGGAAGTTTGTATAGCTTGGGAAAGGTGGCTAGGTACAGTTGACCTATGTGAAGCAGCATCAACTTTGCCCAGTTAAAAGATATTAACCTGAATCTACATTGTGGTTGGCTAATGTGTTTAGTTAGCCCCCTGACCAAACTTCAACTTCCTTGCTTAAGCTAGGCAGTCACTGGGACTGAATGGGTGCAGCCCCACAATGCACATATCATGCCGACGGCAGCCTTACCATGTGATGCACTGCGTCGTGTGCCTGGGGGCCGCCAGATGTTCCCCTGCTGCTGGGTGAGGTGGGCAGCTGGCTGCGTTGCACCGTCTCCTTGGAAAAAGGCTGGGAATGCAGTGTGCAGCAGCCTTACCCAAAGTGGGGTACGGCTGCCCAAGGCACAGTAGTATGCTGCGGTCGTGTGCCCAGTCCCCTTCTGCCTCCTCTGTGTGGTGAGGTCCACTGTAGGGCCCTGAGTGGTGGCATCTAGCTCCAGTCTTACACAGCCAGGGGCGGGATAGTGAGTGGGCTGGGTGGGTGGGGCAGGGCCAGGTGCCTGCTTGTGTGGCCGGTGTCTCGCCTGGCTGGCCCACCCCAGTGCCTTGCAGGGGGCTGACTATCCTGCTTCCCGCACTGGGGCGAAGCGTGGTGGCAGCGACTGCGCACCATGGGGTGTGCTGGGATCAAGTTCATGTGCAGATACCTAGTGCCTTTGTTTGGATGCGGGCTAAAGAGTGTGCGGCTGTCACGTTGATCCCAAATATAAGAGATGGAAACAAAGTAGCTGACCTGTTTTTCTTATTGGACCAACTTATGTTGATGAGAGTATGGAAGCTTTTCAGCTAGGCATCTCATTCTTGTGTGTGATCTCCAGCAGTTGAAGGCAACGTATGCATCAGGGGGTCGGTATGGAGGCAAAGCATGCATCAGGGGCGCCAGTATGGAACTAACCATAAAACCGTATGTTAAAGCCAGGGACCTATGTTCACTCTTTCCCCACTGTCACCAGTGGGGAAAACTCATTGAACGCACGTCCCTGGTTACGCTAACATGCTCAAAAACAACAAGGCTACTTATAAAAATGTCAGTTTACTGTAACAAATCAATAAAATACATGTATAAACAAGAAGAAATTCCTAATATGCACAACAACCCATTCAGTAATTATCCACAGCAACCCAACGCGTTTCGGGTCAAACGAACACTTCTTCAGGGGTATATAATCTGGAAAAGTGAAAAAAATGAAATAAATGAAAAAGGTATATAAAAACAGAATACATGCAAATAAAAATGACATTTAACAAATCAATGA
The DNA here is from genome assembly GCA_003113815.1 of Sphenodon punctatus. NCBI lineage: Eukaryota > Metazoa > Chordata > Lepidosauria > Sphenodontia > Sphenodontidae > Sphenodon > Sphenodon punctatus. The sequence goes on along the minus strand of QEPC01010089.1, from coordinate 2,252,701 downwards.
ACACCAGAGATACCTAATCAGAATGGGAGAAGAAAAAAGAGAAAAAAACCTCTTCACTAGTAAAATGCAAAGTTCTCCCTCTCAAAACCAAGCCCACAGAGGTTCACCTTCTCTGTCAAACTTCTTCTTCAATAGTGCATTTGCAAGGCTGGCACTAACATAATCCTGAAAAAACAAATAATGCATATCTCACTTGCCACCTGCCCAGAGAAGTCCCCCCCTTATTTAGAAGAGAAAAAATACATATAGGTACATCACAAAGCACCATCTCCCGCCCTCCTTGGCAGCTCAGTGGCTACTACTGCAGTCAAACAGGAGAGTGTCAGTCTCCACACCAGATGTCCCTTATAAACTCCCCAACTTAGCAACTCTAATGTATAACACCTGTGATGTTAAAACTTGCAGTGAACTGGCCTACGTAGAACAAAAGGGAGCACAAACTAAGAAAACCAAAATACTCGCTTGAAATGGATGCCAAAGAAATCAAATATTGCTGGTCTAACCAGCCCTTACCAGTGGTTTCAGATCACAGGCTTTCATGTTGCCTATATTACACCATTGAAACATCTATTGAAACATCTAATATAATTAAACCAGAATCTCATCATACTAAACTCAAAATAAACAAAATGCTCATAAAGCACTACCCTAAAAAACTACCTAAAAAGGCAAAAACACATATCACTGATGCTGTGCTGATAACCGTGAAACGCCACCACAAGAAATCATGGTAGAGGATTATAGGAAGACACTAAAATCCAATTCCTCATTGAGCCCATAGGGCTCAACTATATTTAACCTAAAGATCCACATCATCTCTCTTTGAGCAAGCACCAGATCCCTGGTTCTGGTGTCTAAATTCACCTCTTCAGTCACCCAAAAATTGAAATCCTCCGCAGAGTGATTCTCCTTAAGAAAATGTCCAACTAGGGGTGCTGTAACTCACTGGTTCCTGATATTTCTTCTGTGTTCACAAACCATTATCTTCAATTTCCTAGTGGTCTTTCCTATATACGGTAAGGGGCATGGACATAGAATGGCATACACTACATATGTGGAAGCACAGGTAGTAAAGTCCCTTAGCAAAATGCGTTTGGAATCAGGGATTAACAAAAGAAACCATTTGTGAGGTTTGTTTGCAACAAATACCTGAACCACAAGACACATGTCCCTTCTTTGTATTCTCTAATGTAGCCTGAGGCACACCCGCTATCTTGTTGATGTCTGTCCGGACTACAAAGTACTTAAAATTCCTTGTTCTTTTATAGGCAAATAGAGGTACATTCTCAAAAATAAGTAAAATATCTAATGTATGCCAGTGTCTCAAAACACTCTGGTGAACATGGGAACTGGCACCATTATATGTTAGGCTAAAGGTAATTCTGTCCAAAGGTGGTCTGAATCTTGGTGTCAATCATTCAGGCCTAGACCTCCTTTGTGCTCATGTGAAACCTTTAACAACCTTGTGGGGGGTAACCCCTCTCTGCAAAAGAATTGGCAAGTATCTTTGACTCGTGTAAAAAATCATCTTCAGTTGTACAATTTCTCCTGAGTCTGAGAAATTGACCATATGGAAGATTCTTATGCATGTATTCTGTTTTTTTATATACCTTTTTTCATTTACTTTTTACTTTTCCAGATCATTATATACCCCTGAAGAAGGGTCAGTTTGATCTGAAACGCATTGGGTTGCTGTGGATATTAGGAGTTTGTTTATTTTCTTGTTTATAAATGTATTTTATTGATTTGTTACAGTAAATGTACATCATTTTTATAAGTAGCTTTGTTGTTTTGGGGTTTTGTCATTAGTGGCTGCTTGTTTTCCCTTGTTATACATATTACGCTAACAGAAGCAAAACTTAATAACAAGGAACTTCATACGTAATCCACATAGATTGGTGGCATGTCAGCTAATTTTAAAGTATTTTGAGTTCATTTTAAGGGATAACTTTAAATGAGCGCTTTTTGTCTGTATTTTTAGCAACTAGTTTGTTGTTTTTTTAATGTGTATGTGTGTATGTGTATGTGTATGTGTGTATGTGTATGTGTATGTGTATGTGTATGTGTATGTGTATGTGTATATATAGATATAGATATATAAAGTTTGTGTGTGGTATATAATACTGAATATCTTAATTTGAGAAATAACATTTTTGTTAACTTCTTGTTTCCGTCAAGGGTCTTTGCAACTCCAGTTTGGTGCTGGAAGAGCCTTCTTCAGTTGTTCAGCTGGATTACAGCCAGAAAGTGCTGCTGGTCTCCACTCTGCAAAGAAGCCTGCTTTTTTACACAGAAGAAAAATCTGTCAAGCAAGTTGGAACCCAGCCCAGAAAAAAGTAACATGAATAAATCTTTATACAAGTTTCTTGTTAGTTCTAGATTATTATTTTTAGAGGCTGGTCTGACTAGTGAAATCGTTATAACTCAAAACATTGTCAACAACAGCCTCTTTGTTACTAGTAGAGGAGCAAAAAATAGATAATTCTAAATATATGTGAATTCCTTTTACTATTTTTCCGAAGTGATGAAATGATTTTGCTTAGTTGAAATGTATGATTGCAACTTTAAATCATCAAGGCTTTTGGAGGACCCTCGTGTGCATAGATAATTTACTTTTTTTTGCTGTTTACACTAGTGCTTTTAAAATTTGAAGCTACTGTGTGTGTCTGTAAATTAAATTATTAAAACTATTAAAAATACAACAGTTGGGCTCGAATAACCCAAACAAAATACCAAAATGGAGGGCGGGAAACCCACCCACTACCCATCTCCCTCACTGAATGCCTAGTGAAACAGCCAGGTCTTACATTGTCTGCGGAAGGAGGGAAGAGCCCGAGAGAGGTGTACCTCTACCGGGAGGGAGTTCTACAGTCGAGGTGTGGCCACTGAGAATGCCCTCTCAAAGGTCGCCCCCCAGGGGAGTTCCAGGAAGGTGCCCCCGGCAGATTGCAGGGGCCGATCCAGGACCCAAGGAGTGAGGTGGTCCCGCAGGGCCCAGGCCAAAAGTAATAATCAGCACCTTGAATCTGACCCGGAAGACTATAGGCAGCCAGTGCAGTGACTGGAGCACCGGTGTTATGTGCTCACGGCAGCCCGTTGGGAGGCGGCCACTGCATTCTGCACCAGCTGCAGTCTGAGTCGCCACCAAGGGTAGCCCCACGTAGAGTGCGTTGCAATAGTCCAGTCTTGAAGTGATGAATGCATGGATGACAGTGGCCAGGCTGAAGACTGCGAACCAGATGTAATTTACAAAACGCACTCCTCGCCGCCACCTGGGCATCCAGGCGGAGCTGTGAATTGAGGCGCACACCCAGACTCTGTACCTGAGAGACCAAGGGGGGGGCGCACCTCATCAATGATGGGGACGCCTCCACTCCCTTGCCTCTTCCCACAGTCACCACCTCCGTCTTATTGGGATTCCGCTTCAGAAGACTCCCCCTCATCCAATCCCCCACCGCAGCAAGGCACCGTGTAAACAGAGACTATGGGGCCTGAGTCAGATGACAACGAGAGGTAGAGCTGGGTGTTATCAGCGTGCTGATGGCACCCAACTTCAAAGCCTCTCATGATCTCGCCCAAAGGCTCCATGTACGCATTGAACAGGAGAGGGGACAGTTTAGTGGTGAGTCTTTAAATTCCTGTGTAAGTTTAAATTTGCACGTGTGTGTGTATAAAATCTGTTAAATAAGTTTAAATTCCTCTAAATTACAAATGATTTTAATAGTGAAATTCTCTCTAACTCTGGAATTAGCTCCCCCCCCTTTTTTTTTTTTTCTAAAACAGGCACAAAAAAATGAACCCCAGTACCTTGTAATGTGCAATTTGCCATCATTCATATCCTTAAGCTGAATTGGTTAAGGAAAGATGCAGTGTTGTCAGTCTTAAAATTAAATGATACCATTGGTAACTGGATTCACTTACACATCCTGCAGGATATTTATTGAAACTTGATGGGGATGTTTATGTTGCTTGTGAGTAAAGCGCACACACGATGATGTCAAGCGCTACTGTTCTGACAGTATTAACTATATACAGGAGTCACCAGCAAAGCTCCCACTGATTCTTTGTGGAGCTGAAAGCTCCGTTTTTACCAGCTTTTCAGGGACTCCCCCTTTGCATTCACTGCAACATGGGGTTGGTTTTATTTTTTTGAGGGGTAAGCGAGCATTCTTGTTCTAGGTATGCGAGAACTTGAATACTCCCCCCCCCTTCTCCCCTTGCTACTCCCCTTTCAATCACCAGGATTGAAATAAGTCTACCATATTTTGAAGCTATATCAATTTCATGTGTTGCAGGCAATTTAGTGGCAATCTACTGTGTTTATGGTGGAAGCAGAGGAAAAGGCTGTTTGCTTCAGTTTGCGTGTCTGCTTGGGAAACTAGATGCATTGTCATTTAGTTTGTTTATTTTTCAGGGTCTGTGCAGTTTCTTATAATTTTTATTACTATTTTTAGCACTGGTAAATTTGGAGCGTGCTTTATACCTGGACTGTGTAAGCGAAGTGACCTAACTCTATTTGCTGCAAGGCCTGGCTTCCGCCTTTGGAAAGCAGATGTCCATGGAACGGTGCAGGCCACGTTTATTTTGAAGGATGTACTTGCTGCAGGGGTTAAACCTTTTGAACTGTACCCTCGGTTGGAGTTGCCTGACAAGGGAAGTTACAGTTTCCCAGAAAAACACCTTGGGCTCATTTCATGTTTTTTCCAGGAGGGATGGGTGCTGAGCTGGAATGAATATAATGTCTCTTTGTTGGATACAATAAACCAGGTGGGTGAAACTACATTACATTCATCTTGTAACCGTTGAGAATAAGGATGAGCCATATTATTAGATGGGTGCAAAATTCACTAAATCTCTTGGTGACCCAGCCCGTCCTTTCCTTTATTCCTTTCTCCTGGTCTGGCAGGCCAAATTAGTCATCTGCCAAGCTTCTAGCTGTCCATGGTTGGCTTAGAATTGTTATACGTATTAGCTCTTGGACTGTTCTTTTAATTACATTGTAATGACTTAAAGAAAAATGTTTGTTGCTAACTTAAGCAAAGGAAAATATTGTAGTATAAAACCATTGTAAACCGTAAGGATGTATAGCTTTAAGCAAAGGAAAATATTGTAGTATAAAACCATTGTAAACCTTAAGGATGTATAGTTTTAAGTCCCATGTATAGATGTTGCATACCTAAATTGAATTCTAGAAATACAAGGGAAATATTATTGGCTTAAAATTCTAGTTATTTATGCTTATCACCTAAAAGAGGGAATGAGCTTAAACTGCAACTATGTAAACTTCAGTTAGATAGTAGGGGAAAGCTGCTTAACTATAAGAACTGTTGGGCCATGGAATGCAATGCCCAGGCAGATTTTTGGAATCTCCCTCCTTGGATGTTTTCAAAACCCAGCTGGACAAGCATCTGTCTGCAGTGTTGCTGTATGCTAAGAATGTCCTGCTTGGAGCTGAGTGTTGGGCTAGATGACCCTTGAGGTCTCTTCCAAACCTACAATTTTATGGTTGAATATAAATGTATCCAAGGTTTCACTTAGATTCTGTCAAGATAAAGCTACTAGATCTTTTAGTATTTCCCATCTGAAAGTATGTGGACACTAGCAATCTTTATTCAAATTACATGAAACATTGGTGGTAAAGAGACTTTTCTTCCTTGACCAAAACAGAAGATACTTCTTAGAGTTCAGTGTGATTGATTTTATACTAGGACTGAAATGAGAATTCAGACAACTCGCATGAGAATGAGAACCGGACTCGATCTCATTGGGGTCTTGACTCGTGTTTCAAGTTCTTGCATTCTCTCCTCCCCCCCTCCCCCTCCAAAATCTGTTTGGTGAGGCTGGAGGGTCCACTGACCCAGCTTGCATGGGGCTTCCCTGTCCTGGAGAGTTGGGACTTGGGGGGGAGGAGGTCCCCAACTCTCCTGCCGACACAGCCCCTTGCAAAGCCCTCAAGCGGCTGCCAGGTCAGTTTCAGTCTGAAACCGATCAGGCAGCTGCTTGCAGCTTTGCAAAGGCCACTGAATACAGGGGAAATGTATTGGTTTAAAATTTCTAGTTTGTTTGTGCTTTATCACATAAAAGAGACCATGATAAATTATCAAATTTGAGCCAAGTAGCCCTTTGCAATGTCAGCTTCCCAAGGGGGTTCCCTGGCAGAGGGGGTCCCCCACTCTCCCCATCACCAGGTAACTCCCTTGGGAAGTGCCCAGCCCCTCCTTTGCAAAGCAATGAGCTCGGGGGGCGGGTAGGGGAGACAGAAGCAGTTGGATCTGGGCTGGGTGCTTCCTGAGGGGGTTTCCCTTGCGGACCAGGCAGTGGGGAACCCCCTTGGGACCCAAGTGAGGGACGGGAGGGCTCTCTCGAATGATCACCTCTCTTGCCGAGAATCCAGGCAGTTTCTCTGCTTGTTCTCATTTGTAAGAACAAGCCAAGAACCTGGATTCTCGATGAGAAAAGCAAGAATCAGAGAATCCAATTTCAACCCTAATTTTTACCTCTGGGTACAGAAAGTGAATGAGGACTTGAACTGCCTTTCTGAAGCTGATAGAGTGAATATAAGCAATGGAACAAAATTATCAAACATCATGCGGACACTCCATGAAACACTAAGGTGGCAAGTTTAAAAAATATATTTTTTCACTTCGCATATAATTGGGTTGTGGAATCTACTGCCAGAGGCTGTGGTAAGGGCCAGTACTATAGCAGAGTTTAAAAGAGGTCTGGACAAGTTTCTGGACGATAGATCCATTAGCAGATATTAGCCAGACAGGATCAGGGAACATGACGGGAGCTGGGGGAAAACAACAGAGAATGGATCCTCCATTGTGACCTGTTGGGTGCTTCTCCCAAGCCACCATAATTGGCCACTGTCGAAGACATGATGCTGGGCTAGATGGACCATTGGTCTGACCCAGTATGGCACTTCTTATGTAACCCATTTCCACTGTATTTGCTCCTGATTGAACTTCATGAGGATCATTGTCCTTCTCTTCATTCATCTGTTAGCTGGGGGAGAAGGGCAGGGAATGGATCACCTATTTGCGCTTTTCTTATGCAACTGAAGCTGGACACTGATGGAGACAAAGTGCTAGTCTAAATGGACCATTTGTCTGGCCTAGTTGGGCATTTTCTGTGTTCTTTCTCTCTTCCAGTTGATCTACATACTTCTCTGCTGCTTTTGTTTGTTTGTTTTTGTTTTATTTATTTCATCACATTTTTAGCCCACACCCTCCTGCCATCAGCAGCTTGGGGCGGCTCACAACTATCAACAATAAAAAATGCATATAAAAATATGTACATAAATATATAAAATAGAAATGGAAAAGTCCATAATTATATAAAAAAACAAACCCACAAAGGTGGAGGTAGAAAACATTCCATCTCTCTTCCCCCCCCCCCCCCAATCCCAACTCGTCACCTGTCTCCCTCGCCAACAGCCAGGCCTTGTATTGTGTTATATGATCATATAATTTTGCTTGTATGGAATCCGGTAGCACTTTCAATCATGATGGTGCCCTGAAACCTTTTTCTGACCCTCGGAGCATATTCATAACTCTTTTCTAATTTGTGTTTTTGTTTTTTACCCTTGTATTTTTACAGGCTATGATTGGCAGTTTGGAAGGACCTGGTGACATTGTGTCTGTTTCCTGTACGGACAATGAGATTTTTCTCTTAAAGGGGGATAGAGACATAATAAGAATTTCAAGTAGACCGGAAGGACTGGCATAAATAGGTTGGTACATATTAGTGAACTAATTTGTAGCTTGATTCACAGCAGGCATTCCTGTGCTGCTACTTGAAAGAAAAGGTTGAATGCTGTGAAACTCCGTTTCTAAAGATTACGTCTAAAGCTCTTGATTTTCTGCTTGGCATAGTGGGAATAGGGAGCCACACGCAGCTCCTGACGTCTTCACTGGGGCCTGAGGTAGGGGCTGCTTTAACTTGTGCCAGCTGACAACGTTCATCCAAGAACTATACAGCAGCGAGGGGTTATTGTAGCGCAGAATGTGGGCCATGCTTCATTGCCTCCCCATTGTGTCCCCGACATGCCCTTTCCACTAGGATCAGTTGAAATGGTGATGCAAGAGCTGGGCATCCTGGTTCTGTGCCAGCTGAGAACTCTTCCATGCTTCTAGATCTGGCTCCTTTCCAGCCTTCCTGTGCTTCTGATGTGACCCAAAGGGGCAGATTGTGAACTGGGAGGATGGGGGGGAAATGGCAGAGGCATGAACTAAAGCACTGAAAATTAAAGTGCAATTATAAATACGGTTACAACATTGACATCTGCAAAACTAGATGCAGGATCTAGTCGTTATTACTGGATTGGCAGGCACCACTTCCCTAATGATAGTCTTGGCTGGCTTTCTTCTTGTAGAGTTATTGGGTGATGGGATTTTCAGGCTGCTCCCACAGAACTACAGCAAGGAATCATTGGCACTAGAGAAAAATTAAGTCTTGCACTGAGGTCTTGCCTATTAATCCTGATTTATTTATTTTTTAAAAAGAGAAAAATTAAGTAAATAATCTCGTAATGTTAATATAGCAAATGCAAAGATATGCTCTAATGTGGTGCAGAAATCACATTAGAATGAGAAAACAAGCATCTTTATTGTGCTCATTATCGCTAACCATGTTTTATCTTTTGCTGGGGAAGGACTTCTACACTAACAAATACGATACATAGTAAAGTCATTACAAATTTTAATTTATTGTATTTATAGTCTGCCCTTCCTCTACGGTTCTGGGCAACTTACAACATATATATGTGATACATTAAGATACAAAATACATGTAAAATTTAAGACTCTTATGTCCTTGTCATGAACAGCGCCCTGCAAATACTTGCAGGATCAGGGTGCCTTGCGCTTGCTGCTTCAACTCTGAAGTCCCAACAGCAGACTCGTGCCTCTGGTTCAGCATGTTAATCTTTTATTCCCACCACTTTGTACAGTCCACATGTACAAAGTACAGCAATCCTGTCCCATAGTCCCCATGGGCCCTTTCCTGCCTGAACCCCAGCATTACAGCCTCCAGGTCCTGGAACCTGGACACTTCTCCTCAGTGTCCTGGTCTGCAACCCACTTGCTCTTCTTTCTCTCCTTCAGGATCCTGGAGAGCATAGAGTGGGAGAACCCTCTGCCCAGACATCTGGCTCCTGTCACAGCCAGATGCTGACTGCCTCCTACTCTCTGCTTTCTCCTCCTGATACACCCTGGGGATGCAGGGCCAAAGTGATGCACAGGCCCAGATAATAAAGGGCTGGGGCCGACTCATTACAGTCCTCTTAATAGGTTCAAGAACAGTGATAGTCTGTATGAGCAGAGGTGCACTCACAAGCCTTTTGGGATATCTTAACATTCTAGGTATAGCTGTAATTTTTTTTAAATGTGCTGAAAAACTGATAAAGAAATAGTAGTTTCTTTTAAAAATAAATCAATTAGGAGGATCACTCTGCTGAAAAAAAATCCTCAATTTCCTACTCTATAGGGAACCTCTGTAGACAAATTAAAAGTAGTTTTCTCTGAACAGTTTCGCTGTTGTTTTTTGTTTGTTTTTTAAAAAAACCTACAGAAGAGATTGAAATAGAATATTATACAGGACAGGAGAGGCCCAGATTTGGAAACTTGGAAATAATCTTGTCTCCCAATGAAAGTTGGTGAGACCTGAAGATGCAGGGAGGACTCTTGACTCTGAGATTACAGCTCCTTCTGTGTGTGTAGCTCCATTAACATTAATAGAAGTCTTGTACAGGAATTTGAGCTTGGCTTGCAGTGCTGTGAAAATGGCAACAATTTCGGTAGCAATCCAGTTACCTTAGACTGCAGCAAAGTATTGGTCTAAATTATTGCTGACTTAAGTGGAACACTCTAGGAACATTGCTTTGAATATTACCCCAAAATTATATTCTTAACTACTTGACACGCTTAGCACTTACCAATTTTTGTCTTGTCAGTTTCAGATTCAAATTCAAAATTGCCGAGTCCATTACAGGATTTGAGCCCAAAATTACAGAACCTGCTATTGGTAGCTGTGTCCATGGAAACAGATCAGAAACTTAAAAGGGTTACTTCCCCCCAAATGATTGGTGATAATGACTCTTATTCTTTAGTGAAAGATGATCTTCAAACAACACTGGTACTGGAAAAAAGCCACCTCCAAAGTCTGGATAGAACAGGGGACTCGAGCAGTGAAACGAGAAACAGAGGTTGTTCTGTAGCCAGTGAATCAAGAAGCAGAAGCAGTTCAATTAATTCTTTAGACAGTGGCTCTGGCTTCATAACGAGTGGAGACCAAACGTCATGTGAAGTGCAAAGAGAAACTCTCCTTTCACAGCGGTTCAGTATAATTAGCTCTGAAGACTTTGACCAGGAGCTGATTGTAAAACCCATCAAAGTGAAAAAGAAGAAAAAGAAAAGACAAGGTAAATATCTGTAACAGCACATCTCCTAATGCTTCTGGTTCCAGTGTCGCATTTGATAACTTACCCCAATAGCCTTGTCTTCTCCCAACTCTTAGTATGTTAAAATGCTGCACGCTAACTGAAAGCTAGATTTTTCTGCTCATTAAACACGGCTTGCTGAATCGTTGTAGCTGATCTGTAGACCTAGGGTACTTTCAGACATGACGCTAACCACCCTTTAACCACCCTTGGTGGCTATTTATGCATGTTGCAGGGCTGCATAGGGCACCAATACAGCCCTGCAACATGCATAAATAACCACCAAGGGTGGTTAAAGGGTGGTTAGCGTCATGTCTGAAAGTACCCATATTGTTTCTGTTTAGGATGAAATCTATTGGGTGTTAACAAATGAGACAATAGCCCCCTGAAGTCTGGGTTTGGTCCATGCAGCCCCCACTTGCATGTTTAGTGTGGAGAGAGCCTAATAAACAGGCTTGCATGTATTTTGTGTGTGTTTGGGCACCCCCCACTCACAGGCTTAAGAGTGACAAGCCTAATACATGGGCAGGCATTCTTCCCTGCTGCGTTCCACCCACCAGCCTCCCCCTTCTCAGTATCCTGCCCTGATGACGCAAAGCTGTGACAAACCATGAGAAGAAGCTACATCAGCAGCTTCTTCGGGGCTATGACTTTGGGAGGTGGTCCAGTGACTGCTATCCCTGCCCATACACAGAGGTTAATACCTGGGTTTATACCTGTGAGCACTTGGCAGCTGAAAATAATCTTTTGCTATGCAACCTAATGCTGAGTTCATTGAGCAAATTGCATACTAATTGGAGCACCTATAGTGAAAATTGGAAGCAAAAGCAATCGATCTTTGCATGTTGTCAACCCAATTTATTGCATCCGTGGCTCACAGCGATGTACTGGCAGGTAGCAGCATATAGTTTTATTAGGCTCTTGCCTGCTGTGGTGTTGGAAATCCCTCTTGGTTTGCATAAAGCCCCAAGTCAAACATGTGCCTCTTGTACCCCCTCTCTATACCTTCTGCATTACTATACATTTGTGACTGAAAACATCCCTGCTCACTAGGGCACTCTCTACATCCTCAGAGTGTCTTCCAATTTCCTGAACTTGAAACTGCAGCGCGGTTGCATAGTTTCTGCACGCCATCATGCATACATAGAACCCCATTCTGTACATGCGCCACCTCTGAGCGCATAGGCTGCCTCAGAAGATGGGTCTGAGTTCTCTGTGTCCATCAGGCCTCGCCCAAATGTCAGCAAAGGCCAGGGTATCCATCACCCCCCCAACAGCACAGCACCCACAAACAAAAGCTGAAGCTATTTAGCTTTCCTGGGCAGACAGCCTGCATCAATATCTTTCTGTGGCGTTATGACTGCTTATGCTTGTTGCAAGCAAAAACTGCTACTTTCAAAAGATAAGAAAATACATGAATAGATTTTAACCAATGGGAAGCTCTGTTCCCACCTACATTCCAAGCATAGTGGCCTGCACTGCCTTGCAGATGCCCCACCTGGTCATTTCTTAATGTCCAGTGGTTCCCCCCCCCCCCCTTAAAATTTCTGTTCCCATGGTGCATTTTTAGATGAGTTGGCATGTGCACCGACGTGCTTGTGACAGAAATGTTTATGTAGTTTAGCCACCTAGATCGGTAGCACTGATGCAGCAACACACCGAGTATAAGAGATGCAAAAAAACGTTTTCAACCAATAGCAGATAATAGCAACTTACACTCGGCACACGTGACCTATAGTGACCCATACCTGCTCACATGCGTCGCATAGCCAGTTCCAGCTAGGCAGCCAGTCGGCTCTTTTAAGCTATTCAAAACAAGTGGTGCATATTCTGCAGAGTTCATGGATGCTGGGACCGCAGCCATGGAGACGCATGCCAAAAACTTCCTTGTGCTCATTATCACATCCCAAGCTTTCATTACCCCTGCTGAGCAGAACTTCTGAGGGATCCACGCTTCAGAGGCAGCTCGGGCACCGTGCACTTGCCTACCTCCAGCGAACAATGGACCGTGCTGGGGGAGGATTTTGCTGTGCAAAAGCGGCTGATGTAAACGGGTGGTGTACCTGCCAGGAGACGCTGCTTCAGTTGCCATGTGCAGGGGTGTACCCACTGAGGGTCTGGTCTGGGTGAAGAAGAAGAAGAAAAGCAGAGACTGGTGGAGTACATGTTGTGGGGAGATGCTAAGTGGAGTTGCAAACTTCAGGATGTCCCGTTGCCTCATCTGGTAGATAGCTGAGATCCTCAGGCCACAGCTGGAGAAACAGAGCATGGTGGTGCAGTCACCGTGTGCGCTGCCATCACCATCTGGAAGATTGCCACTCCAGACCTCTGTTGCTTAGCAATTTGGCATTGGAACCACCACCATACTATTATCTATATTTATTTAAATTTTTATCCCGCCCTTCCCTCAAAAGGCTCAAGGCTGCTTACAAAATAAACATAACATATAAAACATATATAAAAAAGAAACATTTAAAATGCAAATCACCCCCACAAAACCTATCTAATGCCACCTCCCCATTCCCCACATACAACCTCGCACTCCTATCCCCGCCCACCAAAAGCCTTTTTAAATAGAAAAGTCTTATACCACCTCCCAGAAGACACTCCGGCTTGGGCTCAAACAAACCTCCGGGGGAAGGGAGTTCCGCAGCAACCGAAAACACCTCCCTGCGAGCCCTTGTCATATGAACAAGACTAACAGATGGTACTCACAGAGAGGTGCTTCTGGCCGATCACAGATGCCGCAATGCGGCATGGAAGAACAGGTGGTTTTTCAGATATTTGGGGCTGCTACTGGACCGGGCTGACTGAGCCCGCAGAGGTAATGGAGGACTTTTGGTGGGAGGAGTTCCCAGACTGTATGGGGCGATCTATGGGAGCCACCTGAACCAGAAGGGTTTTTTCTTTTGTGGTTCTTGAGGCCATTGTGGACCACTGTGCCAGGTTTATGAATGTGTTGCTCAGGTGGTCCAGGTAGATCCACGATGCCCACATGTATTAGCAATTCCCCTTCTCTGGCCACATGTATGCAGGAGATTTTGGAGCCTTCACTGAAACATGCTTTTGGAGGATGCTAATGAGGCCTGTTTTTCTCTGGGACCCTGCCTACACCCTGAAGCCCTGGCTCATGAAGGCATACAGCATTGCCCGCACCCTGGAGCAAAGGTACTTCAGCCAGCAGCTCATCACCACCTGCTCTGTTGTGGAGAGAGCTTTCGGGCCGTTAAAACAGTGCTGGAGACTATTGCATCCAGAATTGATTTCCATCTAGAGACAGCTCCTGTTTTTAACTGTGTTCTCCATAACATCTGAAAGACCAGTGGGGGCTGCCTTGGACAACCCCCCACCAGTTAGCTCTGGCGAGCCAGTGTCCCTGTTCTTGGACCAGCTGAAACAAGCTGAGCAGCGCATAGCTGGAGAGATCTGGGATCCCTTGTGCTGGCACATCAACAGCATTGCTTCAACATCCACCATCCGTGACGGTTTAATGTTGTTTCCTGTATGTTGTCGTGTTTTCCTCTGGCCCGTCTGGCTCTCTCCCAGCACCAGGGTGGCGTACTTTCCCAACTTGTGTCTTTCCCTCCCCAATACTATTTCCTACCCTTTCCTTTCCCTGTGCATTCTCGATTGGTATTTGCAGATTAGTCCACTGCAGGCCTGAGCTTCTACATTTTCTATTGGCGTTTGCAGGCTCAATGGATTTGGAATGGCAATAGGAAGCACAGAGGCACAGATATGTAGTTTGTGACTGGCCAGCACCCATTCTTTGTCTGTGGCTTTCCCATGATAGTTCTCTTTGCACCCTGACTTTTCCCTTCTGGAGTACTATGCCCCTCTTCTCCCCCCCTCCTCCCCCCCATCCTCCAAGTGCAAGTGCATGGCCATTGGACTCTGCAACCCCTTTTTGGTGTACCCCCCTTCCCTCCCAAACCCCAGCCCCCAAAGTGGCTTATATCACTATGCCATACCACTATTCTCTCCCCACACCCTTCCCAAGCACAGAAATGAGCATGGATCATGAAAAACGAAACCACTTTAAAACAAAACAAAAAGCAAAACAAAACCACACTTGTGCCTGCTCCTCTCGGTGGCTATGCGGGTTGCAGGGGAACATTTTCCCAATCCTCCCCCCACTAATATGGCTGTGGAGGAGTGTTCACAAGAGGCATGTGGGAATGATTGGCGGGGTGGAGGAAGTGTGCATGGGCCAGGAAGTGTTTCCTGGTGGTGTCACAGGGGTAGGGGGAACGAGAGGGAGCTAACAGGGTTTCTAGCGCACACTCTGGTCTTTATTTATTTTTAAATGTATACCCCGCCCCTCCTGCCAGACAGCCCGGGGCGGCTAACAAATCAGTCACAAAAATACAATAATATATATATATAAAACGTTCAATAAAAATGGAGAGGAAAAACCCCATAACCCCCACCATCCCATCCACCCTCACCCTTCTCCCTCGCCAAACGCCTGACGGAACAGCCAGATCTTACAGTTCCTACGGAAACCTGGGAGGTCTGGGTCCAGATGGGCCCCCACCAGGAGGGAGTTCCACAGGCACAGTGCAGCCACTGAGAACGCCCTGTCCTGTGTGGCCCCCCTGGAAATCCAGGGGACCTCCAACAGGGCGCCCGCAGATGACCACAGGGGCTGGTCCAGAACCCGGGGGGTGAGTCAATCTCGCAAATAGGCAGGGCCCAGACCGTGTAAGGCTCTATAGGTCAAAACCAACACTTTTTGAATCGGGCCCGGAAGACTATTGGCAGCCAGTGCAGAGATCGGCGCACTGATGTAATGTGTTCTTGGCGCCCCGGCCCAGCCCCACCAGAAGCCGGGCCGCCGCATTCTGCACCAGCTACAGCCTCCAAGCCATCACCAGATGTAGAGCACGTTACAGTAGTCTAGCGGAGAGGTGATAAAAGCATGGATGAGCGTGGCCAGGTTCGGAACCGAAATCAGTGGCCGAAGCCGTCACACCAGATGTAACTGGCGGAAGGCACTCCTCACCACAGCCTCCACCTGGAGATGCAGGCGGAGTTGCGCATCGAGGAGCACCCCCAGGTTCCGCACCTGGGAAGTCAGTGGCGGGCACACCCCCTCAACCAAGGCTTACAAGGAGACTCTCGTGGGGAAAAGGCTCGTCGGGATAGTATGTTGACCCTTTAGACTCCACAGGAATCAGGCCGCTATCCTCATTGGGCGCAGAGCCAAACAAGACCTGAGACATCCCCGCTCGCTCTCTCTCACACAGGGTGCACAGGGTTTTAGGGGGGGTCATGAGTTGGGATCTCTGCCCCCCTTTACTCCCCACTCAAGGACTGGAGGGTAAGGGTAGGGAAGGACATACGCTACAAGGATGCGGGAAGGGAGATCAGGAGCCCAGGACTGGTGGGGAACCGCTCCGACACCACACTCCACAATCACTCTCCAATTACCAGTAGGGAGGACAAGGAGGGAAGGGTCCACTCAAGGATCACAAGAATATCCACTGATCCAACAACAAACACAATAGTCCGCTTTCTCAGGAGGCCAGTCTCTCAGTAGCTCTGATCACCAGCACTCAGCTACAGCTGGTGCTGGCTTTTATGCCCTTAGCCCTGCCTTCCTGTTTAACCTGCAGCTGTGCTGAACGTCGCTGCGGCTCTGCACGTCCTTCACTGCTCTCAGGGCCCCGCCCCACTGCACTGCGAGGGCGGCGGCCTCATTTGTGGTTGCCTTGGCAACCTGCTGTAATCCAGGCCGCGCCACTCTTCTGGTTGGTGACGCGGCCTGAGGGAATCCATGGGCACCCCCTGGCTCCTGGGGAGCATGACCCCCCCCCCACCCGACTGCACAAGAGGGGGAGGTCCCCGCCCCCCCTTCCCACTGATTCAGCACAAAAGGAGTGGGGAAGCGTTTTGCGGACTGCCCGGTCATGGCTCTGGCAGGGGCAGCCCCGTCCACGGCCTCTGACAGTACCCCCCTGTTGAAGATCTTGAAAGACCCCAGATGGGGGGCCTGGTTTCCAGGGGTAGTGTCGATGAAATAAACAGAGCAAGTGTGGAGTGGAGACATGCAACGCAGGTTCCCGTGTGCGTTCTTCCGACCGTACCCCTTCCAAGCCAGGAGGTATTGAAGTCGGCCTCTGTGATAGCGGGAGTCTAAGATGGCCTTGACCTCGTATTCTGGTTCGGAGCCATCCTTTGAGACTGGGTTTTGGACAGGTGCCGTAGCTGGATACGGTGAAGGTTCCCATCATTTTAACAAAGAGGCATGAAAGGAAGGGCAAAGGCATACATGCAGGGGTAGTTTCACCTGGTAGGTGACTGTGTTAAGACGGTGAACAATAGGAAAGGGCCCAATGAATCTGTAGTCCAACTTAGGGGACGGGAGCTTGGACAAATAATGACGCCAATCGATCCATACCACATTCCCGGGATGAAATGTGGGGGCGTCTTGATGTTGTTTGTCCACATAACGTTTGTACTGTTGCCGGGCTTTGGTGAGGAGCGATAAAGCGAGGGAATGATTGCGCTTGATTTGAAGAGCAAGAGCACCTGCAGCAGGAACCGTCATGGAGGGAAGGTTAGGGGTGGTTTTGTGGATGGAAATCGTACGTGATTTTAAAAAGGAGAGTACCCTAATGAGACATTAGGAGCGTTGTTATAGGCGAATTCTGCAGATGGAAGCCACGTATACCAATCCGATTGCAGATAATCAACGTAACAGCGGAGATACTGTTCTAAATTCTGGCTGACTGGCTCTACTTGCCCATTTGCTTGTGGATGATACGCTGTAGTTGGGAGATAGTTTGGTTGGACCCGTAAGCCTTTGAAGAGGGCCTTCCAGAATTTTGCTATGAATTGAGTTCTATGATTTTGGGCAGCCAACCATGCAATTTGACTATGTGGCATATAAACAAAAGTGCAGTGCATTGTGCTGTTGGTAGACCTTTACACGCCACAAAGTGGGCTAATTTCAAAAAGTGATCTAACAACGTATTATAGCCCCGGGAGTTAGGAAACTCAACTATGAAGTCATCCCTATTCTCTGCCAAGGGCCTTGGGGTGTCGGGTTTAGCTGTAACAACCCTATGGGTTTTTTTGTCATGGGATCTTGGTTTGGGCACAGACGGAACAACCACGTACATACTGTTGCATGTCTTGGCACATGATTGGCCACCAAAAGGACCGTCTCATTATTTGTAATGTTCGTCCTTGTCCAGGATGGCCTGCTAGGCGTGGTTCATGGTCAGCTCGTACGATAGCTTCCTAACAAGAAGAGGGGACTACTATCTTCCCTCTTCGTTTTATTAACCCATTTTCTTCCAAGAAGGAGGGATCTTGGGTTCTTGTCAGTTCTCGTGCGGTAGCTTGCCAGAGATTCTGCAGAGAAACATATGTAGCGACAAATACCTTGTTGTGTAATATGGCCCCCTTGGACTTGGAGGGTGGTTTAGAGATTTCTTGACTACGAGACGGCATCGGCTAAGGCATTTAATGTACCGGGTCGGTATATTATAGTAAACGTGAACGTTGGGGGGGGGGGGGAAGCACCCAATGAGCATGACGTGTGTTGGCTATACGCGCTGTTTGGAGATATGTAAGGTTTTTATGATCGGACAATACCGTGACAGAATGTTTAGCTCCTTCAAGATAACGTCTCAAATTTTCAAAAGCAGTCTTGATCGCTAAGAGTTCTCGATCCAGGATAGTATAGTTTTGTTCAGCTGCGGCCAACTACCGGGAGTAATAAGTGCAGGGGAAAAAATGTTGGTTTTCTCATTGTTTGGGGACAGCAGCGCTCCAACTGCCACACTGGATGTGTCTGCTTCAACCCAGAATGGTCGTTCAAAAGTAGGGTGACATTAGATGGGCGCCGTCATAAAGGCTTCTTTCAATCGGTCAAAGGCTTGTTGTTGAGGCGCTTCCCAACTATACAGTTGTCCCTTTCGTAATAGGTGAGTGAGGGGTTTTTATTATATCAGCAAAGCATGGAATGTAGTGCCGATAATAATTTGTGCTGCCCAGGAACCTTTGCAGGGGCTTGATTGATCCCCTTTGGGGCTGGCCAGGTTCGAATTGCTTCAATTTTCTTCTTATCCATCTGGATCCCTTCTGGGGAAATAACGAAGCCGAGGAACTCGACCGTGTCCAGATGGAAGACACATTTTTCCAACTTGCAGTACAACTTATTCTGCTGTCATCGTTGTAGCACCTTTTGCACTTGCTTAATGTGTTCGCCTTTGGAAGCAGAGTAGATTAAGATGCCGTCCAAGTAGGCAATAACAAGCAAACCTAAATAGTCACGCAACATATCATTGATAAAATGTTGAAACTTAGCTGGAACGTTGACCAGGCTGAAAGGCATCACGGTATATTCAGAATGTCCATACTGGGTTCTCAAGGCCGTCTTCCATTCATCCCCCTCACGTACTCTAAGAGAATTATAGACACCCCAAAGATCTAATTTGGTGAAGATACATGCCCCCTGCAGCTGGTTTAGTAATTCTGGGATCAGAGGGAGGGGATACCTGTTCCGCAAGGTGATTGCGTTCAAAACCCAATAATCTATGCAGGGTCTTAATCCCTCGTCATTCTTGGGGACAAAAAATATCGGGGCCCCTGCAGGAGAACTGGAATGTCATAAAAAAGGAAGGTTTTGTAGACCCTCTTCCACATACCGTTGAAGGATATCCAATTCGGGAGCAGATAAGGCATAAATCCTTCCAAAGGGGGGTTCGGTTCCGGGAAGGAGTTCGATGAGGCAGTCATAAGGTCTATGTGGGGGTAATTCAGTGGCCTGTTGCTTACTAAACACCTCCTGGTACTCGGGAGAGGGGGGGAATATGGATCTCTTGTTTTTCTACTGAAGAACAAAGGGCTTGAGATACCACATGTGAGGGTCGCCTGACCATGCAGTTTTGGGTGCAATTCCTGGGTACTCCACATAATCTGTGTGTCATGACGTAGCCAGGGTATCCTCAAAACCAGGACAAACGTGGGTACTGACTACGTCAATAGTAATCCTTTCCCCGTGAGGGAAAGGATTACTATACAACAGTCCCTATACAACAGTCTAACTCCCCTGTTTGTAGTACAACCGACCCTGATAACAAAGGGGAGTCCTCTATCAAATGAATGGTTTTTAGGTGGGTCTTCTGCTTTGTTGTGATTCCGTGTCTTTGTACTAGAGTTCCATCTATAAAGTTACCAGAGGCCCCGGAGTCCATAAGAGCCAGGAGGACAAGGGACTTGGCTGGACCGATTGTCAATGTTACAGAGACCTGGAGGTGCGTGCCCCGTTCTGGGGGGCCCCCATGCATTACACCTAAGGGGATCTTAGGACTTACCGAGACGTCCCCTGTCCATCTCGGTTCCTGGTGTTTCCCGTCTCCCGTTGTGGATTAGGCACTAGGGGGCACTCATGTGCAAAGTGAGCCAGGTTCCCACAATAGAAACGGGTCTTTGCGTGTCGTCGTCGTCTTTCCCTTCCTGGGTTAGGAGTCCACGCGAGGCCCCTATTTGCATTGGCTCTGGATCTTCTGGTTTTGGCCCATCCGTTCGTGTCAAACTTAGTTGTGGGGTCTGAACATAGAACCTTCTGGACTCCAGATGTCGTTCATGTTTCCTGTCGTTTAGGCGGTCATCAATCTGGAAAGTTAAAGTGGCGAGTTGCTCCCATTTGTCAGGTATAGTGGTGTAGGTGAGCTGATTTTTCATTTCATCATTCAAGCCTTTACGAAACTACATGTACAACATAATTGGGCCACTGTAATTCCACCGCTAGTTGTTGAAACTGCGTTACGTATTCCAAGAGTGAACCCTTGCCTTGTTTTAAGGTCATGATAGCTGTCTCTGCATCTCTTTTACAGTGGGGGTGATCAAAGAGAGGTGAATTCTATTACGAAATCAGTATAATTTGCCAGCAAGGGACTATTGCTGCTAAGTAGCGTAGTAGCCCATGCTAAAGCTGTACTTCCCAAGATACCTATTATATACGCCACCTTTAAGGCGTCAGTCGCATAGGTGATTGGCTGCATAGTAAAGTTTAATTTGCATAGGGCCAGAAAACACACAGGTTTTTCTATCCCTCAGGAATGTTTCAGTCGTAGGTCCCTTGGGTTCCCTGGGGCCAGCTGCAGCAACAAGGAGGGCTGGGCCCGGCTGGGCACCATTTTCTGGAACTGATGGCCCCACCCCACCGGGTTTCGCACCCCCCCCCCCTGTAAAGCTGCAACCGCCGCGGTTAATTCAGATTGCTTATTCTGCATGTTCTTCATTTCCATAGAAAATGATTGCATGACCTTAGTTAACTCCCCAAGTTCTTTGGCTATATCCATCTCTGGCCCCCCACACACCTGAATACTAAGGAAATGGGGGATGGAATGGAGGGCTGGGTGCTGGTGATTCTGTCACGGGTAGGGGGAACGAGAGGGAACTAACAGGGTTTCTAGCACACTCTCTGGTCTTGAGGCTCGCAAGGAGACTCTTGTGGGAAAAAGGCCCATCAGGATAGTACGTTGGCCTTTAGACTCCACAGGAATCCGGCCACTATTAGTGGTTGCCTTGGCAACCTGCTCTAATCCAGGCCGCACCGCTCTTCTGGTTGGTGGCAAGGCCTAAGGGAATCCCTGGGCACCCCCTGGCTCCTGGGGAGCGCCTGACCCCCTGATTGCACAGTCGGGGGAGATCCTGCCCTTCCCCCCGCTAGTTCAGCACAAGAGGAGTGGGGAAGCGTTTCGCAGGCCGCCTGGGCATGGCTCTGGCGGGGGCAGCCCCGTCCACGGCCTCTGACAGGTGTGAGTACAGTGCAGAGAGAGCTTACGTGCTTTCTCTGGGGGAGGAGGGATTGAGTGTTCCTGTCCTGGGAGGTATTTTTCAGCCGTTTTCCTGCTGCTCCATGTTTTCCTGGCCACCTGTCAACACAGTAAACAATAAGAAACATAATTGGATAATAAATGGAAGCCTTTATTATACAGTTGTGTAAATGCAAACACTTCCCCACCCCTATGCGTTAACTCGTTGTTCTCCCCTGCTGCCACCACCTCCACTACAAAGGTAGCATCTCGATTCTCTGTGCCCTTGATCAGAGCCTCAGGTGGCTCCTCAAACAAAGGCTGACTCTTGAGCTCAACAGAATACACCATGAGAGTCACAGTGTCCTTGTCAGATTGTATTGGCCCTGGGCTGAGCATGGAGGGATGTCTGCCGGCAGTCACAGCTTCCATGAGGGGAGCCATATCCACCAGTTTCTGGCCCCTTGGGAAGGCACATTCATACAGGCAGGATGCAATGATTGCTTCATCCACACTGAGGAACCAGTCAAGGAGCTCCTACTAGGGAACTGTTTGCCTCTGCCTTCAGCCAGAGATGAAGTTGTTGTCCTGGATCTCTTTGTATTCGTGCCTTGAGTTCTTGGCCTGCTGCCGGCACTGCTTCATGTCCTGGGTGTAGCCCTACTGCAACATTTGGCCCAGGATCTCTTGGAACACCACCTCATTCCTGTAGCACTTCACTAGGGCATATTGGACCTTCTGCTCCCCCCATAGAGCGATGAAGGCCTTGGTCTCTTCCTCAGTCCAGGGAATAAAGAGTTGGCAAATAGACTGGTGGGTGGAGAATGACGGAATGAACAGTGGAGGTAGTAGTGCTGGTTGTTGCCTGGATGTTGGCTTAAGCAATGGCTCTGGTGATGGTAATCCTCTGCAAATCGTTATGAAGAATGCAACCGCTGAGGAAATAGCAAGCATCGGCCACATTCTGCCAACCAGGAAGAGTTGAGAGAACGCATGATTGACAATGGTACAGTGGGCTTCTAAGGCAGACTTTACATGTGCACTAGTAAGAGCAAGAGTGGAGAGAGGGGCCAGAAGTGGTCACACCTCAGAACGTGTTAGACTTTTTGCTCGTGACTCTACAGTGCTGGTGGACCCATATGCGCGTGGGCTGCATGCAAACTAACTGATGGGACATAAACATGTGGGCACGCATTAGCCTGCATTCATCCGCATTGCGGGCTCTGGATGCTCCACAATCCCGCTGTGAGTGGGGGCTGTGTGTTGGTGGGTGGCGGCCACCTGGCCGATGAAGGTAAACGCCTAATAATAAATGAGCAGGTGGACACACGCGTCTGGTTTAACACAAATTCTGAAGGTAATTCCTCTGTAGTAGGGGGTTTTAACTTTTTTCTTTTAAAAAAAAAACAAAAACCTGTATGTTCTTGTCCAGAGGCTGGAGAGTCATCTGTCAAGGATGATGTAATCCTGCAACCAAGTAGGGGATTGGACTTAGATGACCATTAAGGTCCCTTCCAACTTGAATTCTATTCAATTTTTTTAAAAAAAATTAATTTGTAATGCATGCAAAAGAGAGAAAGCCATGGATATAAAAAGTTAGTATTAATACATGCTCAACAGCTTCACTTCCAGACATTACTGAATCTCGTCTGTGTGTGTCTTAACTGGTACCGTGGTGTATTAGGTTTTTATCATTCACAGCCATAAATTAAATACAGTCTAAGTCCCCTTCTCAGGCTTCCATTTTTCCAGAAGTGTGTGTGTGTGTGTGTGTGTGTGTGTGTTCCCTTTGTATAGAGAATAAGCTTGACTGTAATTGCTAGGATTTTTCAGTCCTGTAGCAGTGTGGCCCCCATATGTCTGCTCTCCTGACTCTCCATGGCTGGGGTGGGAGAAGGGATTGTAGCCTGACCATTCCTCCACCCCTCACAGGTGCTCTGGCTGCTACATGGAAGGGGTGGCAAAATGCCCGAGTAGACTGCAGTGACGACAACAGCTACTGCTGCACTGGTTCTGCTGCTGTTGGGAGCAGCCCAGGCAGGCAGCACATAGCCAAAGCGCACTAGGTCTTTCTCCTGGTGCTGCTGTTAGGAGCAGCCCTGGCTGGGCATTGTTCCATTTATCTGTTTTGAATGTCCCCAACTTGTTCGTATAAGTGGAGTGTATTTATCGTTTTGGTAATTAAGCCCTTGTGTGAAGCAATCAACCATTGTTGCAGTTTCTAAATTCTTCGTTATTTAGATTATATTGATGTTGCAGCAAAGCCTCAAGCTCCCTCTACACAAGCAATTACTAGTTGATGCTATTCTTGCATCCTTGGTGCGTGAACTGTGAATATGCCCTCTTTGGAGAAATTAATGGGTTCTCGCTGTGTGTCAGCATTTGAATTAACTGCAGCTTCAAAAATACAATAGCTTCCAATACTTCTCCCTAGCAATACAAATGTTTGGGTGATTTCAGACGTTACGGCCGGCAGCATTGACCCCGGGCCGTGGCGTGGTTCGGACCACGGGCGGGAGTGAAGCGGTGTGCCAGCAGACGTTCACCCCTTTGCCCCCGGCCGTGGGGACTGGCGAACCACGGCCCAGGATCAATGCTGCCAAACGTAATGTCTGTTGTGCAACAAACACACACCCCTGAGGGGGCGGGGCCCTACGACGCAGCACGCAGCCCCGCCCCCTGTGCTCCCCGGCCACCCGTCCTCCCCGAAACAGGCTGCCGCAGCGGCCTATCTGGCTGCTGCCGCCTCCCACCACCAGGTCTCCAGAATGCAGTGAAGGTAAGGTAACAGACGTTACTTTTCCTTCGCCGCATTCCGGATTCCCCCTAACCACGCTTCGTTCGCCGCCATAATGCAGGAGAACAAAGCGTGGTTAGGTTCACCGCAGGGGGTGGTTGACTGAGGTGAACATCTGGATGCGCGCAAACAGACGTTCACCTCCGTTCACACACACACACACCTCTGCGGTTGACTGTAGAGATTTCAGACAACGTAACGTCTGAAATCACCCTTTTTCTATTGAGGTTCTGCAGCTCCTTTATTAATAAACTTTCTTTTCTCTTTTTTTCTTGCGTGAGATCAGAAAGTGGGACCAGAAGACACCCCAGCTCTCTGGAAAGCACACCTTGTTATGAGCGTCAGGTTTCTGCTGATAGCCCGCATTCTTTTAATGCAGACTCCTTTTCCATTAACTCTAGCCTAATGAGCAGTAGCATAGATCGTTTAAGCATTAGTTCTCCAGACCAGGAAAACGTGTTCAGCGTGGAGTCACGTACTGTCTTGTACGAGGATAACGACTCTGAAACTTTCAGTGTGCTCCAGTCACCTGACTTGATTGCCGTGTCGGTGCACGAGGAAAATGGAGGTACACCAGAATTGCTGAGACTTTCAAATGGTGTGGGGGGAATGGGCACATCTGCTGTTATAGACACCTTGACGTCCAACTCATCCTTGCTTCTCATAGAAGATAAAGAAGATAGTGATAATGCAGAACGTAAACAAAACCTACTTCTTGAAAAAACTGAATGTAACTCTAGGCAGCCGTCCCAAGAGGAACAGAATTTCCCTGTGTTATGTAAAATAAATGAAACTTTAAGTAAAATAAATCTGCAGGCTACTACTGAAAACACTCCTGAAGAAGCAAACCTTATGAACATACCACCTTTAGAGTTTAACGTGAAACCTGGGGGTGAAAAGTCACTGTGCTGGGAGATAAGTGATAAAATCCACATGGAGGATCAACAACAGCTTGTACTAAATTCTATCCCAGGAAATCCCCAGCTGGACCTTTGTAAAGAAGAGACTCCAGGCACAGTTAAATGGAACGCCAACACTGCTGAATGGATAACTAACACACAGGATGCTAGATCTGAAAAACTGTCCTCAAGCGACGAGGAGGATATTTATGGGCATGGACTACCCTATTCCTCTTCAGAGACTAGTGTGATGGAAATTGGTGGTAGTTTCACTTCTCAGGATATTACTCGAGCAAGCCTAGACGAAATAGTGCTCTTAAAATCTGATCAGGTATGTGCTTCCATCTACAGTTAAATGTGGAAGGCATAGTTTTATGTATTGTGCTTTTTCAAAGATGCAATTGCCGTAAACATTTTTTTCTTATCTGTGGGAGGAATGATTTCTTCTTATAACTGATGGAATAAGCCTTCTTTTTTGTGTCGTCTTCTCATTTTTCAGAACTTCAGACAACAGAGGAGAATTGCCCCATCCTCTGCAATATTTTGAAATGTGTCAACGTTGCGGTTAAACTAGGGATAGGCCACACAGCTAACACAGGCTGTCAAAAAAGCAGATACACCCTGGTGTCAGAGCAGGGATTTTTAAACTCCTCTCCTTGCACTTTGTAAGAATGTTGGAACAGAGATTTTTAATCTCTTCCCCTCCTCTACACTTAAAAAGATGTTTAACAAAAGGGCCACCTTTTGTCTGTATGAAGAGCTATAAATAAAAGCAGGACATATTCAAATTAAGAAATAAAGCTTCATATTTTGTTTTTTAAGTGGGCAATTTTAATTATTGGGCCAGACGGCCAAGGCAAAGGTGAATTCCCTAATATTTGCAGTCTTCAAGTTTGGACAATACTCTAAAAGAGAGATTTTAGTCAAAAGTGAGTCGGCATGGTGTAGTAACTGGAAGAAATTCAGTTTCCTTGTGTAAGTAAAAAAAACTACTTCAGGCTATTCTAACTCTCCAGTCTTTAGTTTGCAGAAAGCTGGATGGGATACTCGGGTCCTGGATATGGAATGCTCAGCTTGGTTGTCTCAGAAAAGTATATTTGGTGCCTGGATTACAAAGGGAGTCTGTACTGTAGTGCTCTACCCACTGCAGGTCTGCGGTGGCAGAAGTTTGAAGATAATGTCCAGCAGGTGGCAGTATCGCCTTCAGGTTGGTTGACTGGTTTGCATGTTACCTTGTACACCTGGGTTTAAAAATAAGACTTGCGTAAATGTTTACACTGTTTCTCATATAGCAATATAACTCCATCCAGTTTTCATTTTCTCTTGTATCTTGGTACTTTGTGTAACAGTTTTATAGTAGACGATGATGTCTGCAAGCTGATTTGCTTCATCTGGCCTGTCTGGAGCCTAAGACTGCTAATTAACTTGAAATAACTTTCATCTAAAAATGGTTTAAAAGGCAACTTTAGGTGATGTGATTGTATCCTTGGAACATATAATGCAGGGTTCTAGGGTGTTCGCTTTCTCTTAAACTACACCTCTTAATAAAGTAGACAATATGAACTATTGAATGTTTTGAAATTGTTGCATCCTTTTAAATTTTAAAAGACATTTTTAACTGAAAAGGACACGACACTTTTTAAAATTGTTTAACCCTTGGAAAGTATTGTATAATGCTGAATGTAAATAAGGTAATTGTTTTTTAAAACACTGTAAGACAGTAATTTCTGACTTATTTTATCTTTGGCTGCACTCAGGATGTAGCCTGGTGGTGGTGAGAAAATTGTAGACTCTGTCGAGGTAGAGCAGCACCACTATTCCCACCTCCTTCAGATTGTGCCTGCCTCCTAGCTCAATATAATTTCTCTTCCTCTCCACTGCCATTTAGAGGCCCTTGTAACACCTTGCTGTTTCTGAAGGATACCACCTCTTCTTTTTGTATTTTGTCCCATTTGGTCAGTGACTGTCCCTGGATATGCTTATGATGAAAGCACTTCCCCACCTGTACACTCACCACTGAGAAGAAAATTTACAGTGGAGTCTGCTTAAGTCGAATTTCATTGGCCATGTAAAAAAAGCAGAACTATCAAAAATTCTGTTTAAGCAAACCTTAAGGAAATAGACCTGGAGATGGAGAAAACGGATGCTCCGATTCAGTACCAGGTTTCTCAGTCTCCAGTTCCCTCCCCTCAGAAGCAGAGAGCGCAGAGGGGGGTGCCTCTGTAATCCTGACTGTTCCAACTTTGGAAATCTTGCATGGACAGGAGATAGAGAAACCTGGTGCTCATTCCCTCTGTGACCTGCCTGAGATTCCCAGGTCCAGCTCTGACAGAATTTTTCTCTTGCATGTTTCTGCCCATCTGTCACTGAGTGTCTGGAATGGCTGGAGATGGAGAGAACTGATATTCTCCAACTCCCATTTCTAGCCCGCCTGACATGCCGGTTCATGCCAACAGGGTCTGTGCTACTATATTTTAGCCACATGCTGCTAACCAACAATGAATACACTGAAAGGTCCTGATATTTTTAGTTGCATGGATATATACTAGACACCTTGGAAATTCAGGTTACCAGGGTTCAGAATTCTCCCTATGCAGATCAAGAAGCAATACATCTTCATAGACCTGGGGCTGAGGAAAACAAATTCTGCTTATCCAGAAATTTAAGTTGTGCAAGTTTGACTTAAGCACATATGACAAAGTACCTAAACCGAGTTGATTATACAGTAGAGTATAATCAACTCGGTTTAGGTACTTTGTCATATTTGCCTATTTGAATTCCAAGTAAAGGCTGTTGTGAATCAGGATACAGTTGCATCCCTTTGAACTTGAGGAATGCACGGTGTTGTGGTGCGGCACTGTAAACCAGCCATTCTGAATTCAAGTGTCCTCTGGGTTTTAGATTCCATCTCACTGCTGTCTTTTCTCTTATGATCAGATTATTTACAAATCAAAACTCTGGGTCAGGTTTAGTCTCTGCAGTAACACCTGCAAGGTTCTTTTTGGATGGTAATCAAAGGTTGGGGCTATACCATACACTGGTTTGCATATGGCTTGCTACTAGGGTGGCCATACATCCCCTTTAAAAGAGGATGCTTATAAAAAATACATGGTGCGCGACTGCACTGGAACTAGCACAGCCCTGCAATATGTATTTTTCATAAGCCTCCTTTTTTTAAAGGGGATGTATGGCCACCCTACTTGCTACACAAACCCTGTGCAGTATTGGGCATTAGACCTGTTCCAGTATTTGGCTGCCACTCAGAAGTGGGTGGCCTAGAGGTTTTTATAAGCTTTAAAATGGCTGCAACTAAGAAGTTTAGAAGCTTATTTTGTGTTGCATGTGGTATGATTTTTATCTGAAAAGTGTTTGTTTTTTTTCATACAGGGGCTCTTCTTTGGAAGATTGAGCAGAAAACCAACAAAGCGTTTGCCTGTGGGAAAGTAACGATAAAAGGAAAACGTCACTGGTACGAGGCTTTACCTAAAACAGTGTTTGTGGCTCTGAGTGATGACACTGCCTGGATTATTAGAACAAATGGCGACTTGTACTTGCAAACAGGTACTTAAACAAACTGTTGCTCTCCCAACTCTTGTACGTGGGAATTGGGGTGTAGAAGGTTTTACTGATATTAATTTACTTTATCCTGGTCTTAATTTAAACTCTTAATTGGCTGATAATTCACAAAGAAATCAAGTGACATGCCCAAGGTCATACAATCTGTCTTCTCATCTGACCATATTATTATTTTATTATTATTATTATTATTATTTTACTAATATAGTGCTAGCAATGTTCCAGGCACTTAACAGTCACTGTAGGTCAGATTCTTGCCCCCAGAGGACTGACAAAAAGGGAAATATAAGGAGGGGCATGGATATATACGATTCCATTTTGCAGATAGGGAGCTACAGCCAAGAGATGTTGACTAAGGCCACCCAGTGAGTTCATGACCAAACCAGAATTTGAACCTTGGTCTCCCAGGTCCAAATTCAGCACCTTACCTGCTAGGCTCCCCTGGTTCCCCCATTACTGCTGTGATTGTACCTCTTGAATAGTGTGCTTTAAAAGCATCGGAAAAGTTTTTGGAAAATCTTTTTACCAAGAGAAATGAGTGCTCTCCTCCATCGTTGGGCATGCAGACAGCTTGAGCCAAAGACAAAATGGAGCCAAAGTCAACATGACCTTTTTAGCAGGACCTGGTCGTACAGCCATAAGCAGCTGTGGTGGCCAGGGAGGCTTGTAGAGGAGTAGGCCATCGAGCCTCTCGCATATGGCTGGCTTCCATTTCTTCTTCTTGCAGCTAGTTAAACCTCCTTTTCCAGTTTCTGTTGCCCTTAAAGGTAGGGGCTAAAACTCGGCCATGTGGTTCTACTCATGGACAGCTGTTTAAAGACCTGAATCTGCTTTTCATCTCCTGGTGAAGGTTGCTTTAATAGTCTCTGCTTGCATTTTGCTGCTGTTAGACTTCATAGATGAGACAGATCTTTGGTGCATAGAACCTTTCTTCACAAATTAGTCAAGAAGGCAGACAGTGATAACCTGGGGGAAAAATGCCTTCTGCTGCCTCCAGCATCCTACTTAGCTTAGGGGAATGTTATTTTTCATGCAGAATGTATAAGTTAACTGCTCTTGTATTCTTATTGATATCCCTCCCCCTCGCCCCCAAGCTAGGTACCATTTACCACAGTACAGATATTTTTGCTGCCTCTTGCCTCAGCCATATGAGAACCTGGAGGGAAAAAGCTTATTGGCTCATGATCTCGTCCTTGAGTCCCTGTAGATGAAACTTGGATACAGTTCTGCAGAGGAAGATATACAATCTGCCTGACAGGATTTGTGTACAATAACTGTCCAATGTGTTTTGGTTATTGCAAGAACTTAAGTGTAATCAAAATCATTTCTGGTGTGTTAGTACATTTCATGGATGGTGCCTCCTGATGGGGCTGCTTGTGGTGGGGTGGACGTGGCTGAGGAGGGCAAAGAAATGGCACAGTGAAAATTGGAGGCATGTCAGTTGAAGGGCGTAACTCTAGTTGCAAGTTGTTTGTTATGAGTTCTTGCTCCGGGATGCTGCTTCACTTTGTACAAAACAGTGTTATCAGATGCGATGCTATCCATTCTTTTGAATAGCAGGTCATTATGTCTGTCCATGGTCTGCTACATGTTTGCTATACACATGTTCCTCTTTGTTCACCCGCAAATGTTGTGGGCATATACAACAAGGAGCAGGTCTTTGCCCATAGATGCTGTTAGGTCTAGTAACCGCATCTGTGCATAATGCATTGAGGAGGATGTGCTGGCGGGGATGTGCTAATCTGTTCGATTAACGGGGAGAGGGGAGGACTTATCGTGAGCTGAACCCAGCAGCGGCAGAGACAGTGGAGAGTCCCCTGGAGTGGGAGCATTAGGAGAGCCAGAGTGTTGGCCAAGAGGTGAGGGCGGTGATGGTTCAGTGCCACTGATGCTCCTAGAACTGCTATGCCAATGCTGCCGGATCCCCCGACACTACCAGTGCCACCTCTGCTTTGGTGGCTCACCATTGCCACTTCTGGGGATTCCCCATCATCTGTGCTCCTCCTGGACTCCTCTCCCTCCTGAAACCCCTTCAGAGAAGTCGCTGCTTAGTGTACCAGCAGCTACCGATAATATGATGTGTGGCAACTGACCAATAATGCATAACCAGAAATCCAATGTGTTTCTGTTATGTCTGATTGATGCTCAGAGTTTCAAGACCCAGAAAGAGAATGCTGGTGAAGAAGCAGATATAAAAGAAAACGTTTGAATGCATTTTGGATTCGTACCCTTCTGCTCTAATGTAACTGAACTTACAGCACAGCTTAACTACAACTGCCCATACTTTGTATGCAGTAGTGTTTCATCTCTGCCTGCCCTTCATGGGTTATTAACTGTTAACCCATTCCTTGCTTCAGGCCTGAGTGTGGATCGTCCCTGTGCCAGAGCAGTGAAGGTTGATTGCCCATATCCACTATCGCAGGTTACCTCCAGAAACAACGTTGTATGGGCATTAACTGAGAAGCGAGCACTTCTCTATCGAGAGGGTGTGAGTAGTTTTTGCCCTGAAGGAGAGCAATGGAAATGTGATATTGTCAGGTAATGAAAATGCTGCAAGCTAGGCAATGTTTAATCAAATGCCTAAATGTTTGGCATGTCCAACTCTGACAGACAGTCCCTCAGAGTTGGAACAATTGAGCTTTTTCATAATCTGTTAGTCCGGGCCCTTGCCTTTTGTTTACAGATTACCTTGAACCACCTTGTGTTGCCATGTTCCTGGTCAGTGCATTTTGTTCCAGCACATGTCTTTCTGATAGCAGGAAAAAGAACACTGTGTTGAAAATGTGCGCAGACTACAGGAGCATGCATGGCCTAAAACAGTGGCTCCATTGATACAAATGAACACAAACCAGTATTTAGTGCAACTTAGGCTTTGAATTTTTCTATACGTTATGGAGACAAAGGTGGTGTAAGCGAGAGTGGTGGGTGGGGGGTTCTGTGGCCGCTGAGTGGGACAGGTGCAAGGAGCCTACACATGGGGAGGGCTTCACACAGGTGGTTCCCAGTATGGCTGCCTCGTCCACGGAGGCGGCTACCCTGGCCTGCATTGGGGCACTCTGGTTTTTCCGCGAGCCTGGGTAACCGGTGTGTGGGTTACAGGAATGCGCCTCCCTATGCACCACTGTCACACGAGCAGTTAGACACGTGGATGGTGGGAGGCCGTGCGTGGATGTGTCTCACTTAAAAAACACCCAAAGTAATTCAGATGACACAGGTCAATGGGAGCTAGATTGCGCCCATAATGTATAGAGAGAGAATGTGGTTGCCATGTTGGTCCCAAAAGTAATAGATGGAGACAAAGTATTCAGATGATCTCTTTGAGTGGGCCAACTTCTGTTGGTGAGGATATGCAAGCTTTTGAGCCACATAGGACTCTTCATCGGGCAGCAGGCAAGTCACATCTAAAATTGAGCAACTACAAATCACTTCTTGAACCAACACAGCAATCTCATCCTCTCTCTACATTATGGGTGCAAACCAGTTCCTGTTAACTCTAGAAGGAGCTGGATTGCACCCTACAACTTCTGAATTTATCCAAATATTTTCCATACTAATAAATGCTGCTTTTGTTTATGCTACGATGATGCATCCATTGTTGTAACCGGTTCTCTGTGTACTCTTTTTCAAGAATGCATTGGATTTACAGTGGATTTTTTTCTTGTGTGTTAGGTGTGAATTCAGTTTTTGTAAACCTATCTTTGTGCAGTTGTCTTCTACCTCAAAAATTTTTCAGCACTCAAGTTGTTTTTATAGTTCTGTAGTTGTCGTATCAAGAATCCTTGCTTTTAGTTGTATTATCAGTTTCAGGTTAGTTTACTGAACACGTAGAAAGCCATATTTGTCTAGTAATTTCACAAAACATAGGAAAATGTGCCTATTCTTGTTGAAATTGATGTCATCTTTGCCAGTAGGCAGTTAGTTTAAAATTAACCTCTAACCCATTCCTTTCATGTAGTTTTTGAAAAGCTCAAGCGAGAGGGACTGGTCTAAAATATACATGCCATTTAGCACATTTTCTTCTTTGAAAAATTAGGAGAATGAATTATAAAATGCAGAATATAGAGTATTCTCCAGCATTAGTGACACTAAAATATATGCATATTTGTATATTTATGATTTTAGAAAGAATTGTGAAAGTGCTGAAGTAAGTTTGCAAGTTTTGCTTTTGTTTGAAAATTACTACTTAATCTGTTACCTCTGAGATTGGAAGTATTCATAATGGAAGCTTTTACATTCACGGACAACTTCTCTACATGTTGCCTAGTCTAGATGAGTGTCTGTATTTTGAATTTTCAGGTCCTTTGCAGATATAGGGAATAATTTTAGCATTAAATTTTAAAGTACTTTTAGAAGATAGATGTCCGTCTCATTTCTCGAGTCCTTTTTGGCTTACGCCGTAAATAAATTCATCATCATCATTTCTCGAGTGTTTTTATGTGCTGAAGAACTGTGCACTGGCCTCATAATATTTGGAATAGAAATAACTGGAGACAAACAAAAACTAGAAGCCTCTGCCTGTAGAATTATTTCCGTAATTTCTCAAAACTGATTATAGGTGAATGGTAGTGACCTCTACAGTTAGCCTGCCAGCTCACATTATAAAGGACTACTGTGAAATATTTTCTTTTTAGAAAGCAATTTCCCTTGAGTTCCCCTCCTCCAGTTCCATTCTAGATCCTCTGCAGTCCAGATTCTGCTCCTACCCCCGTTTATCTGAAACTGTTCTGAGTGCGCTCAGACCACATGGGGAGTCCCTGCAACCCTCCCTGGGATCACTTCATGGTTGCCTTTGGGATTTCTGTGTGGTGACCCTTCCCATAACATCTGAGAGAAGCTACTGCTTTGCAGTCCTAAGGTTGTCATCATTTCTGTAGTGCAGGTGCCATGGGCACTTTCTGGGGTACGTCTGCTATGTCTCATCTTGTCAGTCCCTAAAATAAATATGTAGAATTGCCCCAAGGACTCTATTTTGGTTTGGGTTTATTTTATGATGCCCTAAAGAGAAGTACTAAACTGCTGCTCCTATTGTGATGATACCAAAGACTCTACTTTTTTTTTTTTAAAACCTCTAGCTTTGTGTGTTCAAGTTTCATAACACGTGATCTGTTTTTTTTATTTTTGCAGTGAAATACAAGCTTTAGAGCCCATGTGCATTACTCTTGGAGACCAGCAGACAATATGGGCTTTGGACATCCATGGCAATCTCTGGTTCAGATCTGGTGTTGTTTCAAAGAAACCCCAGGGAGATGATGACCATTGGTGGCAAGTAGGCATTCCTTATTTAGATTTTGGCAAGGTCCATTCTAGGGTGTGTCTCCTAATATGGGCCTTTCCCTGACTCTCGGGCTTTCTTGCAGGGATCCTATTGTAAACATAGCACAAATAATGCCTCTAAAAACTTAGACATTATACATCCGCATTGGGGTCACTAGCTGCTCCCAGGCTGGGACCAGGGTCTATAGTTCTTATCAGTCATAAGCAGTACTGTAGAATACAGTGTTGGATGTAGACCAGGGTTCAGTTCCCATCAGCCATGAACTCGAGGCTGAGAGATAGTGACCTAACCATTAAGTCCTCATCTGTAAAATGGGAATAATAATGACCTTCCTCACAGGGTGGTTGCGCGGGTGAACTGGATAAGGATTGAAAAACACTTTGGACACTGAAAGCGCTATAGAAATGCGAAATAATTTCCTAAAAAGGAGGGAAACCTATGCTATCTTTATGAACAAATTGATATGAAATTCCCAATGTGTGTTTTTGTGGCCAAATTGTTCAATAAAATGCTTCCTTCTGCCATTGCCCAAAGGCTTCAGAGCCACAAAGAGTTGCTTCTTTTAGCTATAGATCTAACTGAGGAGTAAAAACAGATCCTCTGTTCATTGCAGTCTCTGAGCACCAAAACATCACACCTGTGATCCTTTTGGTGACAGCCACATGTCTCTTCATCACCTCCCTTCCCTCTGCCTCTGAAGGGATACTTTCACCTCTGCCTGCCCTTCATAAAAAAAATAATCCTGTTGTTTGAGTATATGGTCTTGGGTAGGGACCTGTGTGTTTTCCCTGTTGTCACCAATGGGGAAAATGCAGTGTGCAAGGGATCCCTGGTCTTGAGTTAGCACTGAGCTATTTTGGATCATATGGAAATGAGTTGATATCTAGTAAATTATTCCCCCCTTTCCTTTAAAAAAAATATTTTTGGCCTCGCACTCCATGTTCTGGAGCGACCTCTGCCGTCCGCTGGGAGGTTCCTCATGTGGGCCCAGGGGATCCCTATGGAGAGAGTTTTCTCAGTTGCCACACCTAGGCAACTGAGAGAACCAATGGTGACCCCGACTATCTCCTCCTTCCGTCATATGTGTAAAACCTGGCTGTTCCACCTGGCTTTTGGTGAGGGAGATGGGGTTGGGGAGTGGGCTGGGAGTGGGAGGGTTCGTTCAGTGCCTTCCTTCCTTAATGTGTTTTAATTGTGTTGTTTTTAGCTTTTTATGTTTGTCTATTATGTTGTAAGCCGCCCTGAGCTGCCTGGAGCAGGAAGGGTGGGGTAAAAATGTTGTAATAAATAAATAAAATGAACTATGTGTATACAATCAAATTAGATACAAAGGAAATGAGCATCAGACATAATTAAATAGAACAATACTTTAAACAGAGTTAACTTGACATTATGCTCGAATAATTTTGAGTGTCACTGAGTAAGGAATAGTCGATGCTCTTGAAATGAAAAAAACAAAAACAAAAAAACCAGAACACAGCCATTTGGCTTCAAAACTATGATTCCGAAGTGCAAATTTTGCAGTCACCTGGTCCAATGGAAAGACCCCTTTAATGAGGTGGTTGATCATTCACTGGTGCTGGATGGTACGGCATTCTAAAAGTCCTTCCCTCTCCTCTTCTCTTATCCCCCCCAACCATTAAACACACTGTGCATTTCTTGATAGGATGTCAAATGATTCCCCATAGTAATACCTAGAAAAGACAACTTTGGGTCCGTAGGGAGGAGACCGCTTGCTACCCTTAAGGGATGTGGCAATTTAACATTCTCCCTTCTGGGATCAAATATATTGTCATACCTTATTGCTTACAGAGCTTAACCAATAAACACTCATCTTTCAATTCTCTGGGTCTGAGACAATCTGAAAATAGTGTCAAAATCAGCAAGAACATATGCTCGTACCACTCAAGACTGTGTGAGATGATGAATGGATGTTAATTGAAGAAACATCTCCTCATTGCCTCTCTCTCAAATAGATGCAGGGAAGAGGAGAGATGCTTTTGTTCTCTGTGACCCTTATGGGGTCCGTATGCCATAGAATTTCACAGCTTTTGGCACCAATAAGTGCTAACAATTTTTAGGCAAGTGTTTGTGTAAAATAAGCTGTAGATTGGTGTATGAGTCTCTGTAATCCAGGCTCTTATAACTTTAAATCCATCAAAATTCAAGGAAAAATAAACTTCTGAATTCTGTCCTTTCACTACTTTGTCCTTTCACTTAAGCCATTGTAACGGAAGTATCAGAAGGGAGGGGAAGGGGAAGGAAGGGGAATCTTGTAGAAGAAATTGTAGTTCTCTTGTAGTTGAGCTGATCTTCCGGGTTTTTTTTCTCCTCCTGCTAGGTGAGTATTACGGATTATGTGGTGTTTGACCAGTGCAGCCTATTCCAGACTATAATCCATGCAACGCACACAGTGGCAACAGCAGCACAGGCTCCTGTAGAGAAAGTTGCAGACAAACTCCGAATGGCATTCTGGTCACAGCAGCTTCAGTGCCAGCCCAGCCTCCTTGGGGTCAACACCGTTGGCGTATGGATCTCTTCAGGCAAAAACGAGTTCCATGTAGCAAAGGGAAGTCTAATAGGTTGGTGCGTTTTTACCCCTGTTGGGTTTTTTTAAAAAAAAAAAAAGAACAAAGAAGCTAATTACAACATTCTTCCTCCTCCCCTCCCTCACAATAAATCCAGATCTGATCATTTTCAGCCACAGTAAATTTTAAGAGCCATAGAGTCACAAGGCTGGAAGGGACCCCAAGGGAAATCTGGTCCAACCTCTGCACAAATGCAGGACCTGCCACACCCCAACCATACGCACAGAGAAATCCCACCAGTAGCTACAAGTAGAAACGGGGACCAACCAAAGCACACCGATGCCTGAAATAACAGGAAATAATTTTAGAAAAAGTAGGATTCAAATGTTCCAAACAGGTGAACCACACCCATGCTACAGGGGAAGGTGAAAAACCCTGAGTCACCTGCCAATCTGCCCAGAGGGAAAATTCCTTCCTGACCCCCAAGTCAAAGAAGCTGTTTTTCTTTAGTGTCTTTTTAAAATTAGAACAAAGGTACAGGCTTTCTGGAGCTGTTGTTGTCTTCATGTTTGGTCTGAAATCAGCATTTGAAAAAGCAAATACTATAGAAAGTGAGTTTGAGAGTCTGCGGCTTGGGAGCTTGTTATGCTTTTCAGAGACTGGAGGACACTGCCAGCTTGTGCTGATAGCATGCTGTACTCATCACTGGTAATCACTGAAGGAAAGAACAGCGAGTTACTGCTTACTATCTAATGGGGGGAATGCGCTCCTTGCTGAGACGAGACACTGTGCTTATTCACGTTAACCTTGGTGCTAGATCACTTATGGTTACAACATGATTTGGCTACTGCTAAGAACCTATATCTTTTAAGTTCTTAGCTTCCTCAATCCCAGCTTTCAGCAACAGCCTAGGTGCTTTTTCATCTGCTTCTTGAAGCAGTTCTAACATGCTCTATGCAAGACTCTGCTTTTAAGAAATAAAAATTCTCTCCCCCCCTCTTTCTTTTATTTTTAAAGAAGGCAGGAGCACTGCTCGGGCAGACGTTTTTTAAATTTCTCAAAAGTTTCTTTAGGCTTGGCTAAACTGTATTGTTAAATCTAAGTGCTGAATCTAAGCCTCTCATTATCTCACTGAAAAAGGTGATCGTATGGTGGCTCAATAGCAGCCAATGGCAGTATTAGCCAAGAGACACTAAATGATGAAGTGGAGGCTAATTCTCACTCATTAGATAATATGAAAGATTAGGTGCTCAGCTATATGCTGTTTACATAGGGAGCCTGTTTACATAGGAAACAGGAGGAAAAACTCCTGTTCCTTCTTGACTAGTATCCAATTAGATTACACCTTAACATTTTTGATGATTACTAGGTGGGAGTGCTTAACATACATATAAACATGCACGTATAAAGCCTTGCAGACTGCCGAAGTATTACTTGCTGCTGGAAAGTTTAGTTAGTTCACAGCCATTCTGTAAAAAAACAAAACTCCTCCTCTAGGTTGTATAGATGCTTTCTGTAAATTTCTTTGAGTTCTGGGGTTATAGGTGAATTGCACCTAGAATTCTAATGGGGAAACATCTGCACAGTGTGTTAAACCTAGTTGACTGAAAGACAGCAGTGTCGTACCAACAAAGGTTCTTAACTTTCTCAATAGCATTGCTGTTGCAAATCCTTTTGATTTGTGAATTGTACTGGGTAAATCCAATTGTACTTGAGTAAAAAATGATCTTCTGTTGCAAATGCAATTGTTAGGGTTGAGTTGCCAGTACTTAGGATAAAAGTCAGTCTGTGCAGATTATTTCAAATTACGCAGTTTTACAGAGGGACACCTTGAAAAGCAGAGGATATGATCTGTATGCTAAATTTTAGTTTCTAGCATGGGGTGGTGGTGGTGCGAGTTAATGTAACTAAAAAATGATTAAACTGACAACCGTTTATGTTAAAATGAAGTCTCTCTGAGTCGGCCTGACTTCATCCATGTGTGATGCAGGCTAAAATGGTCAGTGACTTAAATGTAGTTACAACCAAGCAAAACAGCTAGTTTGTGTGGTCTTGCTTCCTGATTTTAAAATAATCTTTCAAACAGTATAGGAGTGTTATCTGATAGAAAATGTGGATACGCACAAGAAAATCTGTAGTCTTCCATCCAGATCCATAGTGATATTTTTTATATCATTTGATCAAAGTAAGATCACATATTGACAACAGCAGAGAATGAGTGTTTAAACCAGAGCTCCACCTACCTTTTCCACCAGACTTTACCTAGCTCCTCATCGGGTGAAAAGAGACATGCACCTTAACTCCCATGTTGGGGGGGTGGGGGGCAGTGCTTGTAGAATAGGGAAAGGTGGGGGGACTCGTGAGAGGGAATCCCAGGGAGAAGGGGGGATGGGGGCAGGAGGGATATTTAGGGGAAAGGGATGGGGAGGGGATCTCCCTCACAGCCTGGGCAGGACAGCCGGGGGGGGGAGGGGCTATTAGGGTCATGACAGGCATGGGGAGGTATGGTCTCAGGAGGGTGGGAGTGGTGAGGCGGGAGAGATGTCTTGTGTTCATCCCGCTTACCCCTCCACCAGCAGGTGAGCGGGTGGAACTTGGGTCAGGGGGTCCCCGGCCTGGCTTTGGTGGTGGTAAACGCGAGGTCGGTGGCAAATAAGGCAACAACGGTACAGGAGGTAATCCTGAACCACGCCGCCGATCTCGCATGTATTACGGAAACCTGGCTGGACAATGAATCTGGACCTATCCTGGCTGATCTTGTTCCAGCCGGACATTCCGTACAGCACCAGCCGCGGTCAGGCGGACGGTGTAGCTGTGATTTTTAAAGAGGGATGTTCTGTAAGGAGGTATCTGGTGTAATCCATGGTAGGCATTGAAGGTCTCCATCTTGTGTTTGATTTGGCAGGGGACAATTTGGGAGTGTTGCTGGTATACCGTGCACCTGCCAGTACGGCAGTCTTGGGGGACCTCAACATTCACGCCGGCGCAGTTCTCGGGGGAGCCGAGCATGAATTCATGGCCACCATGGCAACCATGGGCCTGTCCCAGAGGGTCATCGGCCCGACACACCTTGGAGGACATAGCTTGGACCTCATGTTTTGCACTGGCCTTGAGGCAGGTGCTCCGTTAATGGGGGAGGTATCAGCTGTGCCCTTGTCATGGACGGATCATTACCTTCTGCAGACCTCCCTTCTAGCACATGTCTGCCCCCGGAAGGGTGTGGAACCTATTAGAATGGCCCACCCCTGGAGGCTGTTGGACCCAATGCGATTTCTAGGCACTCTGGGGGAGTTACCCTCTGACCTTGACGACTGTCGCATCAATGACTTCGTCAAGCTATGGAACATCTGGCTGACAGAGGCCATCGATCGAACAGCTCCCAGGGGTTCGCTGCCCAGACAGATGCTCCGCAGACCTCCTTGGTTCTCCGAGGAGCTGCAAATGCTGAAGCAAGAGGGGAGACGTTTGGAGCGACGGTGGCATCATTCTCGTCCTGAAGCCAACAGATTGCGGCATAGAGCTAGTTTACGAGCCTATGCCATGGCTATGTGGGCAGCAAAGAGGGAGTTCTTTGCTACTCTCATAGCATCCGCTAAATCCTGTCCAGCGGAGCTGTTCTGGGTTGTACGGGGACTGGGCAGTCCGGCTTCCCTCAACCCTGGGGTTGTCATCATCTGCCTACTGTGACCTTTTTGCGGATTATTTTGCTGAGAAAATAGCTCGCATTCACCAGGACCTCGATGCCGCACTTAATACAGTGGAGTTTGTAGAGAGTGTAGAAGCCCCGGCTTGTCCTATTTTGTGGGATCACTTTCAGTCGGTGACACCCACTGACGTAGTGGGTGTGTTTGGGACAGTTTGAGCCACTTCTTGTGAATTAGATCCATGCCTGTCCTAGCTGGTTATGAGCTGCCGGGAGACAATGGGGCCCTGCGGGAGGGCAGAGTGCTGGGCTGCCTCAAGGAGGCAGTGGTACGGCCTCTGCTAAAAAAAACAACCCATCGCTTGACGCTGACTCCCCTGCCAGCTATCGGCCTGTCTCTATAACCTTCCCTTTTTAGGGAAGGTTATTGAACGGGTGGTGACTCAGCAGCTCCAGGGACATCTTGACCACGTTGGTTATCTTGATCCCTCTGTCTGGCTTTCGTCCGGGTCATGGCACTGAGACAGCACTTGTGGCTTTAGTGGATGATCTCCGCCGTGAAAAGGACCTGGGTCGTTTGAACCTATTGGTCCTGTTAGATCTGTCGGCAGCATTTGATCGTTGACCATGAGATGTTGGTGATGCGCCTGTGGGGGTGGGCGGAATCGTTCTCTCTCTCCCGTGGAGGCAGGCAGTCCGTGCTGGGCTTTGCTCCTCCATCTCAGGTATTAGGCAGGATCAGGTCTGTGACTGGCCATCAGTACCTAGGGGAGG
This sequence comes from Sphenodon punctatus, assembly GCA_003113815.1. NCBI lineage: Eukaryota > Metazoa > Chordata > Lepidosauria > Sphenodontia > Sphenodontidae > Sphenodon > Sphenodon punctatus. The sequence continues at coordinate 2,211,993 of QEPC01010089.1, read as the reverse complement.
AGCAACCCTAGCCCTGCTAGCCCAGATCTGTTCCTGCCTCTGTAGGGAAAACAGCAGGAGGCTTCCTCTTCAAGGGAAAGCCAGGTCTAATAAAAATTTAAAAATTTTAAAAAAATTAGGATACCTAGTCATCTAGCATTTGTGTGTGGCCCAGAGGAGCAGGACACTCGCTCCAGATCCCCTCCTGCCCCCCACCCCCCTTTTCAGGGAAGGCGGCATGGGGCTAGAGGGAGTCCGTTTTTTCGGCTCCGGGATATTCTCTGTGAAGAGGACACGTGGGGTAGACCGTCCCAAGGGTTCCTCACCCCCTCCTACTAAGAAGGGGCGATGGGATGAGGGAGCATGCAGCCCCGACCCAAGGGCCTCGGAACGTTCCCGCGGCACCTCAGCCGTGCACGTGGGCACACCAGCGCCACGGACTCAGGGGGAAGCCCGGGAGTTCCCGCCCACCACCAGCCACCGCAGATGCTGGCAGGGTGAGTGCAGGCCCGAAGGCCCCCGCGGAGACCCCACGAGGCCCCCCCCCATCAGTGGGGCAGGAGCCCAGAAGGGAGAGTGGTCCGGCTCCCAGTCAGGCCGCTAGGCCCAGGAGCGCGGGAGGGGCCCTGGAGACTCAGGTGGCTGCCATAGTTTCCCACTCTCGGCCTCCAAGCGGAGGCGAGTCGGACCTCTCGCAGAGGGGCAGCCCTCCGGGCAGGGATAGGCCCGTCCATGGGGCAGAACCAAACGGCGGGAGGCCGCCATTCCGGCAACGCTCATGCAGGGCCTCTAGCCCCAGGTAGCATAGCCCTCGGGGGCACAGCCCCAGGAGACAACCCCCCAGTCAGGCCTCCCTCTGGCGCCACTCTAGGGAGTGCAGTGCCTCCAGAGAAGGGCCCCATTCGCCTCACTACAGAGAGGCATAGGGCCTCGGAAGAGAGGGGTGAGGGGCATAGCCACAGGTGCAGGCCCCGCCGCTCGATCTCGTCGTCCTTTGGCTCCTCTTGGTGCAGTAGGCGCCACAGGAGGAGTCCCCAAGCTCGCTCCCCTCTCCGGGAGTCCCACAGCCCGTCCCAGGCAAGAAGCAGGGCTGGGGAAGAGGGAGATGTTCCCCCTGCAGTATTGCAGTGACTGGGGAGACAGCTGGTTTGTAAGGGGGTAGGGGGACCTTTTGGGGGGAACCCCATCGGTCCCTGCCCCCTCTGTGATTGGGGTCAAATCCTGGGGGCTGGCCAGGGGGGAACCTCCCCCTGGTCCCATAGATCTAACTCCCCCGAACCAGGGATGGTCAGCAAGGGCGGCGCGACTTCGACCTCCCCCTCGGGTCCCCCAGATACGGAAGAGGGAGAACTCGTTGACGAGCCCCAGGACCCGGTGTCAAAAGCGGGGTCACGTATTTTCCAGCCCGATTTTTTTTCTTAAATTAGTGGCCAGCATAGCGGCCAGGATTGGCCTATCCCTACCCCCGCCACCTGCTCCCACAGAGGCGAACTTAGCGGAGGATGCCTCCCTCATGTTGCCCCCAGAAGAGGTGGATGTCTCCAGGCTTCCCCTCCCGTGGCTCTATATGAAGATTCTGCAGGGCAAGTGGGCACAGCCAACAAAGGCCAAAGGAACCCATTCGGTGGCGAGGCGTCTTTATGCTCTCCAGGAAGATCAAGTGGCATCCTTCGCCCTCCCCAAGGTGGATGCGGCACAGCAGAACTGTCAAAGGCCTCAGTTCTTCCCGCGGATGGGGAGGGTACCCCAAAGAACCCACTCGACAGGAAAATCGAGACATTTCTACGAAGAGACTTAGAGGCCGCAACTACGACGTGCAGGGCTGCTGCTTCAGGCTCGACCTTCGCCCGCGCAATGGTCCTATGGATCAAGGACCTGGGCCCGCTTGCTACCTCAGCAGACCTGAAGGACGGCTTGAGAAGGCTGGCCTCTGCTGCCGCTTTTGTTGAAGATGCAGCACTGGATCCAGCTCAGTTTTCGGCTCGCTCTATGGCTAACAGCGTCGCGGTGTGAAGGGCGGTGTGGCTGCGCCCCTGGAGAGCGGACCTACATTCCAAAATGGTGTTCGTGTCGGCACCCCTCGTGGGGGGAAAGCTGTTTGGAGAACCAATGGATAAGGTCATGACAGATGAGCCTGAGAAAAAGAAGGGTCTACTGGTAAACCCAGGAAAGGAGGAGCCACGTAGGCAGCAACCTTTTCGCCAGCCATTTTGGCACGCGCACACACCCGAAGAGGAAGTTTCTCATCGTTTAGACCCAGAGGGGGACGGGGAAGTCATCAGTTCCAAGGTCCTCGACGCCAGGGGAAGACAGACAAAGCGAACCCCCCGCCCTCCTGACTCTCTTCAGACCATACCCTCTCCGTCGTCCCTGGGGGGCCGCCGGCAAGCTTTTGCTCACCATTGGGACGGGACAACGTCAGATTGCTGGATCAGGGAAACCATCAGGGAGGGCTATGCTCTCAAGCTGGATTCCTGGCCAAGAAAACTTCAGGTGAGTGCCTGCACCCAGACTCCCCGACAAGAGGGCTCGCACCCAGGGAGCCATCGATCATCTCCTGAGCATTGGGGCAATAGAGGAGGTTCCTTTGCTGGAGCAGTTTTCCAACGTGTATTCCATCTTCTTCACCGTCCCAAAGAAGAACGGAGTTTCAAGAGCCGTTCTGGACCTCCGGTTTGTCAACAAACACCTGAAGCGCATCACAGGAAGTTCAGAACGGAGACTTTGGCCTCAAACATCCACGCGATCCACCCGCAAGACTATTTAGCCTCTATAGACCTAAAAGAGGCCTACCTGCATGTTCCCATAAGGAGATCCCACAGGAGGTTCCTGCGGTTTGCTTATGAAGACAAATATTTCCAATACCGAGCCCTTCCTTTTGGCCTGGGACCCTCCCCCAGAGTGTTCACCAAACTGCTGGTGGCAAATCTGAGGAAGACGGGAATACATGTGTTCCCATACCTAGATGACATTCTGGTCAGGGCACCATCAAGAACCAGATGTGAACAAGCAGTCAGGGAGACGGTGAACTCTGCACAGCCCCGGGTTCGTGGTAAATTGGTAAAAGAGTTTGTTGGTGCTTGAACAACACATCCTCCACCTGGGGGGAGCCCTAGACACGATGCAAGACAGACTTTTTGTCTCCAATGAAAGAGAACAGAGGATTTGACTGGAGATCTCCCGTCTCAAGGACAACAGCTCGGCGCCAATCCTGTCCTTTGCAAGGGTGCTGGGCCTCATGGTATCCTGCATGAAGACAGTGGGATGGGCTCGCTCCAACCTGCGCCCATTACAGGTGTTCCTAATGCCGTGGCAGGAATTCATTGCCGCAAAATCCACCAAGGTGATCCAGCTCCCACCGGACCTTCTCGCGTCTCTAAGCCGGTGGCTCGCCTCTCGCATATTTGCAGTAGGTCTCCCCATTCAGGAGCCCTCCAGGGTAACTGTGACAACGTTACCCTGGAGCCTGAGGGGGTGGGGAGCTCACTGCGGTTCCCAGATGGTTCAGGGCACTTGGTCAAGCACAGAGCAGGGATCTCACATCAATCTCCTCAAACTGAGAACAATCTGACTGACACTCCCAACAGTTAATTCACCTGGTGAGGGGGCAGCACATTCTGGTGTGCAGAGACAGCATGACGGCAATGGCGTTTGTGAACAGGCAAGCGGGGGGACACGATCACATTATCTAATGGCCAAAGCAACTCACCTGATGTCCTGGGCGGAAGCCAACCTTCAGTCCTTAATAGCCCTGCATGTCTGAGGAGAGGAAAACATTTGGGCAGACTGGCTCAGTCGGCAGACAATCGACCCAGGAGAGTGGGCATTACACCCAAGCGTATTTTCACAACTGACACAGAGGTGGGGCTCACCCAGCCTTGCCCTGTTCGCCTCTCGCGACAACCGCAAGGTCAGCCGCTTCTCCAGGCATCGAGACAGCCAGGCAAAGGGAACGGATGCCCTTTCCAATCCCTGGCCGAATCAACTGTTGTGTGCCTTTCCATCGGCTCCTCTGATCCCTCGATTCCTAAGGAAGGTCAAGCGCTGGGGCGCTCAAGTCATCCTAGTTATGCCGAACTGGCCTCACAGGCCATGTTTCTCGGGCATCAGGGAGATGCAGATCGGACAAGAGTTCAAACTTCCCCTGAGGGAGGACCTCATGTCACAGTGACCCGTTCGCCACCACAACCTCGCAAGACTAAATCTAACTGCCTGGAGGTTGAGTGGTACCAACTAAGCGTGTTTTGGGTATGGCGACAAGGTGCTGCAGACCCTACTAGCAGCGCAACAGCCGTCCATTAATTGAATATATGACACTACCTGGAGAGCGTTCCAGGGGTGGGCGTCAGTCCAGCATGTTCCTCCCTTGGCAGCTGGGGTCCCAGAAATCTTAGCTTTTCTACAGACAGGCTTGGACAAGGGGCTATCGACAAACACTCTCAGGCAACAGGTGTTGGACCGTCGACAGCACCTAGAGGTACCAGGACACAAGGTGCTCGGGGCCCACCCCCATGTCCAACGATTCCTGAAGGCGTCTGCTTCCCTGAACCCAGCAACCAGACACAGGTTCCTTTCGTGGAGACTCAACGTGATGCTCGAGGCGCTTCAGGGACCTCTGTTCGAGCCAACACAGCAAGTTTCCCCGAAGATCCTGTCTTTTAAGGTAGCTTTTCTGGTGGCGATCACTTCAGCGAAAAGGGTCTCAGAACTGGGAGCCCTGTCGGCAGACCCAGAGCTGTGCCGGTTCGACAGCGACAAAGTGTCCCTCCATTTTCATCCATCCTTCGCTCCGAAAGTGAACACAGCATTCCATGGCAACCAGGATATAGAGCTGCCTTCCTTTTGCCCTAACCCCCAGCATAGCAGGGAAGTGGGTTGGCATAGGCTAGATGTCTGCGGGGCCCTCAAAATCTACCTTGACAGAGTCAAGGATTTTAGGATAGATTCTGCTCTCTTTATAGCTTTCCTCCAGAACCAGAAAGGGAAAGAAGTGTCCTCTGCCACCCTTGCTAGGTGGCTGAGGGGGTGCATTGCTCTTGCTTATGAGGCAAAACGTCTTCAAGTTCCTTTGGGGATTATGGCCCACTCCCTTTGAAGTGATGCCACTAATGCGGCCCTCTTACAAGGGGCCTCTCTGGATGAAATCTGCAAGGCGGCCTGCTGGTCGTCCTTGCGTACATTTACGAGGCACTATAGAATCAATACCTGGGCCTCGGCCCAGGCAGCCTTTGGGCGTCAAGTGCTGCAGAGGGTCCTGGCATGAGACCTGGGATTATCCTGTGGAGGCTGGCATCCATGTTCCCTCCTGTTCGGGGGACACTGCTTGGGTATAGCCCAGCACGGATTGCTTGCCTCCACAGGAGAGAGAGACAGAGGTAAATTTGGTGACTAACCTTGTGAATTTTCTTTCTTCTCTCATGGGGAGGCAGGCAGTCCGGCCCACCCCCATGGATGCTTGGTCTCATCCCTCCTTAGGTTCAGACGGCTTCTTCAGTTAGGAGAGGTTTTCGATAGTTCGTCATTTTTCTTCCCCGTCAGTGTCAGAGGGGTTGTTACCCTTACGGGGAGAGTTCAGCTAGGTGTTCCTTAAGTAGGGTCGCTAGCAGTAAGTTTGTCATAGTTACAGTTAAAGGTTACCCTTTAGGCCAGTGGGATAAGAGAAAGTTCGGCTTGGGTAGTCACTGATCTGGGCTAGCAGGGCTAGGGTTGCTCCTCCCCTAGGTATGACGGCTAATCACAGACCTGATCCTGCCTAATTCCTTAGATGGAGGAGCAAAGCCCAGCACGGACTGCCTGCCTGCCTCCCCATGAGAGAAGAAGGAAAATTCACAAGGTAAGTCACCAAATTTTCCTTTCTCGAATGGTTCCACTCATTCCTGACCAGGAGAACTCAGTGAGTGGTACTCAGTGACTGCTTTTCATCTTACTGAGACCTCTCTTGTGGGGTTCCGCAGGGTTCTGTCTTGCCCCCTGTCCTGTTCAACGTGTATATGCAGCCGCTCGGCGAGGTGATCAGAGGGTTCGGGGTGAGGTGTCATCAGTATGCGGATGACACCCAACTGTACCTTTCATGCCCGGCTGTCTCGGTGCTTCACCGGTTTGGCAGCTGTTGGGGACTGGATGAGGGCTAATCAACTGCAGCTGAATCCTGACAAGACGGAGGTGATATTAGTGGGTAAGTCGGTGGAGATGACAACTCCCTCGACTGATGGGGTCTGTCCTGCACAGACTTCCCAGGTACAGAACCTGGGGGTGCTCCTCGATGCGCAGCTCCGCCTGGATCTCCAGGTGGAGGCTGTGGTGAGGAGTGCCTTCCGGCAGTTACAACTGGTGCGGCGGCTTCGGCTGTTGGTTTCTGTTTCTGACCTGGCCACGATCATCCATGCTTTTATTAGCTCTCGGTTAGACTACTGTAATGCGCTTTACGTGGGGCTACCTATGGTGACCGCTCGGAAGCTGCAGCTGGCGCAGAATGCGGCGGCCTGGCTCTTGGTGGGACTGGGCCACTGGGAGCGCATTACACCAGTGCTCTGATCTCTGCACTGGCTTCCAGTAGTCTTCCGGGCCCAACTCAGAGTGTTGGTTTTGACTTATAAAGCCTTACATGGCCTGGGCCCTGCCTACTTGTGAGATCGCCTCACTCCCCGGGTTCTGGATCGGCCTCTGCTGTCAGCTGGGGGCGCCATGTTGTAGGTCCCCTGGATTTCCCGGGGAGTCACGTGGGATAGGGCGTTTTCGGTGGCTGCACCTCACCTCTGGAATTCCCTCCCAGTGGGGGCCCATCTGGCCCCAGACCTCCCAGCCTTTCGTAGGAACTGTAAGACCTGGCTGTTCTGTCAGGCGCTTGGCGAGGGAGAGGGTTAATGGGGTTGTCGGGGTTGGGGAGAGGGTGAAGGTGGGTGGGTCTTCCTTTTATTATTAATTATTATTATTCTGTATAGTGTAAAAAACACATTATTAATGTGTTATATTATTTTTTTATTTGTTAGCCGCTCCGAGCTGCCTGTAGCAGGAGGTGGTGGGATATAAATTTTCAAAATAAATAAAATAAACTCCACTTTAACAACTCTTTAATATTTTTTCTTATTACTATTTACATAGTGCCAGCAGTGTACCTGGCACTGTACAGTCAATAGTTATAGGCAGGTCCCTACCCCCAAGGGGCTTACAATCTAAGAGACAAGGGGGTGGCAAGACAAGAGTACGTTCATGAGGTTGAGAAGTTTCAGGTGCACGTGCTTCACTTAGTTACAGGAAACTAGATTCTGAGAGAGGGGAAAGAGGACATAATTTCACTCATGACAAGTTAGGGAAGGCCTCACGAATGTATCCTTGTCTCTCCCTGTGTTCCCCTCCCGTTATCCGTTCTGGCTTGTAAGCCCCTTGGGGTGGGGCTCTGTCTATAGTCATGACTATCCAATGCCAGGCATGTTCCTGGTGCTATATACATAATAATACTTTAGTGAAAGAGTTTGTCACAGAATTTAGGTTGTGAGGCATGTGGGTCACATTGATGTTCATCTTAGCTTTCCTTTCCAGGAACGTACTGGAATAATGTTGTGCCTCGCGGTACTGCTTCTGCCACAAAATGGGCTTTTGTGTTGGCTTCCACAGCTCCAACTAAAGGAGGTAAGCACGTCTTCAATAGTCAATAACGCTTGATGCTGAAAGTTGTTAGCTGAAATAAAACGACTCAGTTGAATAATGCTTAGTAATTCTAGATTTTTGTGGTGCTCTTTTGTTGTGTAAAAACTGTGGACTTTGGATGAAGTCCCAAGAGTCATGATGTGCTCTTAATTATTGAAGATAAACTGATATGAGGCTTGTCTAAACTGGACCTAAAGTTCTAGATGGGCTGCTCTTTGAACAGTTGCATGTATTAGTGGTCTGGAAAGAGTCCCCATTCCCCTCTGTCCGAGGGAATGCTGAGCAGTTAAATACAGAGACAGACAGGGTAGTTGATATGTTGGGTATAGATGCTAAGGAGATGAGGGGAATTGTGATTCCTACTGAAAAAGGGAGGAAAATTAACAATTATGAGGGTTAACAATTCTGTACTGAACTATTTCCTGTAGTGCCCACAATATGGCATAGTCTAAAAAGTGATCTCTAGGGCAAGATGGTCCTCCAAATCATATTGAGATATTTCAAAGAATGAAATTTAAAGGAACTTAATACTAAAATATTTGCTCATCAGTTGTTGTTTGCAGCTACTTTACTTTCTTCATGCTGGTTCTGGTCTGTGACGCCAGATCCCTTATTGGGTTTCTGACTTGTTCAGACAATAAAGCTTTCCAATTAGCAGTTCAGTCTTCCACACCACTTCTATTTTTCCCATTGTCACAGAAGGAATGTAGCACAATGCTTTAAAAAAAAAAAAAGAATAGGTAGCTTTTAAAAATGTGTACACTTCCATCCTAATGATGCAGAGTTAAGTTTCACAGAACTCCAGTGAAATAGAAAAACACTATCCCATTTTACAGAAGGGAGAACTGAGAGGTGGGCTGACTTGCCTCAAAATCAAGTGGAAAATCTGTGGTAGAGCTTGGAATAGAATCCCTATCTCCTGATTCCTGGTCCAGGAGCGTAACTGCTAGAGCATCTTTTCTGTCATGCTGTTGGAAATAAATGGTAGGGTGGGTGTTAAGTTTTCTAAAAAGAAAACCTTTCCCTTTCCTTTATAATTTTAGAAGCAAATCTGAATCTTTTTTTATACATTGGATTCTTTCGCACTACAAAAATTATTTTTGTTTCCCGTTGGCCGATTTCCCCCCTGGTGTAGCAACTTTCTGAATTTCCCTCAACTGACTTTTCTTTCCAGACACATGCTATTTTTTCTGCTGGACAATTGGGTAGATTCATGTTAAAAAATCTCCTAGGAAATGTTTACAGGGGGCTTTACTGGGGTTTGACCCTATTCTAGCCATTAGCTGGCGACTTCTGGTGGAGCTGAATGTGTACAAGTCAGTAAAGCAGAAGCTTGTATAAGTTCAAAAATTGGGCCAAGACCTACCTGAGCCTGGTCCTTGCATAATATCGCTCCATGAGGGCAGGATATATCGGGAAAAGATTGGGGTTAAGATGTTCCCCCCCCAGCCTTTTCTTGACACAACCCTGCCCTTCTAGAGCCCTGTGATGTGTCAGGGTAAAACTACACATGATGGCAGGCCACTGGACACACATGAGTGAGGCTGGGAGAGCTGTCATGCTGCCTGGGCAGCCCGGCCTGGGCCGTGGCTACATCAGACATGCCAGCGGCCATCTCCAAGCGCCCCACCCCCTGCCTTGATGGGCAGCCAAGAACAGCTGCCATGACAAACCCAATCTGGGGCGGGTCACAGTGAGCCAAAACCAATGTTCTAAGCTGCTGTGGGCCGCTTTGCCCCGATTCGGAGGGCCCTAACCTGGGCTGTTACTTCTCTCTTTGCTGAGGCAAGAGCCCGAACTAGCTGCTATCATGACCCGGGATACCCAGGGTCAACATCTGGCAGCCTTAAACCGCATGTGACCGTGACCTGCGGCTCTAAGTGGGCTACTGTCACATCTGATTTTACCCACAGATGTGGGCCTCTTGTCCACAGAGAGGTTGGCCTGGCCCAATCTGAGTTTTTGGATGAGTAAAATCTTCCCACCCAAATCGCAGTTTAGTGTGTACCCTAAGTGCCTCTCACATTGCAGATAGTTGGTCTGGCAGTTGAGCACTTGTAATGATGCAGTATAAGCAGGGCTTCCTGCAGAGTTGAACTTTTGTGCTCTGAATAATTATTACATTATTTTTCCTAAGGAAAGACTAAAACGGCAGGGGAATCTGGAGGGGGGAGGTAGAAATTGCTACATAAGAGGCAGACAAAAGCATCAGAAAACAAAACCCCTTTTTTATTGGAGAATGAAATCCTACGTTTACAGAAGAATGAAATATACAGAGGAATATATCCTGAATGATTTACATTCACGTTTTACATATCATTTGTACTCTTCATCCTTAAACCTAATAAACAAAATGAAGAAGAAATCTTGTTAGTTTTTAATTATCTAAGCTACAAACAGGCATCTTATAATTCCTTAAACAAAGCAGAAGACTTTGCATGTTTTCTCCTAGGTACAGATACAATTATTTTACTTCAAAATAAGATGTTGAATATCTAGGTACCTAAAAGGAGGCTGAAGATCTGGGAATGGTGGCCTAAAGCATTTTCAGAATACTGATAGCATTGATTTTAAGCACGGTGATCAGGAAGTAACCTTGTAAACTTTAATATAAGTGGATTTGAAGTGATCTAACAATATTAACTTCCTTTTCTCCCTTCTGTAGAAAGCTTTCTGTGGTTGTGCCAAAGCAACAAGGATCTGTTTTGTGTCAGTGATCAAAATCCGCAATTCCGTCCTTCTACAGTACAGCTGCCACCTGATGCTGAAATGGTGTATTATTCAGCCTGCCAAGATGCCATTTGGGGTTTGGATACTCAGGGACAGGTCTTTATAAGAACACTTTCAACAGGTTGTCCGACTGGAATGCATTGGACAAAACTGGACCTCTCTCAACTAGGTATGGCTTTTTGGCTCTAGAACTAGTCCGCATTTTCTTTCTTTCTTCGGCATTCATAGTGGGCTTTTAGATACCGTTTTAGTTTCCTGACACTTGAAACCTATTCTGTAGGAACAAAAATGTATAATTCAGGGCATTGGGGTAGTATAGAAAGATGCTAAGTGTTCACCTTATCTGGTCATTACTCGGGTGGTTGCCTGTCAGATAGGCTTTTTTCACACAAGCACCCTAACACTGATCAAATGGGTGTTACGTTTTATTATACATGTTGCAGGGCACCCATAGAGCACACCTGCAGCTCTGCAACATGTATAATAAAATGTAACACCCATTTGATCAGTGTTGGGGTGTCTGTGTGTAAAGGGCCATAAACACAGGCGCTGCAGGCGAGTGGTGCTGGACTGGTGGTTCAGTTGCTGACACGCCTTTTTACGTCAGCACTGGACCAAGAACCCGGTCTGGTCTGGGGAGTGTTGTGCTGCTGAAATTTGCTTTTTCTAGATGACCTATGAAGCCATAGAGCTGAATGCTTTCCGTCCATTAAAAAATCCAGTCATGTACGACTATCTTCATGAGGAAAGCTGCATTGTTCTGTATGCTTTCTAGTTTAGGCCTCCAAGTCTACCCACCCACTTCTTTTGAGAGTTGGCAGTGATAGTCTTCATGTTGTGTCCTGAAGTCCTTAACCTTAGTTCTGTTTGTTAGCTTGCCCTAGGACATTGCTTGTGTATGAACCCTGGAAGCGAGTGTAGTAATTCCTGTGTGTTATGATTTATGGGTAGGTAACATGAGAGCTAAGAATGAATTACTTTCCTTTCTAATTCCACTTTTAAGGCAACTTTCCCATCTTTGCTCTTGGACCAAAGATGAACTTCCTATTTGTGTAAAATTAGTTCAGCTGTTTTGAGTTAGGCAAGCAGAAACAGCAGACGTCTTTCTATCCAACATCATTTGTACTGGTTATAATTGACAAAATGGGTTCTAGCTGTAACCCATTTATAATTGAGGCCTCTTAAACTGTAGTTGGACCGTACGTATTCATAGGAAAATGAATTGTATTAAACTTTTACCTTAAAATTTCAATGTAGGATATGACTTGACTTTAATTGTATTGGCCTCCACTACAAGATTGGCTTAAATTCGAACGATTCCTAAGATCACCACTGGTGAATGGGCTATAGTCCCCTTTACTTGACCTAGCAGTGCATGGAAGTCTTCTCTATTGAAGTAAACTGCTGGAGAAGAATAGATGAAATTGGAATGCTGTGGTACCAAAAAAAAAGCTGAATTTCTGTCACACCTGAAGCTCTATAGCATGCTCTGCTAAGCAAGAGCCATCATCAGAGACTTTGGAGATGGACTGGCGATGGGAGGTGGAAGAGTTTGACTGGCATTATAGCTTAAACCATCCTGGCAGCCAAGAGTTGTTATGATCACTGCTAAGCCTGTAGTAATGGGAAACCTATAGGAGCTTCTGTGGTGGATTGGAAACCTTTTAAAATGAATAGGGTGTCGTGTCCCCCCGACCCCTTCCACGGGTTTGCACTGGTTGCTGCGAGGAAGGTTTGACCATTCTGTACCAGTAGAGCAAATTACAAATATTAGTAAAATGTTTCTCACAGTAGGTGTAATATGCCAGTCAGCTTTCAAAATTAATTTCTAAGTAGCTTTTACTGTTTTAAGGACTAAGATATTTAGTCCTCCTATATAGTTCTCTAGTTCTCTGCAGGGAGGGTTATGAAGTAACTGGTAGATAAGAACAAAATATATCCACTACATCATCTCATTTCCATTCACCATGTGAATTTGTAATTCACCACGTGAATGTGTATGTAATTCACCACGTACAGGCTGCTTAAGTCAATGAGGTTTATAACCTGTGCAATGGTATAACCTATGCAGTAAAGAAAAGAGGGTCTGCAACAGCCATTGATGTACAACTTGTATAGTAAACAAAATAAAACTTCTATGTTGTGCAAGAGATACAAAATTGTGGAATAATTTAATGCAAAAAAAGCTAATACACATTACATATTCCAAATACCAAAAACCAAATGCATGTCTAGAGAACAGGCCATATAGACTTCACTCCTGAAATAAATATAGCTGACACATTTCAACTTCAGGTCTTCATCAGGGCTTTCTCTTCTATATTACATATCACTAAACCATGCTCGTATACTGTAAAGATAGAAAAGGGTATATAAAGCTCCAAATACTGGATGACAAACATAATTGAAAAAACTCTGCTTGCTTACAGAATCCTTCAATAAAAGGAATGTATAATATCTCTATCACCATGTAAAAATACACCTAAAATAATATTATTAAATGCTGTATCAAAGAAAAGAAGTAGAAAAATCTCAGAGAGAGAGAGGATCAAAAGCATAACTTCAGACAGAGAAACTGTTATAATTGACTTTGGAATAGGTGAAATGAAGTCCTTCAACTTTTTAATCCTTTTAAAGAAAAAATAAAAACTTTGACATGAAAAATGCATCTACATAAATGTACTGTAAGCAAGTAAAGAGAAAGCCCTAATGAAGACTTGAAGTTGAAACACATCAGCTATATTTAAAGATTTCATGAGTGAAGCCTACATGGCCTGTTCTCTATACATGCGTTTATATTTTCAGGCTTCATTGTTTTTTTATATTTGGAATATGTAATGTGTATTAGCTTTTTTTTGCATTACATTATTTCACAATTTTGTATCTTATACAAAGTTCAGAAGTTTTCTTTCATTTACTATACAAATTATACATCAGTTGTTCTTGCAGACTAGTGGCCGTGTCTGGTTTTTATAGGTCTCAGTTGTCTTGTATCATAACCTGTGCCGTGACCAGTCTTCATGTGATCCTTGTTGAATTACAAGATCAGGGATTGAATTTTTTTTTTACATTGTGGCCTAAGAAGCCAAATAAATAAATATTATTTTCAATTCTGGAATAATGGATTTCACTCAAGAAAAAAAACGTTAAAAGTGATAAGCTGCCTTAATAAAAATGTTGTAAAAGCAAATATGGGATTTGGTGCAGAATTGTTACTTGTCAAGAACAAATGTTAGAATATTTGTACTTTGTCAGTTGTGCTGCTCTGGTGCCCTTGCCCGGTGTTCTGGAGAGTGCTATCTGATCGATTATTTTGTTAGGGTTGCACTATCATTGTCAAGGTTTCTAAAGACAGTAAAGCAACCTTTACAATGTAACTTTTCCAAAATCTGTTGTCTTGATGAATGGTGGTTAGCATGACCTTTCACTAAGCCAGGTAAAAGCAGGAGGGGGAGAGGGTTTGAAAGTGTTACATAAGGAGGACACTTTGGCATATCAAATTGTCCTGCAGATGTAAATATGTAATACCTAGCACTGCCGAGTAAGTGATATGTGACTCCATGTTTGAGTGCGCTGACTACTGCTTATTTTGATCAAAACATTTCAGTGGAGCTGGGACATTATGTGGCAAAGCCATTATTATCAGACGTTCTTTGTGCTGCAAGGAGTAACAAGGTTTTATTTAAATAATGACTTTGTAGCTGAATGTCAAACTCCTAATGGCAGTAGACTTGTTCTGCCAGCTGTTTTTTCCTCCCAGCAGTACTATTTTGAGCTGTGCAGACTTTAATATAGCGACGTTAAAATAAGAGGTGAGTTGTATCCAATCATAAAGCAGAAACAGTTCAGATGTGCAAATTAATCCTTTCACTCATATAAAAAGCTAATTAAAAAGTAAATGTATATCAGCAGTAGATCTTAATGTAAGGTTATAATAGATTGCAGAGTCTCCATGGAAATAAATTTTTATAATTCTAATAAGATATGGAATGAAGATGCGTTTTCTATCCAAAGTGGGGGGAAATACTATTTTGACACACTTTACAAAGAGTCTATTGCCAGATTTCACTTCCCACAAGAGAACGTTGCATCCAATAACAGGAAATCTCAAACAGCACTGGAACATTTATTCTTATATTTGGCATGTAACCCAAACTTTCCCCATACACATAACATCATTGATAAACATTCATACAGGCCTCAAAGGCAGAAATGGATAATTTTACCAGTGTCTGGTAATCCAAGGTGCCCATAAGCCACCTTGTTTTGTGAGAAAACAAAAATGCGTTGTGAACATTTGAGTAACACACACAATCATATCTTAATGAGTACACTTGGATGTATAATGCCTCCAGATGCATCTGGAAAAAAACTTCAAGCCTACGTTTCAAAAGAACTGCCACTGCTTACATTGAGTGAGGTACAACAAAAAAACTACTACTCTTTAATTGAGGTGCGCAGAGCCCTACACATTTTTTGCACATTGCTGGTGACGCTGGCAGAAGCCAAAAAAAGATACAGCAAGCTGACAGTTGCCAGAAACTGCAGGCAATCTACTATGGCTGTTAATTTCTGATTAGTTGAAGTTTTATAGAGGTCCCCCACAACATTGAACTTAATAGGACTCCACTGTATGCATGCCTTCCTAATGCTAGAAATCTTTAAAAGACTAGAAATACAAATTATGCAAATTCAATGTAAGTGGATCCCACTGAAGGTAACATGTATTTAAGTGAATGAAATAAAAGAATAGAAGTTCTAGGCTTCATGATTTACAGCTCATTTTAATTTATAGTATCTAGACTTGTAAACATAAAGCTCACATGCTTAGATATTTGGTGGTGGAAGAACAATGAAGCATGGTTGTAAAATAGCAAAACACTAAAACTCGGCTGTTTTCTTAGGACTAAAATACTGATTTGATTTATTTTTTAGGTAGGCATTTTTAACAAATCCTCTTCTGTTGCTTATAAAACACTTTTGAAAAATGCTTGGCCCTTTAGTTTGTGTATTGGTACTGACAGCATGTTAACCTTGAGAAGTTAATCCATATGTTCTCTTGCAAGCACTTTGTAAATGCTGGGAACATTTGGAATGCTCCGCTCTGACATGTATTTATAGAGCAGGCTGTGAGGGTTCTTTAACCAGGACCAGTTCCAGGAGAGAGTTCGCTGTAGGTCATGTGGAAGTTTCTGTTTCTAAGCATAGATGACATTTTTTTGAACTAAGACTTATGAGTGAGTTTGTTTTTCCCCTCCTGCTGCCTGTTGAAGATAATCATTTTAATTGCATTAGACTTTTGCCTTGAGAGTTAAATCATCTATTTGCTTGAATTTTTATCTTACCCATCAATTAAGGCTCAGGGCAGGTTAAAATACATTTAAAAATATATTAAAAAATACACAAAACAATTTAAAATCCCCAAGCCCACTGATATATTTAAAAATACACAAATAAGACAGAGTAAACCCCCTAACCCACAATTTCCCCCAATCCTACCCCTGCCTGCCAAATGCCTGGCATATCTTGCATTGCCTCCAGAAGATGAGCAGACTTGGGCTTAGACAAACCTCCAAGGGAAGGGAGTTCCATAGTTGTGGAGCAGCCATTGAGAACACCCCCCCTGCGTGCCCTTGCTATACAAACTTGACTTGAATACCTGTGTTCTGTGTCCTCTAGACGTTATTTACTAATGGCAGAATGCTGCATAAATAGCCTGTTAGATGGAAAGAACAGCTTGAATAAATGCGGAACACACAAGCAAGCTTTTGCATTTTTCTCACGTGCTTCATAGCAAGGATGAGGAAATTTTGTTCCTCCGTGGGCCATTTTTGTAGTTAGTAAATGCCCGTGGGCCAGATAGAGGTTTAGAGATCTTGCTGTGGGGGAGTGCAATATGCCTAATGAGAGAAGCTACAAATTTTCTATAATGTTAGATCTGTTTTTAATAAAAGTAAATTTTGGATTGTAAAGATGATTAGCTGGTTTGTCAAGAGCCTCTCCTTGTTGTTAGGAGCCATAAAATTAACCAGCTTGTCATGTGGAAATCAACACATCTGGGCCTGTGATACAAATGGTGGTGTCTACTTTCGTGTGGGAACCCAGCCTCTGAACCCAAGTTTAATGCTGCCTGCCTGGATAATGATAGAGCCACCGATACAGGTAAACACAGTCTCTATCTTTCTACTTGTGCTCATATCTAGGACTAATTTTTTCAATTTATTGTACGTGGCCAATGGCCATAGCAGAAAATCATGATAATACAAAAACAATCTAGGATTAGGAAATGGAAAGATTTTGGCACTTTGAATTCTAGGAAGATGGCAGCTGAAGACAACCTGTGGATTTAAATATTCTGTCACTCAGAAAGTTTTCAGGCTTGTAGGAAATGCAAAGTAGTGGACTTCTTAATTGTACTAGCAATTTGTTATGGGTGTGGTTGGCCAATGTTGATTTGCCCAATGTCACCCAGTGAATTGAGTTCCTGGCTAGGACAGGATTTGAACCCTGGTCTCCCATGTCTAAGTCCAACATCTTATCAACTAGGCTACACAGCTCTCTATCCCTTCATCCCAAAAGTTACACAACTTTTTTTGTTAAATGTTGTGGAGCTCCTAAGTGTGTGTGGTTTTCAAGGGCCAGATTTTATTAGTACAGATCTGAAGAGGATACAGGGCTTGAAAAATGTGCCAGCTGCCTATTGAATGGAAGACTAAACCTGAGCTGGTTATAAAAGAAGGGTGTGATGGCACAGCAGGAAGGTGTACCTGCGATGCCCATTTCTGTCCTTTCTCCTCCCTCCTCATCATAACTTTGTTCTAACCCTGCTTAGCACCAACAAAGCTGAGTGCAATTCAAGAGTATGATAATGGGCCACTTTATATTAGCCTCAAATGTGGAAACATTTCTTCATAAAGGTATTAGAGATACTTTGTAGTTCTAGGAGTTGGGGGCTGATATTAAGGAACTCTGTGATTTCTGATGCTCAACCAGACCTTTTTAGCTTTTATTAGGAAGTTAAAGATGGTTAGTATTTTGTGTCACGCACACACACACACAAATGGATACTGCAAAATTTTGGTTATGGTAAGTAAGACCACAATCTTCCATTTGCTACATTACCTGATTCATCCGGAGTGTGTTAAAATGAACAATGTTCAAATCTCAGAATCGAGAATACAGGTAAACCCCAAGCAGAAGAATTGCTATGGTTTTGTTTTTTATATGGTGGTTTCAGCCTGGCTGATTACATGACAGGCAGCTGTCGGCTCCTTCTCCTGCGGGACGATTGGGGGGGGTAGCAAAAGCAGAGAGAGAGAGAAAAACGGTGTGGCTGAAAATTGAATCCCGTCAGTGGGCTATCTTGTGGGGATGAGTGGCTCGGACCCCAGCAGAGGGTCTGGTAGGGTAACAAGCAACATGCTGATAGCCCCCTACCAGTGGGTGTGGGGTGAATGTGCCTCTCATCCACATGCTGTGAGTGCTGAACCTAACAAACGGGGCTGGAGGAGAGGAGGCTAGGCCCTGAGTTGCAGCAGGGAGGTGGGGGAGCCAGGCACTTTCACTTTCCTTTCCCATTCTCGGATACTTTAGCAACTAAGGAAGCTCAGCTCCCTCTCTGGTGAGCCCTGTGCAGTCATTTCAAGGCAGGGAGGGATGGAGGAGTGGCAGGGGGAAGAGCATTGGGGGTGGAGTGCAAATCCAATTCAAGCTGATTAATTAACACCCAAGCCAGCCCTGCCCTGGTCTCCAGCCACCCACTTCCTATCACAGGAACAGCAGCTACAACCTGTCGCTGACTGCTCTCCAAACACACACCAGCTCCTCTGCAACCTAACAGACAGTGCGCCAACAAGCGGGTACCCAGCCAGCATTAGCCCGCATGGCAGACAGGCTCCACATTCTCTGAACCAATGCCATGTGGGAGTGTTCGCTGAGTGCTGGATGATCTTGACTATCTAATACACAAGCAGGAAAACACCTACTCATATTGTTTAACACCCGTACTGGAAAAAGGGGGATTTGACAGGGATGAAGGCTGAGACGTCGCTACAGGGGTAACTGGAGTAATGACTAGGAACATGAGGTAGATTGCATAATTCTGCTGCAGCTTGTTCACACCAACCTAATTAGTAACGGGGAAAGCTGCTGACTTTGTATTTCTAGGAGTTAGGAAAAAATGGGTGCGGGAAGGTTTCCAGTAAAGACAACTCCTTGAAACAAAAACAAAAAATCATTCACCTGCTCCTCCAGGAATGTTATTTCCTGCTTTCCCGTAGCTTCACAGAAGGGAAAGTATAAAATTAATGTTAATTTACCCTCTAGCCTTGCATTAGGGTAGGTAGATAAAGCTTGGCAAATGAAATTACTTGCCAGTGTCCAATGCAGCTGCCAGGTACAGCTTTTCTAAAAAATATATTTTTCTGTTCCTAGAAATGTTGTTCTCTTTCATGTCGTCTATGTCAAGCCCCAGCATTGTAGATTTAATAAGCTGCTATCAAAGGGCAAAGAATTCAAACTATTTCTTGCAGGGAAAATGAAAGTGCATTGGTTGCATAAGGTTTTTGATAAAATTCTAGTTCATCACTTCAGGTTATTACAAGAATATTGAAAGGGCAGTTTTTTGCTTCTGTGAAGACTGAATGGGAAAATAAGAAAACATATTATTTTAAAAACAATTTTCAAATTCTAACCTAGCATTTGGCCAACAGAAATGATACATCCGTGACTGGTCGGCAAACCGTCAAGTGAACAATACCAGGGAACCATAAGTGGCTCCTTCACTGAGCTCTCTCTCTTAGTTGATTTGACACAGGCTTTGGATTCTATCAATGTGTATGTCAGCAGTCAAATATTTAGGAAAAGTTCAGTTCGCATTTTCTGTTGAAAGAAGAAAAATAAAGGGAAAATCTATGTCTTCCTCTTGCTTAAGGTGCAGTACTCCTCTCAAAATGGATTGTGTAGTTTCCGGCTACTCCCTACTTACTAATGTCAAGGAGAATATGATCTTCCAAATCTCAGAACTCAGACTTAGGAAAGGTACTCATAAGCTATATCAGGTGCTGCTTTTACAGTGTCCTTATACCTCCAGAATGCTGTGAAAGCTCATCTCTACCAATGTTCAAGCAGTTTCCCAACCTGCAATTGAAGATAGTACAATGTTGCTTAGATTTGTTTTATCAGCTAACCACATTCAGCTCCACCTTTTGCTTTTTAGGAAAGGTAAATCTGACATTAAGAACATTCTTGTCATTAAACTTGGGGTATAAATCTGATTAAGTAAACCCTCCATCTTGCCCTCTACACAGTATTGGTGGCGACTGCAGCATCCCATCATGCAAAAGCAGATATGCTGTTAATCTGTTTATCATTTCTGTTTTGCTCTTCCCTGCCTTATGCAACAGCTGGGGACTGGTCAACAAAATTACTAAATCCAGTGCTATATAATCATGAGCAGTTGTTGGTAAGACTTTTGGCTGTTCCTTTCTGCAGCCTTGGCAATCCTAAAAGTCATAAAACATGTTCAGAGCTGACAGTGATCCTTTCTACTTTACGTGAACTGCTATTTAAGACCATTGGGTCTGATGAAAAAATCTCTTTTAATGATATCTGATGAGATCTGATTTAGGGATGCTCTCATCTATTGCTTTTATGTAACACCGTAGTTGTACATCATATCTCATGTTCGGGTATAACTATGAAGTGTGAGTTGAAGCTAGTACATCCCAGACATCTCCCATTACAAAATAATATAGCAGGCTAAAGAATTCTAAAAATAAACATAGAAAAATCAAGTCACCCTCTAATCCTATATTCTTCCCCTCCTATTTAACCAAGGCTTTGGGTGCAGAATGAAATTCTCGCCTCGGATCAAGTTTTGTTTTTAGATACTAAAATAATCTGTTATGCTAGGAAAGGGAGAGGCTTAATAATTTACTGTTTGAGCACTGTATGTACTTGACTACCTGATAAATGCTACTGAAGTTCCCTTAGCCTGCTGCTAATAACCTCTTGTAACCCGAGTATTTCAAGTTGGTGGCTCATAAAGATTTTTTTCTTATTTAGATAAGCAGCCTGCTTCTAGTGGCTTATATTCACTCTTGTTTTGTGTCTCAGCTTGGAAATATCATTAGCAGAAAATTGCTAAATTTCTAACAGTAATAAGATGATATTCTGCACAAAAAGTCAGACTGTGAGCCATCAGATTTAATTATAGATTGAAATCTGTTCCTAAAACTGTCTTTAAAACAGGCAGGAGCATTTAGCCAAAAGCAGGTTTTGTAATTTTTGTACAAGAGATGGTCCATGCTTGGTTTGGGGGTTTTTTTGGGGGGGAATTGGTAGCTTCCTAGATAGTAATTTATCCTTCAGTGTATTTTACTTGGTCTGTTTACAGTGAAACAAAACTAGAAGTAGATTTTTATTTTTTTAAATTCCCTTTGCCATAGGTGAAGATAAACTTAGTTGCTAATGAACCAAGCATAGCTAAATGTTAAAATGCTGCATGTAAAATCTGTGGGTTTATAATGATCCTTCTTTGACACTGGGCCCAAATCCATGGAATAAACAGAGTGACCTCAATGTGCCATTAGTTTCAGCGGTCCTTGGGAATGGTCAGCACCTCGCAGGAAGTGCTGAATGCTTCAAAGGATCCGGCTTTAAATTGGGACACTCTGAACAAATAATCTTTCATTGTAATTTGGGAAGAGTCCTGTAAGGAACTTGACAGCATTGTTGCCATTGACTGTTAGTAATTCCTGTATTTGGGGATGACTTGTGCTTGGCTGACTTGGAAATTAGTTGTACTTTCCCTCCACATAACCTTGGGAAATGATTCTGCTCACCTCTGAATTATTTTGTGTGTATTCTGCGAATAGCATGTTCTCGTTAAGTCTTTAAATCAAGGGTGAGGAACCTCAGGCCTGAGGGCCAAATGCGACCCTCGGCAAGTGTTTTATGTGGCCCCTTTCCAGTGCCTGGAACTGGCCCCTTGGTCCATTCTCTACCCCAAAGCACTGAAAACTGAGCTCAGAATAAGGGAGCAGAGGCGGGCATGCACACACGGGTAGGGGACAGATCCATGGCACAGGATCTGTGATCTGGGCCCTCCTTTTCTTTCATTAAGCACTCCACCCCCAATCTCTGTGGCCCTTGGAGCTCGTACTAATTTTCAATGTGGCCCCCAGAACAGATAAGGTTCCCCACCCCTGCTTTAAACTGAGGTTAGATTGCTTCCAAATATATAATCAACCAGGATAAATCTCATGGCTTTGAAGAGGTAGGATAAATCATAGGATCATAATGATTTTTCTGTCCTTAAAGACTAAAACTATCCATCTTGGAGATGGAGATTATGCTTTGTCATGCTACTGTGAGTGGCATGGGGGAGGTGTCTAGCTACACCTGTCCAGTTAACGGAAAGATACCAGTTCTGACAATAAGCTCTGGAGGAGTTGGTGTTATCTCTCCTTAGCTGTGTGGTATTTTTAGGGCAGTGATGAGAGGGGCTGTCTCCTTTAGGATCACTTTGCCAATCGTAAAGAGCAGGGGGAGCAAATAGATTTAGTAAGTCGCGCATATTAAAAAGAAATGAAACCAGATAAATGGGAACACACACACACCCCCATGCCATCAGCGGGAGGGGGGGGTGTTGGTGTTGTGGCCGCCTCCCCTAAACAGTGTGTTGGACAGGGGAGTGGCAAAGGCTCCTTTGCCCCTCCCCTGCTGCTCCAGGGGCACGGTGCCATGGCCCAGTTGGGGGGGAGGGAGAGTCACCTGGGGGTGGAGACCTGGCCAGGTATATATACCTGGAACGGCCAGGTGCCTCTTCCTCTCTTCGCAAAATTTAGGGCCGTGTGCAGGAACTTCCTTTTCTGTTGGGATCTTACCTGGACTGTTTTTCGGATCCCTCGTGGTCAGTTCCGGGAGGTGTCCGGAGGGAGGGGGCTCAGAAAGACCGAGGGGGGGGTGAGCCCCGGTATTTAACTTAGGTCTCCCAGGGGCAGTCGGAAAGAGTTTAGCCAGTGGAGCACCACATGTAGCGCTGCATGGGAACTGAGTCGGTGTGAATATGGAGTCCCTGGGGGAGAGCCGCACATAGAGCGCCGCCTCCGGGATCAGTGCAGTGGTGCAGGGCGAGCATTTAACCCATAGAGTGCTGCCGCCTGGATTGGTGCGGCAGCACTACAGAACAGGGTTTGGGCCACAGGGAGCGCTACTGCGCCACGCACTCACGCTCCTGGGGATGGGTCCACGTGGAGCGCCGCTGCTCAGCGCCGGCCGGCGGTGCTCAGTTACCTTGGAGCCACACTCTGGTCAGGGGAATCCATGTAGAGGGCGTCGGTGCTCGGTGTCATATCAAAGGCCTCCGTCTGTTGAGGGGGGGGGAGGATCCACGTAGGCACCACCGCCTGTACCAGCTCAGCGGCACTCATTGATCATGTGAAGGGACCCTTGGGAGGGAGGGGTCTTGCGGGCCCAGGGACAGTCCCCAAGGAGTGTCCAAAAAAACCACACCAAAAACCGGGGGCCTTTTCAGGGCAGTTATGCAGGGCTGCTGGGGGTGGGGCCCACAGTGAGCACCATCTTCAAGCTAGCGTGGGGGCACCCAGGAGGGAGTTGTCTGGGCCCTATGAGGAGGGGGCCCATGGGGTTTTTTACACAAAGCACACACCCCCTTTAAATAAATAAATTATGTGTGTGTGTATGTATATATGTGTATATATAATTAATTTTGTGGGGGGTGGGGGTAGACACTTTAACGGGGATACACGTACTAGTGCCATTACCTCACGCCGGTGGCGCTCTAAGCACTACACTGTGCATGCCCCTTCCTCCCTCCCTCCCCCCTCCCAACGCATCTTGGAGGACATACCTTGGACCTCATGTTCTTCACTGGCCTTGAGGCCGGTATTCCATTAATGGAGGAGATATCAACTGTGCCCTTGTCATGGACGGATCATTACCGCCTATAGACCTCACTTCTAGCGCATGTCTGCCCCCGGCAGGGTGTGGGACCTATTAAGATGGTCCACCCCTGGAGGCTGATGGACCCGGTGTGGTTTCTAGGCGCTCTGCGGGAATTACCCTCTGACCTTGACGACCGTCTCATCGATGACTTCATCAAGTTATGGAATATCTTGCTGGCAGAGGCCATCAATCAAACGGCTCCCAGACGTCCGTTGCCCATGCAGCGGCCCCGCAGGCCTCCTTGGTTCTCCGAGGGGCTGCAGGTCCTGAAGCAAGAACGGAGACGGTTGGAGCAATGGTGGCATCGATCTCGTACTGAAGCCGACAGATTGCGACATAGAGCTAGTTTACGAGCCTATGCCAAGGCTATGTGGATAGCAAAGAGGGAGTTCTTTGCTGCCCTCATAGCATCCGCTAAATCCCGTTCAGCGGAGCTGTTCCAGGTGGTGCGGGAGCTGGTCAGTCCGGCCTCCCTCAACCCGGGGGTTGAGTCATCTTCCGCCCGTTGTGACCTTTTTGCAGATTATTTTGCGGACAAAATCGCTCCAATCCACCAGGACCTTGATGCCGCATTTAGTGCAGTGGAGGAGGTAGAGGGTGTAGAAGCCCTGACTTGTCCATTTTTCTGGGATCATGTTCAGTTGGTGACACCCGCTGACATGGTGGGGGTGCTTGGGGCTGTTCGAGCCACTGCTTGTGAATTAGATCTGGGCCCGTCCTGGCTGATTGATAGCTGCCGGGAGACATTGGGGCCGTTGCTGGTTGGGGTGGTCAACGCCTCCCTGAGGGAGGACAGAGTGCCAAGCTCTTGTCTTAAAGAAGTGGTGGTGCGGCCTCTGCTCAAGAAACGATCGGTTGAGACTGACTCCCCTGCCAGTTATTGGCCTCTCTCCAATAACCTTCCCATTTTAGGGAAGGTTATTGAACGGGTAGTGGCTCAGCAGCTCCAGGAACATCTTGATCACATCAGTTATCTTGATCCATCGCAGCCTGGCTTTCGTCCAGGTCATGGCACTGAGACAGCACTTGTGGCCTTGGTGGGTGACCTTTGCTGAGAAAAGGACTGGGGTCAATCGACCCTATTGGTCCTATTATATCTGTCAGCAGCCTTTGATACCGTTGACCACGAGATGTTGGTGACATGCCTGCGGGGGTGGGCGGGATCGTTCTTGAATGGTTCCGCTCATTTCTGACCGGAAGAACTCAGCAGGTGGTACTTGGTGATTCCTTTTCATCTTACCGAGACCTCCCGTGTGAGGTCCCACAGGGTTTGGTTTGTCCCCTCTCCTGTTCAACGTGTATATGCAGCCGCTTGGCGAGGTGATCAGAGGGTTTGGGGTGAGGTGTCATCAATACCCTGACAACACCCAACTCTACCTCTCATTTTCAACCGACCCAGCCCCGACTGTCTCAGTGCTTATCTGGCAGCTGTGGGGGACTGCATGTGGGCCAACCGACTGTGACTGAATCCTGACAAGACAGAGGTAATGTTAGTGGGTAAGTCGGTGGAGATGACAACTCCCTTGACTTGATTGGGTCTGTCCTCTGCTGACTTCCCAGGTACAGAACCTAGGGGTGCTCCTCGATGCGCAGCTCTGCCTGGATGGAGGCTGTGGCGAGGAGTGCCTTCCGCCAGTTACAACTGGTGCGGCGGCTTCAGCCGTTGGTTTCTGTTTCTGACCTGGCCACGATCATCCATGCTTTTATTACCTCTAGGTTCGACTACTGCAACACGCTCTACGTGGGGCTACCTATGTTGACGGCTCGGAAGCTGCAGCTGGTGCAGAATGCGGAGGCCCGGCTCCTGGTGGGGTTGGGTCACCGGGAGCACATTACACCAGTGCTCCGATCTCGGCACTGGCTGCCAATAGTCTTCTGGGCCTGATTCAAAGTGTTGATTTTAACCTATAAAGCCTTACACGGTCTGGGCCCTGCTTATTTGCGAGACCGCCTCACCCCCTGGGTTCTAGATCGGCCCCTGCAGTCGTCCGGGGGCGCCTTGTTGGACGTTCTCTGGGGAGCCATGCAGAATAGGGCATTCTCGGTGGCCACACCGCGCCTTTGGAATTACTTCCCGGTGTGGGCACGGTTGGCCACGGACCTCCCGGCCTTCCGAAAACCTGGTTGTTCCATCAGGCATTTGGCGAGGGAGAAGGGGGGGGGGTTAGGGAGGGTGGTATGGGGGTGTCTTATGGTGGTTTTATTTTATTGTTGAATTTGTTTTTGAGTTGAATTGAAAAATTTTTATTATATTATATGTACTGTTGTTAGCCGGTTTGGGCCGCCTGTGGCGGGAGAAAGCAGGATACAAATTTTGTAAATAAATAAGTACAGGTGAAAATGGTGCGTACGAGAACTAATCGGGGTGACGGGTTCAGGCCACAAGCCCTCCATCCGCTAATGTAGGGAGGGGACGAGCTAGGTCAAGGGCTGATGCCACCCCCAATCTGCGGGGGAACTGGGAGTTGCTAGACAGCGCTCCCAGGTACACCCTGCAGGAGGTGACTGCAATGCTAACCACTGCGTTGGAGTCAGTGCATGCTCAGGCAAGGCAGCTGGAGCTCCCCTGCCTCCCAAACGGGTTCAGGGCCTTAGGAGGGCGGGCCCCTGTACCCGCCAGGACAGCAAGTAAAGGGGTATTACCAGAGGCGGATGCCAGGAGCATGGCTGGAGTGACACAGAAAGCCGTGATTGACACGCTGGAGACAAGCGAGATACCGTTGGCACTGAGGGAACAAGGTGAGGGGTCCACGGGTCCTGCAGTTACCTGTACTGTGGGCCCGGGGGGTGTTGGCCAGGTCTGTACCGTGGGCGTTCCCGCTGGATCCAGTCCTCCAGTTGAAGGACAGGCCTTGCTGTGGTATTGGGAGAAATGGGCGGCGCTGGCACGAGATGCCAACACTGAGGTCCCAGTTTGGGATACAACGGTTGTGGACACGGGGGCGAGTGCCAATTTCGGGCGGCCAGGTTTTACTCCGGTTCTACACGCTTATGCCATCCCCATATCCTTGCCCGGCGATCAATAGAGCGGGTGGGGAGAGTTTCCAACCCCAAGAGATGCACACCAAAAATCTTTATAACATCGAGAGCCACAAAACACATGTGCACGCAAGGGCCAATGTTTGCTGCATTTTCCCCATTGACAGCAATGGGGGAAATGCAGTGAACATGGGTCCCAGCATGCATGCCCCTTTGAATCATATCCCAGGCTGAGCTCTTCCTGCTTTGTGATTGTCTGGCAGACACGGTGCCAAAATTCAGAGTTGCAGCTGCATTCAGCTGTTGAGACTCAGCTACCATGAATGAAGACACAGGACCAATAAGGTAGCGCAGGGTCTGGGACTGGCCTAGCCAGATGCTGCACTTGAACTGCCCAAGAGCTGAATGTGGCTTCTGAACCTCCTCCAGTAGATCCAAACTCCCACTTAAAATTTGCTGTTTTATATTCTACGCTGTTGTTCAATATTTCCTTGGTGAGAATTTTGTGGCTCTAGAAACTATCATTATAATTAAAGTATCTTTAACAGGTAATTACTCATAAACATTAAGAACTTCCATTAACACTATTAAGATTAAAGTCCTACTAGAATTGTTTTTTTCCCTAGTGATTCCATTGTCCCATGCAAAGCATAAAATCTCATGCTGTTGGTTAGAAAAAACAAGACTTAAATATTTTTCAGGCTGTTTTTATAAGAACCTAGCATTACAGTGCTTTCTACCATGTATTGCTGTAGTCACTGTCTAGGAAGCACACATGAAGCTTGTCACACATTGGGTGGCTACAGTTATCAGTGCTAAAAAACGTCTTTGCCATGCCCCAAAAACTCAAGATTAGATTGCTGTTGTGTATGCAGTCGCTATTCTGTTCCGACTGTTCTTAACTTGGTAATTGTTAGACTGTGAGCAAAAACCAAAAAGGGAGTAACATACAATGCTACTCCAAGATTTTTCTGTCCTCTCACGGGGCACCCTGCTCACTAATGATGTAACCTACAAACACATCGGTGCTTAGCTTTAAATGCTTAAATAGTCCCATTGAAGACCATGGGGATGCTCACTTGATTAAGCAAGAGTGGCCTTGTAGGATTGGAATTATAATGCTGAAAGCTGTACAGATTTCATACAGCTCTGATTTTGTTGTTGTTTGTTTGTTTTGTTGAATCCACCCAAAAAATTATTTTCCTTTCTTTCAAATGTGGATCCAGGTACAAGTAGCTATGGAAACTACATATATCTATGGTACAGATTTGACTGCATTCAATCCTGGCCCAACTATGGTTTTAAGAAAATGCTTGTAAGTTAGATATATTTTGAAAAACCTAACTTTTGTTATAAATTTTGGATAATGAAAACCTGCTTAAAATTGTTAGATTTTAGTTCTCAGGTTGAAAATGATAATGTACTAATTAGTTTCACTATCAGGAGAGAGAGTTACCAAATAATAATAAACATATCCAAATCGGACACGTGCTATGTTGGATGTTGTCACTCTGGACACACAGGTGCATGAACAGATACTTGCGCTGCTGCATGTTTGTGGCTACCCAATTGTCTTCTGCCTGCCTGCAGTTTTTCCCAGATTTCCAGTTGTGGGAGAGAGAAGCCATCTCCAGGCTGGCAAAGAACTAGAAGCCCAAAATTGAAACTTCTGGGATTCTGTGGGCAAAACCCGATTCCAAAAGGAAAACATAATTCCCTTGCCTGCTGTTTTTATCCACCCTGTCACTCCTGCTGTCTGGAAACTCCATGGAACTAGGCTGGCCCTTAATGAAAATCCATGTGTTTCTGGTCCTTGTGACAGTGGCAGGATGGTGTGCATAACAGCAGCTGTAAATGTGTGTTGCCCACACAATCATGATTTTTCAGATCCAAACTGTAAAGCAAGTGTCTACACAAACAGATGTAATTGCCAAATGTGTGTTGAAGCCGAAACAAGTAGCTAGCATTATGTCTGATAGTGCCTAGTGTGTGCCTAGTGGATAGGTACTGGATTGGAACGCTGAAAACATTTTTATTCTGGTCTCTGCCACAAATCATATTTGATTTCAGTGATTTTTGTCACCACTTTATACACCAGTTTGTTTCATCTATACAGCTGGAAAAACTTATTTTTGTAAGGTGCTTTTCATCTGCTGGTGGGATGTTAGTCTCTTTCTACTTAGTTGTCTCTTTTGACTTTAATATTTCTCGCTCACCTGAGGAAGCAGGCAGTCCTAGCTGAGCTTAGCTCTTCCTACTCATCAATATGCAGGGGCAAGAACTTTGATAGGCTGCTTGGACCTGGGGGAGGAGCTAACCCCAGCCTAGCAACCCTGATCTGTTCCTGCCTCCTCAGGAATAGGCACAGGGATGGCTCTCTCTGAGAGCCTTACTAAAAAAAAAAGAGAGAGAGAGAGAAGAGAAGCAGGCCAGAGGAGCGCTCCCTTGCCCCAGAACTCTCCCCTGCGAGGGTGACGAGCACGGGGCTTGAGGTGTAGAGCAAGCAGAGTGCCGACTCTCCCCCCGTCCAGATGGCAGTGCAGGAGGGAGAATGTTCCTGGGGCAGCTCCCGCCCTCCGCCTGAAAAACGGGGGCACTGGGATGAGACCCGAATGGCCAGGGAACCTCAGTGATGCACGCGGGCCAGACGGCACCGCGGAACCCCTCCAGGACGCCAGAAGAGGCCTGCCAGGAAACTGTGAGTAGCGCAAGTTCCCAGGTCCAGGCCCCATCACCCACTCCAACCGGCACCCCAGCAGGGACCGCAGAGACGCTTT